>WOXC01000150.1:0-315575 GCA_011680675.1 Gymnobelideus leadbeateri | reverse complement strand
CTCCAGATTTTGGAGGGCTAAGAATGCCCCCACTGACAAGCAATTACTATTCCAAATGTAGTAAGATGACTAGGCTTAAAGTCAGGATTCATGGGTTTGTGCCTTAGCTTTTCATCCACTAGCTATATGACCACAGGGAGAGGAGGGAGAAATTTCTCTACCTCCCTGGGTTTTAATTTCCTCATCTCTAAAATGAGAGGATTGGATTAAATAATCCCAAACATCCCCCTTCTGCTCTAAAATTCAACAGTTCTATGTGACTCTGTGATTCAAATTCTCTGTTGTGTCAATAGTCATCATATAAAGTCCATCATAAGACAATATGATTTGAAAGGAAATGCACCACCTAAGCCAAATCAAAAAGCAGTCATTAAGTGCCTACTATGTGCCATATCCTGCGCTAAATATTAAATAAGCAAATGCAAATAAAAAAGAAAGACAACCTCTACCCTCAAGGAGCTTACATTCTAACTGGGGAAGACAATCCATAAAAAGGAAATGAAAAACATGGCGGAGGAGGAATGATGCCATTCTGGGGGCATGGAGACAAAGTCCAGAGGTGGCTTGCCTGGGCCTTTCCTCAAAATGAAGGTGTCTGGAGAAACTCACTCTAGAAGAATGGCCAAAAGAATAGAGCTAAAGTATACTGTTCTGGCAACTGATCCCCAAAAAGTCAATCATGGAGGGTAAGTCCCTATTTAAACAAAAGTATTTATAATGATATTCATATAAAAACAGTGTTAAAACACTACAGAACTTAAATTCATACAATGACCAATGGATCCCAATGATAAAGCCTCTTCTCTTCTTCATAGAGGTGAGCAGAATGAAGCATGTGCTGTGGGATCATGTAAATGTGTCAGTATGTTTTGTTTAACTACACTTAGTTATAAGTGATGGTTCTTTAGAGGAATGGCATTGAGGAATGACAATGATGTAAAAATAATAAAACTTTTTAATTATTAAAAAAGGAATTGCACCATATTTGTATGTGGAAAATAACAAATGTCTAATTAAATTAGTCTCAGAGGCATCTCAGCAATTCCCTGTTCTAAGGAGATCTAAGTTCTTTCCGTGAATTACATATTTACTATATTTATTATCTGAAACACTTGCTATATTTTTTCATGCAAATCCCTAACAGCTTCACAGTAGTTGCCTGTCTTTCACTACTGTATTATATGAATCATTAAAATAAATAATGTCTATCTTGATATTTTAACTAGGTATTAGACAGTAATAAGCAGTTTAAGATTTCATGAAAGTTACACACACAAAAATTGGAAAAAAGGGAAAATTAATACACGAAACATGCAATGAAAACATCATTTCAAACTTAACAGATGACCATATTCTGGCATGTAGTGAATGTCCAATTTCCATGCAGCAGGGGTCCTCCAAAGACATTTAAGGAGTATTTCCTGAAAATCCCTGCAGGAGATGTAAAACATGAATAATGCTGAACTTGGCCTGGCTAGAGAAGTGTGTGAAGTGGGCTCTCAAGATGGAGTTTCTATAAAGTCCTCAAAATGTCAGCAGAATTTTATAGTGAAAGAAATGGAAGTCGATAAAGTGTTTTGCTCTGTTTAACCAGCTTCAAGGATGGTCACACTTCCCTGTGGGTAATTAAACCATGCTTGAGATAGAGAAATGGGTTTTCTCTGCAGGCAATCTGGGCCAAAGTAACAGAGTGTTTTGTATCCACCTGGGGTCCACCATCATTGCAGCCAATTCAATTCAATTTCATTCAACATATATGTATTAAGACCAAGTCTTTTCAAGGTACTATGCTACCCTCTGGGCAAGCGATAATAGATAATCACATAACCTCTGCCCTTGAAGGGTTTACAATCTAATAACTTTAATTCTTCTTTTTGAAGTCTTTCCCATTCCAGATACATTCATAGGAGGCAATTTGGAATGGAAAGAACACTAAAGGGAGAATACTAAACTTTGAATCATAAGATCTAATTTCAAATCCAACTTCCCTAGGCCTTAATTTTCTCATCTGTAAAATGAGGAAGCAGGATTTCATAACCTCTAGGGACCCATATAATTCCAAATCAATGATCTTTCCCCAATGCATCTGTCAGTTGGGAAGGCAAAAAAATCATTTGACTATTTGGCATTCAACTCATTGGCCATTTATAAAAAATTCCTAAGGAATATGAACTGTTCCTTGCAACATAACTGGATCATACCTGGTTTTGCTATGAAAATCAAACCTCCTCTGATTAATTAAAGTGAGCATTAGTCATTTTTTTAAAGTGATGTTTGAAAGGTACCTTTCTGTTGTGATATTTTGGTGCTACAATCTTACTATCACACTCTAGGGACTAATAATCTATATCCCCCCTAAAGTTGGCAATTTTCATTGTTAATATTCAGGACATTACACAAACACGTGTGTTTCTTTGAGTATATATATATATATATCATCCATGGGTGATGTAAGTATTAACATCATCATGTTAAGAATATGTGAGAGGTTGAGTTACTTGTGTATCTAGCAAGTATAAACCCAAGTATCCAGGTCTCTTGATTTGTATTCAAGTAATGATGTAAAAAAAAAAAATCCACCATTATAAAAAGGGACTATACTCTGTAACAAAGATAATAATGGGAAATTATTCTATTGGTATTTTGCTTCCAAAGTTTAGGGGGTTTCTAGATTCACAATAGAGAAGGAGAAAATTTTACCAAGAGACATACAGACCTGCCAGCTCAGTGAGGGTCTACATATTTCCTCCCTCTAGTTGGCCCCATTAACATGTAACATTGGGGATGGGTGTCACCACCAGTTATGAAATGTCATGTCACCTGGACAGCCATGGGCTGAGAAATGCTGGCATCTGCTTGTCTTGCTCCAGGGTGGGAGGGAGCATAAACAAAGCATAAATGATTAATTTAGCCTTCTCTCCATACTGCCCGTTAACAGCTCCAAAACCCCCACAACACAGTGGGCTCACTGATGAACTAGTGAGGGGGGAACCTTCACGACCACAGCTAAGCCGTCTCCAAGTACAAACAGCTGTGAAAACACAAGCCCCTCCACCAGCCCAGCCAAGAAGCAGGGCTTCCTAGGAGGTTAGAGATATAATATTCACCCCCATTCCAGGGGATCCAAACCAAACACCAATAGTGTGTTGGGGCAAGAGGATATTAGGCATAATAGACAGATTATCCAATAGTTTATTGAAGGCAAAGGAAGAGACATTAGTCATAGTTTTGCTACAAAATGAGACTTAATCAAAGGGAAGGTAGGTGAGAGGTCATCTGGTCTGTTTGTGCTATTATGATGTTGAAGCCATTGGAGGAGCAAAAGAAATGATCCTGAACTGAGCAAAACAAACCCGACCTCACCAGATCACTCAGGATGAGTCCCAAGAATCCATTGCCCAAGCCCTAGTGGCTTCATGCTAATTTATCATTTTATGCCTTGTTAAAAAGAGATGATTAGGATCTCCATTTACCCAAACTGCAGAAGGAGACATCTCTACAAATCATTAGGTCATTATTGTCAGTAGATGAGGGCTATCTCCCCTAATACCATATGGCTTGGGGGTGGGGTGAAGATTTTGAGAAGAATCTTACCAGGTTCTTTCATTGTTGTCCTTTCCTTGACCTAAGGATATAGTTCTGATAAATACCCACTTTGCCTGACTATTATCACCAATTCAGTCAGACCTAAAAGCAACTTGGTAGCGTGCATAGAGTCAGCTTCAAAACCAGAAAGCCCTAGCTTCAAATCCTGCTTCTGACTTAGTTGTTGGTATTATCAGTTGTATCATGATTCCATTTGGAGTTTTCTTGGCAGAGATCCTGGAGTGATTGGTCATTTCCTTCTCTACCTCAATTCATAGATGAGAAAACTGAGGCAAACAGACTTAAATGATTTTCCCAGGGTCACATAGATAATAAGTGTCTATAGTCATATTTGAACTCATGAAGATGAGTCTTCCTAACTTCAGCCCCCCTAGCTGCCCCCAAAGTACATTATTGTTCAGTTGTGTCTGACTTCGTGACCCCATTTGGGATTTTCTTGGCCAAGATACCAGAGTGGTTTGTTATTTTCTTCTCCAATCCATTTTACAGATGAGGAAACTGAGGCAAACAGGGTTAAATGACTTGTCCAGGGTCATATATCTAGTAAGGATCTGAGGTCAGATTTGAACTCAGATCTTCCTGACTCCAAGCCTTGCTCTCTACCCACTGTACCACCTAGCTACCTATGTGAAATCCTGGGAATAACAATTGAAATCTCATCATGGTGAGTGACTTATCTTTGAATTCTCAACAAACCTCTCAATACTTTGTTTCCTCTCTTCTGATTGATTGGAGGATTGGAGAGTAGAGTACCAAACTCCTCCCCAAAATTTTCTTTAGAGAAGGTTGAAATCTGAACTTTCCAGCCAGCTCTCCACTTCTCATCAGCATGATTTGAACTCCAGGGAACATAACCCACCCCCTTCCCCACCAGCATGGGTGTTCCTTGGTGTCCTCCCCAACTTGCCAGCTTCCTTTTGTGTTGTCTTCTCCCATTGGGTCGTAAGCTCCTTTAAGGTAGAGACTTTCTTCTTATCACTTGCATTCCCAGCACTTAGTACAGTGTTTGGCACAGATTTGGTTGCTTAGTAAGTGTTTATAGAATCAAACTGAATTGAACAATTTAACCTCTCGTGTGACTGTTTAGGACAATAAGTTGCAGAGCAATGGTCAACTTGAATGGAAAGAGGGACTCTCCTTACCTCTTCCTGTACTAATGTCCAGTCCCTACCTCTATTCTTATACTCATTCCAAAGAAGTGTTTCATCATGAATTAATGATAATAATGCTAACGACCCATTTGGCATACATACATAAAGAAATGGCAGACACAGCATAACACGACATCTTTCCATGCCTTCAGGCCACTTCTCCCATTGGTGAGTTTCATCTGGGGTCTACCTCTAAGAGAAGAACCCAGGCTGGTCATCCCTTGGTCCTTTTCCAGCTGGGCTTCTGATATTTCAGACTTCAGACATTGCCACCATGTCCCTAAGAGGACACCTTCCCCTCATCCCCCACTGCTTTTCAGCTTCCTTTTACATGGAATCTTTCCCTATTAGAATGTAAGCACCTTGAGAGCAGTGTCTCTCTGTATTTTTGCTTATATTTAGAACCCCAGCCGCTAGCATAGTGCCTGGTATGGTAGAAAGGTCTGAAATCTGAAGAGTCAGAAGCACAGCTAGGAAAGGAGTCAACAATGGTCAATCTGTATACTTCCCTAAAATGTAGGCCCCAGGAGAAACTCACCAATGAGAGAAGGGGATTGCAGGGGAGATGTGGTATGTGGTACTGTTTCCCTCATTTCCTTATATTTTCTAAATTTCTTATCATTATCTTCTATATAATTGATGTTAAATTAATTAACAGATCCTTATTGACTGACTTTCTGATAGTCACACCTAGAAAATACCTAGCAAAACAGGACATGATAGCCAGAATTATACATTTACAGAATTATCCACATACAGCTTACTTTTTTTCCGTGTTCTTACAGATGGATGGATGATGAATCCTCACAGATACAGATGCAGACATCAAAATAAAAATAGGGAACTCATACAATAAACCATACAGTTTATGAACCAGAATGAACCAGACCATTATCAGAGACTTAAACAATTGCCCACAATTGCTCAGACATAACACTGATTTATAAAAATAACATTTGTAATGAATGTCACTATCCCAAATACTCATAATCTTCCAGCTACATAAAATGAAAAGCATTCAAATTATAGAGACCTGGCTGAAGGGAGGCAAATTGTGTGGGAACAGAATGAAATACACATGCATAATCCCCAATGTCCTGTCAGACACTGGAATTGTGCCAAGGATGCTTTTAGAAGCCCAGAGGGGAGGAGCTTACATCTTAATGCTTTTATTCAAGTATAAAAAGCATGTCTGTTATCCAGCATTCAATAGTCCACAGAACATCAAACAGAATAGAATAATAGCAGGATAGCAACTTGTTTCAGGTCCATTTCTATCTGAATCCCACGGAAAATGATTAGTAGAATTAGATGATAATCATTGAGAACAATATTATGATGATTATAAATCAAAGATATGTGAGAAAAACATTTAAAGCATTTAATGCCTATATACTTAAACATTTTGGCACTGCAAAATGCGTAATAAACCAATTGGGAAAGTACCCCAATAAAAATATCAAACACTATCAATGAAATAACGGGTCAGAAACTCTAAGTTAGCTACAGGAAAATGAAGACTTCCCCATTAAAAGACATGGATTGACAGATTTTTTTAAACATAGTATGAGTTAAACACAGTATTAGTAAAATTTTAAAGTTTTTCAGGAATACATAGAACTTCATAAAAACAAAATAAAGAGGATGATAATAGTGGATCAATTAGACAGCAACCTTGCTTGGTACACTCTATGTATATATAAAAGGGCAAAAAAGGAAAGTCTTCACTCTTGAGAAAATCCATCTAATGGTGGACACAACATGGAGACAACTTTGCAAAACAAGATATGGACTGGATGAATGGGGGAAGCACTAGCATTAATGGGAATTGAAGAAACTTCCTGTAAAAGGTGGAATTTTAGCTGGGACTTGAAGAAAGCCAGGAGGCAAACATGAGGAGGAAGATAATTCCAACCATGGAGAAAGCCAGTGAAAATTCCCAGTCTAGATATGGAGTGTCTTGTTTAAGGAACAGCAAAGAGACCAATGTCATTGGATCACAATACTTTGAAGAGTATAAAGTTAAAGAATACTAAAAAAGGAGGAAGCCAAGTTATAAAGGTCTTTAAAAGCCAAAGAGATAATTATATATTTGATCCAGGAGGTGATAGGGAGTCATAGGTGTTTAATGAGTTGGAGGAGAGGTGTGGCATGGAGAAACCTATGCTTTAATATTGCTTTGGCAGCTGAATGGAGGATAGATTGGAATAGGAGAATGCTTGTGGCAGGGAAACCAACCAGTAGGTTATTTTAGCCATCCAGGAATGAAAGTGTAAAGTGATGAGGCCCTGCACAAAGGTAGGGGCAGTATCAGAGGAGAGAAAGAGGTATATATCAGAGATATTACAAAGGTAGACATAACTTAGTACTATGTATGGATATGTGGGGGGTGGGAGGTATGACAGAGTTAAGAGTAGAGGATGATGTCTGGATTGAAAAAGATGATGGTGGAGTGGCTAGGTGTTGCAGTAAATAGAGCACCAGCCCTGGAGTTAGGAGGACCTGAGTTCAAATCTGGCCTCAGACACTTAACATTTACTAGCCTGTGACCTCGGGCAAGTCACCTAACCCCAACTGCCCAGCCTTCCTCCCTCAAAAAAAAAAAAAAAAGAAAAGAAAAGAAAAAGAAAAAGATGGTGGTGCCTTTGACAGTAACAGCAAAGTAAGGAAGGAAGGGAATGGTGGGGGTAAGGGGAAGATGATGAGTTCCATTTTTAATTTTGTAGTGAAGATTTCCCACCCAGTTGCACTTCTAGATTTCATCATGTTCCCATGAAATCATATCAACTCTGAAACTCACATTTCCTCAGTACTCCCCACCCTGGATTCCTACCCACTATGTTTGGACCACTTTTTTGACACCAACAAATCTTACCTTAACTATTATCTATCTGTAGGATATATTCTCATGGAATACAGAGACTATGTCATTTTTAAAATATCTTTATCACCAGAAGTTAGCAATATACTTTGCAAGTAATATAGTTTTAAAAAAAAGTCTTGGTATTGGAGGAGACCTCAGAGGTCATTCTGTCCAACCCATATCTGACAAAGGGTTCCCTTCCACCATGTACCCAATGAGTGTTCATTCAATATATACTTAAAGATAGCAGTGAGAAGGGATTTTTTTTCTTTTACATCAAGCCTGCAACTTGGTTCACTACAATTACTGCCCACTTTTCTTACTTCTACTTTAACGGGCCAAACAAAACAAATCTAATCATGATGTAATCTCAAAACCTTTCACCATGCTGGACACCTACCTATAAGCAGTCTCCAGTTTACAAACGATGTCCTTAAAATATGGTACCCAAAGCTAAGCACAATATTTCAGATGTGGACTGATCAGGGCAAAATTCAGGAATACTATTGTTTTCCTCTAGACTGATTACTTAAGTTTTGTTTGTTTGTTTGGCTTCCACATTACACTACCAAATAAAACTGCATTTGCAATCCACCAAAAATTAAAATGAAAAAACACATTTTAAATGAACTGATACATAGCCATATCACCCCAATTTTGTACTTTTGCTATTGATTTTTTTTGGACTCTAGAGTAAGACATTATATTTATTCCTATTACATCCATCTTATTAAAACCGTCCAACATTCTAACTGGTGAGGATCTCTTTTCATCTTGATTTTGTCATTCAACATTTTAGTTATCTTTCCCAATTGTGTACAACAGCCATTTGAATGAGAAAGCCATCTATCCTTTTATTGGAGTCACTGAAAAAAGGTCAAACATCACAGAGTCAAATACGGACTTCTGGGGGACACTCCATTAGTGATCTTCCAAAGTAACACTGACCTATTAATTGGTCACTCAACCAGTTCCTAAATCCTATAAAAAAACTATTATCTAGGCCATATTTTGAATCTCAGGGCAAAGGAGACATTTATTTCAAGGTAATTCAACAAATATTTATTAAGCTAATCATTTGAAAAAGTGTGTTTGCCATATTTATGGCCCCTATCACATCCTACTTTATATCCTCTACCCCCAGGGGTATAAACTCCACGAAGGAATAGACTCTCTTGGTTTTTTATCTTTGTAGTCCCAGCACAATGCCTAGTGTACACATTACTAAGCACTTAATCAAAGTCTACTTGTTGAAAATGGAATTTATTAGATTTTCCCCAAAATCCATCCCCCTTACAAACTTCCCTTTTACACTTGAGGGTACCACCATTCTTCCAGTTACCCAGGTTTTCTCATGCTCATATCCAAATGGTTACAAAATCTTGTTAAATTGACCCCCTCATCATTTCTCAGTTTCTCTACTCAAAGAGTTCCCACTGTAGCCCAACCTCTCATTGCCTCTCATCTAGACTGCTGCAATAGATTTCTAATTGGTCTCCCTATCTTTCCAATTTCTCCTATTCCCAATCTCTCCTCTACACATTTGTCATATATGTGTAATACATGTATTTGTATGCATCTATGTATACATGTATATATGTATATGTATGTATATACACATACACTCACACACACACATAAAATAGCATTGCCCTATACAAAAAAAAAAATCTTAGTGGGTTCCTACTGCTTTTAGCATATATCACAAAGTCCTTCACTCCATCTCTACAGCCCTCCACAAATGGCTCTCACCTCACTTTCCCCTCTTATTTCATATTACTCCTCTTCACACATTCCCTGTCTCTGAAAGGTGAAGTTTGAATATTTCTTGTCAGAGCCCACTTCTGTCACTTATTAGCTTTCTCCTCATGATGTGCCTCCTTGGGTCAGATACCCCCTTTCCAGTATACCTCTATTTCTTATCTTCCCCCATTAAAATATAGGCACTAAGAGGGCAGGGGCTATCCTGCTTATTGATATTTACATACCTGGTACTTATATTTGTATCCCTGTACCCCAGTGAGTACCACACAGTGAATACTTAATAAATGCTCTGTCTATCCATCTCACCTTAATCAACTGTGCTGTTCCTCACGTATGACATTCCATTTCCAGCCTCCTTCCATTACTTTGCACAAATAGTCTGCCATGTCTGTAACACACTCCTTTTTCACCTCCACCTCCTCAAATTTCTAGCTTCTTTCAAACCACAGATCAGGTGACATCTCCTACATGGGGCCCTTCCTGATTACATCCCGGTTATTAGTGCTTGCTTGCTTCCTCCTGGCATGATTTTTATATACTTTATATTTCTATATCTAGGTACATGTTGTATACCATGGCCATCCCAATAGAATGGAAATACTGAGTACAAGGATTATTGTTTCATCTTTGTGTCCCCAGGGTCTAGCACTATACTTTGCTTATAGTAATACATATTTGTTGGATTGAATTGAATGGGTGTTATGGAAAGAGCATTGGACTTAGAATCAGAATACTTGTATTCCTTCTGCAAATTGGCCACTCCCTGTATAACCTTAAATGAGTTGTTTGACTGTCATTAAGTTGTCATTGCCTCAAATATAAAATAAGAACATTTAGCTAGACAATTACTAAGGTCTCTCCTCCTCTAATAGTCTATGAGCATATGAGCACTGCTATTATGTCCTGGCTAGGGAGAGAGATTCCATTCTTTCCCCAATATACAGCACATTTTCACCCTTTCCCCCACCTATGGATCCCTAGAGAACTTAATGAACACACTAGACATTTGGATACCTCCAATCCTCACAGGCCCATAATACCATAAGTGCATCCTGCAAAAATGGACAACTTCAATACAAATGAGCCCTGCCTAAAAGCTTAGTTCTTTATAGCTTGCTTTCTTGGGTCATAGGATGTTGTTGGACTTCCCAACTCCTCAACAACAATAATAATGTTTAAAAGCTTCCTCTTTTACACAGGAAGCATGGGTTCTTGGTTTGTTTCGATATGTCCTATGGCATGAGGGTGGATAGTTAATATTATCTTGTTTCAGTCAACATACAAAAGCAGTATATGCGAAATGCGACAGATCTCATACATTTCCAAAATGTTTACAACTAAGCATGCAACAGTTGATTAGAAAAACAGTTCAGTACACAATGTTTCCTTCATAGATGTAAAATTGATATTGCTGTTCAGGGACTGCACAGGTGATCTCATTGGTGTTGGGTACTAAAGTATGAGGAAATTCCTCCTGCTTATATGGGTTGGCAAATCTAAGCTGCCTAGAGCATTGAAATGTCAAGTGATTTGCCCAGGGCACATAAACTGTGTCAAGAGTAGACTTCAACAAAGAACTTCCTCATTTCCTCTCATGTTGCTATTTAAAGTGAAAAAAAATACCCAGTCTACTTATATGTTCTATGTAGCATAGCAAGGATCCTAGTGAATACAATTGTTGAATTAACATGAGTGAATAGATGAATATTACAATTGACTGTTGAATGTATCATATTAAATTATTTACTAAGCAATATATAACATTGTCTACTATATTATATTATGTTACTATATCATATTATTTACTAATCTATGTATTATATTGTTAACTATATTGTATTGCTATATTATATTGTTTACTAAGCCATGTGGTATATTTCATATATATTACAAAATGCAAATATTTAAGTATGTATTAATATATCTGTCACATTTTAATATCATTATATTATGTACTTCTCTCATCCTATGAGAAAAGCATAAAACTTGTCTATCCAATTTAATGCCAAATGCCTTTATTCAGTGCCCAATGTGTTCTAGGATTCAGGGATATAAAGACAAAATGGAAAATATGTACATATATATGTATACATATATAAGGTATCCCAAGTGTGTGTATATATATATATGTAAAGGATATATATGTGCTATTAAATATATATATAAGATTAAATTTAGTAGACTTAATACACACATATATACATGTAGATATGTACACATAATCTATGATCATACATGTATATATATTAAGTTTGTGCTTATATATATGCACATACATATATTTAATGTAGGCTATATATTTAATATAGGCTATAGGTACATATAGTAGGTTATCAGCCTTGGAATAAGTAAAATCTGGGTTAAGGTGATAATATAGATATTGATATAAAGAAAAATACACCAGAGAAGGTTTGAGAACCACTGATCTAATCTAGTTCATCACTGTATAAATTAGAAAATGAGATTTATAAGGTGAAGTGACTTGCCCAGGGTCATATATCTTGTTAATATCATGTTGCTTTGATTGATTTCAAATGTAATAGTGTAGGCTGGAGTGAAGAAAATGGGAATGAATGCAATGGAATCAGCATTTATTAAACACCTATTATGTACCAGGTACTTTGCTAAGTGCTTTGCAATTATCTCATATAATCCTCACAACAACTCTTCAAGGAAGATGTTATTATTATACTCGTTGTATAATTCAGGAAACTGAGGCAGACAGAGGTTAAATGACTTGCAAAGAGGAAAAAGGGGGAGGAAAAGAAAGAGCAAAAGAGAGTCAGAGAGGCATATTGAAACATATAGAAAAAGAAAGGAAAATGAAAACTATTTCAGTTTTCACAAAAAAAAGGCATTATATTGATAAATCTTTATTAGCTAAGAAATATACTATATTTAAAATCTCTTGTCAGAGAAGGGGGCAAGGATAACTTTAAGATGTATCAGCTACCTTCCATAGCACAACCAGTGGGAGAAGAGTGGTGTGTGTGTGTGTATGTATGTATGTATGTGTGTGTGTGTGCATATATTCTATACAGTACCCTACTATTCAGAAATAATTGTGAGAACATATTGACATGGCATTTTACTGAAAGCATAAAAACATAGGAATTTAAAATATGTTGGCATGTTCCTTTTATCATTCCCATACTACTTCACAATAATTTTTTTAATATTTGAAAAATGTTCTAAAATCTGCAATAAGGGTACTAAAAGTACAAAGCCTGAAATGATAACTTTATACATTCTCATTCACATTTTATGATAACACATAACAATTATAGCAATATTGCTTTAGAGCAGCTTCTACCACATTGCAAAGTACTTCATATATTTCATTTCTCTATTTTCTATGTTTGCCATTTGGGGAAGGAAGGAAGGAAGGAAGGAAGGAAGGAAGGAAGGAAGGAAGGAAGGAAGGAAGGAAGGAAGGAGGGAGGGAAGGAGGTTCAAATAGCCTCAATCACTTACTAGTTGTGGAACCTGGGCAAGTCCTTTAAACTCTATTAATACTACCTACCTCCCAGGGTTGTTTGAAGGATTAAAGAAGAGCATATTCATAAAGCACTTCGCACAGTTCCTGGTACATAGTAAATGCTTAAAAATGGTTGAATTCCTTCCTTCTCTCCCTCTTTCTTTCTTTCCTTCCTTCCTTCTTTTCTTCCTTCCTTCCTCACACACTTATTAAACCGTTAGGCTAGAAATTATATCATAGTCCCCTACATTTTATCCCTTCACTGAGCTATGCTGGGTACAAAGTAAGTGAAATTGATAGGCCTTACAATGGCTTGTACATAAGGTGTGAGAGATGGTGAGGAATCCAGGATGATGCCTAACACAATAAAATAATTTTTAAATTCAGTTACCATAACAAATAACATTGAATTCAATGTCTATAAATCTGAGTTATAGTACTGACCCTTCAGTTTATTGTGTGACCTTGAACAAGTCACTTCCCCTCACCAGGCTTCAGATTCTTGAATGGTATAAAGAGAATTAACAGATAATCTCTAAGGTTTTTTTTTAGAATCACCATTCTATAAACAGAAATTAATCTAATTATTCTCAGTCTTCTAGATCACACCCTTTAACTACAGATGTTCTTCAGGGATCTGTCATGGGACCTCTTCTCCTTCTATACTACTTCACTTAGTGATTTAATTACCATCCCATGGATTTAATTATCATTTTTCTGCTGATGATTTTCAAGTCTACCTTTCCTGCCCCAATCTCTCTGTTGACTTCCAATATCAAATCTCAAACTAGATATATAATAGACATCTTAAACATCTCAATACATCCAAAACAGACTCCATTATCTTTCCCCCTAAACCCACCCCACTATCACCTTCTGTGTTACTATAGAAGGCAATACCATTCTCCCAAGGTCTCAGTATCACAATCTAGGATTCCTCCTGGACTCCTCACTATCTCTTACCCCCTCCATAGCTCCACCACATCCAAGCTGTTGACAAGGCCTGACAATTTCGCCTTTACAACATCTCTAGAATGCACCCCCTTCTCTCCTCTGACATGTCCCTCTAGTGCAGTCCTGCATTCCTTTATGTCTTGGTTATTACAATAGTGTCACTGGTGGTTCTTTCTGCCTCAAGTCCCTCCCTACTCCAATCCATCCTCCATTCAGTCACTTAAGTACTCCTAAAACACAGGTCTCATCATGTTGCCCCATTCCTCAGTAAATTCTGTTTTCTATTGCCTCCAAGAACAAAAATAAATGCTCTGTTTGGCATTCAAAGTCCTTCATGACCCTACCCCTTCCTACCTTTCCAGTCTTCTATCATCTTACTCCCCCAACTCGTACTCTTCCAACCAGAGACAATGGCGTCCTGGCTGTTCTATGAACAAGACACCCCAGCCCTCAGCTCCCAGCATTCTCTCTGGCTGATTGTCCCTCATGCCTAGAACACTCTTTCCTACACTCTGATTGACTTCCTGTAAGTCCCAATTAAAATCCCACTTTCTATAGTAACCCCTCTTAATTCCAGTGCCTTCCCTCTGTTAATATTTCCTATTTATCCTGCAAATAACTCATTTTGTATATATTAGTTTGCATGTGTCTCCCCATTAAATCATGAGCTCTTTAAGTAAATACTGTCTTCTGCTTCTTTTTGCATGCCCAGACTTTAGCACAGTGTCTGGCACATATTAGACACCTAATAAATGTTTCTTTATTGATTAGCATTGTAGATTAATCATTTTATTCAATAGTTAAAGGGAAGAACAGAAGTTATTGCTCTAACTTTTTTATCATATATTAAGAGTTACAAGGCACCTTCCTCATCTTACAGGTTAGGAAAACAAGACCAAGGAAGTTAAGTAACTTGCCTAACGTGAAACTAGTGCCCAAGAGCTAGGGTTGGAAGCCAGCTTCTCTAGTTGTTACAGAACACTGGGATACAGAATGGCCCCTAGTCCAGCAACAGCTAACACCATTCCTTATGTCTACCAAACTATCCCCTTCCTTAAAAAGACCTTCATTTTGTTTGCTCCATTTATACCATCACTAACCATCAGCTTCAGAAAGTAGCGTGCCTCTTTTTTGGGGACCACTGGGACCAGATCAAGTGTTTCCTGCCAGAGTTGGGTATCAACAGCCTTCTGAGGGCTCTCAGTGACCCTTATAACCTGTGTGAAAGTGGACGAGCAGCCAGATGGCTCTGTACTTACACATTCCATAGGTTTGTTTTCCTAATGTGGTAGATAGCCAATATCATCCTCTTTCCTCAATGAGACTCAGGAGAAAAAAAAACTGTGACTAAGGAAGAATGAATAAAGAAAAGATTTTTTTTCCTAAACATACTCACACATACACACATTTCTGAATAATTAAGACTATCCAAGTTCTTTCTAATATTCATTTCCACCTACATGCTGAATGTTGAAGAAACCAATTACAAAGATTAAGGCAGGTCAAAGTTCACATGGTTATGTGTACATAAACAGCTTATCCTGTTTCCTGAGATGTCCCTTATATCACAGCTGCCTTTTCTGTGAGAAAATCATGAATCCAGTTGTTTCTTTCCTTTTTCTTTTGATCCTATCCCATGTAAACAAGCAATGTAGACGGGAAAAGACAATATTCTGTGTGAAATCTTTCAGTGCAGTTGAATACACAGGATACAAAACTATAATATAAAGCCTAGTGATATGATAATATAGAGTATTATTAGTAATAATGAAACTCCATAATAATATAGAGAGTAAACAAACCAGGCTGAGATCAGTTTGAATCAGCTAAACACATTTATCATCTGTCTTCCATGTGCCCAGAACTATGCTAGGTACTACAGAAAGAAAATTTAGATGGATGCCTTCATTCTCACACAGTTCATGGTCCTATAAGCAACACAATGGACACCAAGAATTAAAATGAATATAAGTAACAATGTAAAAATGACCAGGAGGGACATAGAAGGTTATGGGAGGCTGGGAGTAATACACCTGAATGAAAGACACCTTTACCAACATAATTTCATCTGTTCAGAAAATGGAGACCATGAATTAATTGACAATGTTCCATTGGCATTGAAAGAGGCAGAGAATACTTCTGGTCTGACAACTTCCCAAAAAACATAACCCTTGCTCCCCAGTGCATCCTCTTTATACTAGCTCATAACAAATTGAGGCATGCCAGCTGAGTTAATTAACTATAGAAAATAGGATGAACCGTGAACTACAATTAAAAACTCAGCAATTGACTTTGAAGGGCAAATTTGGACCATTATGTTAAAGAAGAAACTCGGGCTAGCAGAAAGATCAGTAAGCTGGGGATCAGAACATTTCTATTTAACCCCTGGCTCTGTCACTACTTCGTAACCTTGAGCAAATCACTTAAATTCTTTGTGCCATAGCAGAGATAGAGAAGAGGATATTTATTTTTGCTTTTTGGAGGGCAGTTGGGGTTAAGTGACTTGCCCAAGGTCATACAGCTAGTTTTTGTATTAAGTGTCAGAGGCTGGATTTGAACTCAGGTCCTCCTGACTCCAGGGCCATTGCTCTATTCACTGTGTACCTAGCTGCCCCATGAAGAGGATATTAAGAATGAATAAATAAATTGGATCAAAAAATTGTTAAGTTCTTACAATAATCTGGGAAAACAAATACAAAAAATTAGAAGTCCCTATCCACAAGGAACTTACCTTCTAATTGGGAGAGAAAATACATTTTAGGGAAATGGTGCTCAGGGAAAGGTAAAATAACAGGCAAGGTAAGTAAAGAATATATCACTCAAATAATGTATGCTTTTCCAGGAGTAATGTTGATATTGATTTGACTACCATTCCCAGAGAAAGGGATGTAATGTTGATATTGATTTGATTACCATCCTCAGAGGGAGGGGGACTGATTGCCATGCATAGTGGCCTGGACATATGACTGGGTGAGCTACATATAAAAAATATTCATCAATCAGTATACCCCTGGTAGAAGCTAGAAACCCAGTTGGGAACAAACAGCACAGAAAGGCAGGAGATGGACAGAAAGAAGATGGCCCCATTGACATCAAGACACAGAGGACACTGATTTGGATTGTTGTTTATTGCTGTTGTTGTTCATCCTTTGTTCTCAAAGAGGATCAATGATTCCAAGAAAATTCACTTGACTTGGAAGTGAATTGGGTTTAAGTGAGGCAGGGCTGTACAAAGTCATCAGCCTTGCTCTCTTCTCCAGAGTCATCTGAGTTTAGTGGCAAGACATAGGTCAGGACGACTGGCAATGGCCGAGGATACCGGGGGAGACCTTGGCCTTTTTAAGCCAAGGTCTTTCCCTAAGGTCAGTTTGTCTGAGGCAATACCCATTCAGTGATTAAAAAGTCTAGGTAAGAATTTAGGCAAAAGATGGCCTAGTTTGCCTTCACACTAATAAGGGGCTTCATGAAGGATATGACACTTGAGTTGAGTTTTGACAAAAAGAAAAGAATAAATAAATTATTAAAATCAAAATTTAATGAAATTAATTAAAAGGAAAGAGTTTCAAGATGTAGATGTAGATACATTTTGGGTATAGGCATACAAACCGTGTGGGCCTTCTGTGCTGACATACACTTAGGGATCAAGGATCAGTTGAAATAGCAAGTCCATGCTTTATGCAAGGAACTTTTAGTTCTATTCATGGGGTGTCAACAGCCTATACACAGGGGCATAAAGGATGATATTGGAGAATAGTCAGTAGGCATCCTTTGCCTTTCCTTCCACATATCCCATGGTGTTGAAAGCTACTTTATCCTTAGGTAAAAAATAACATTCCTAGTAGACAGAGAACTGAATGGGACATCAGAGAACCTGAGTTAGAATCCTGTCTCTGCTACAAATTACATGAATTTGTGAATTAATCAATCATCAAGCATTTAAAATACATCTGATAAGGGCCAGCGAATGTGCTAGATGCTGGAGAGTAAAAAGAATGAAACAATCCTTATTCACAAAGAGCTTACATTCCAATGGGGGAGGCAAGTATATATGTGAGTACAGACAGCATAAATGTAAAGTGAAAGAATGCACATCAAAAGTAATTCAGAGGAGGGAAGGGGAGGGGATGGAAGGGGAAGGGAGGAGAGGGAGGGGAGGAAGGGAGGAAGGGAAGGAGGGAGGGGAGGAAGGAAGGAAGGGGAAAAGGAATGAAGGGAGAGGAAGGAAAGAAGGGAGGCAGGAGGAGGAACACAGAGACCATGTTTGATAGAAGTAGAAGTAGAAAGAAACATTTCTATTATTGCAGTTTTCAGAAAGTGGAAAAATAAATATGATTAATTAATCTATATTAGCTAAGAAATAGATTGTTTAAAGCCTGTTATGGGAGGAAACATAATTTTAACATATATTCTCCCTCTTTTCGTAGCATAATCAATGAGGGAGGTACGTTTAAATGGACATATATCCTATACAGTACTCTGCTGTTCAGAAATAATTGTGAGCATGTATGAATATGACATTTTACTGAGAGTATAAAAACACAGGGATTTTTTAAATGTTGGCATATTCTTTTCCTCATTCCCATATTACTTCACAGGCTTTTAAAAATTTTGATAAATGTTCCAGGATCTGAAACAAGTATACAACACCTATGATTTGAACTCTAAACATATAAAAAGGTCAAAATAAAACATTTATAAGGGAAAGGAGGAAAAGGATGAGGAGAAGGAGGAGAGGAAATAGAGGAAGAGGAGCAAGAAGAATAGGAAGAGGAGAAGAGAGATGCGGAAGAGGAAGCTCCATTTATATAGCACTTGCCAGTAACTCTGGATTTCGCACCAACATCCCAAACCTACCTGTCCAAAATCAATGTAATTGGCTGTTCTCCATTCTAACTTTCCTGTTTCCAGGAAATAGATAGATACATGGAGAGAGAGAGAGAGAGAGAGAGAGAGAGAGAGAGAGAGAGAGTCTAATTAATTAATTCCTTATATATAATATACCTATGTAAAGATATCTATCTATATTTATATATAGATCTCTGTGTCTCTGTCTTTCTCTTTCTGTGTGTCTGTGTCTCTGTCTCTATATATGTATATATAGATATATGTATGTATGTTTGTATGTATACATATATTCATATATACTATATATGAATATATAATATATATCCATATATATGAATATATAATATATATCCATACATACTATATATGAATATATAATATATCCATATATGCTAACTCCAAAGTGATATTTAGTGGCTTCCTATTATTCACTGAGTAAAGTTAAATTTCTCTCTTGTGACTCTATGGTTTAATATCATTCATTTTTTCAATCTTTTTTCAGATTTTTCATCTCTGTACACTCTATGCTCAATGGAATGAGATGATTCTTTGTCTGCTTCCCTCAACTTCCATAATTACATTTGTTTGAATTCTGTGACTTTGGTCACATTATTTCCTGGGCCAATAATAGTCTACCCTCTCTCTCCCCAACTGATAAGTTATTGTTCATCTTTTAAATCCCACAATAAATGTTTCCATCCAGAGGCAGCCTTCCCAGATTACTTGGGGTCAGTCAAAGACATTTTCTGCTAGCAATCACAGAGCTCTTTGCTATGCACTTGCTAAAGAAATTATCATATTATGCTGTGTATTAAACATATCTGAGTTCATGTGCTATCCCCTATGAGTCTATAAGTTGCATGAGTTCAGTGATCTTATCTTATCTAAACCTTTTATCTCCCCTAGTACCTAGAACAGAGCTTTGCATAGTAAATACTTTTAAAAATTATTGAAAGAATGAATTTTTAAAAGGTATTATGCCTTTTCATATCAGAATACGATAGAATATATAACAGAAGACAAATAACATATTACAGGATGAGCGAAACAATAAACAGTAACCCATATTCCATGATATTTCATTTCCTTGACTAACTTTCAGCCAACTCAATTTATCCCTGGACCTCGAACCCTTCTCAACAAGCAACTTGAATGCAATTCTCTATTGTTTCAAAGCCAGTCATATAGAAATTTTTAATAGTTGTACTATTTACATTGTTTTAAATTTAAAGTTGAAAAGAGTAATGAATTTAAGGTAAAAATACCTGAATTTCAGCTCTAACTTTGTTACTACCTTGTAAGCCCTCAGATAAGGCATTTCATCTTTCAGAGTCTCAGTTTCCTCCCCTGTAAAATGGAGGCCAGGGGGCTGAACAAGATGATCAGTGTAAAATAGCAAAAATGGTGATGAACTTGGAGTTAAAAAGACTTGAGTTCAAACCCAGGCTCTGCCACTTACTACCTGTGTGACTTTGGACAAGTCTTTAGCCTCTTCAGGACTCTTTTCTTATCAGCAAAATGATAGGGTTAGACAACATGACCTATGAAGTCTCTAATAGATCTATCCTGCTCCTATAATCTCAAATGTATTTTCCAGCTCTGACATTCTATGTCACTGGCATTCTGTTATTCTTTTAGGAATGTCACACAATTGTTATTATTTTTTTTAGGTTATAAAGGCATATTGTACTAGATGGAATGAAAAATGGCAGAAAGGAAATAAAACCAAACAATGAAAAGAAAAAGTTCTTTCTAGTTATTTCTCTGGATGTAGACATCTCTCTCCTTCATGAGTTTTTTGGGATTGACTTATATCACTGCATTGCTGAAAAGAGTCCAGTCTGTCATAGTTTGGTCATCACACATATGTTGTGTCTATGATTGTATACAAAATTCTCCTGGTTCTACTCTTCTCACTCAGCATCAGTTTGTATAAGCCTCTCCAGGTAAATATGAAGTCCGTCTGCTCCTCATTTCTTATAGCACAATAGTATTTCATTACATTCAAATACCACAACTTGTTTAGCCATTCCCCAATTGATGGGCACCCCTTTAATTTCCATTTCTTTGCAACCACGAAAAGAGCTGCTATAAATATTTTTTGTACATATGGGTCTTCCTCCCACTTCTCTGATCTCTTTGGGATATAACCCTAGAAGTGATATTGCTGGGTCAAAGGGTATGAAATTATTTATAGCCCTTTGGGCATAATTCCAGATTGCTCTCCAGAACGGTTGGATAAGTTCACAACTCTACCAGCAATGCATTAGTGTTCCAATTTGCCCACATCCTCTCAACATTTGTCATTTTCCTGTTTTGTCATCTTAGCCAATCTGACTGGGGAGATGTGGTACCTCAGAGTTGTTCTGATTTGCATTTCTCTAATCAATCGTTATTATTAATAATAGCAATTAATACATAGATTGTCTTCTGCTTCCTAGATTACTTCTTCAATCTTTAGACCCATTTGTCTCACTAGTTTAATTCATCCTTATCATAAAACTGAAAGTCATGTATACTACAAGAGTCTCTTTCAGAAGACAGTAAATTCAAAAGAATGTGACCCTTAAACCTAGGCCCATCTGCTTAATGAAATTCGCCAGGTTGCCCATCATCCTTCCAGCACCCTTCTTTGTTATTTCATCTTTATCCTCAATCTTAGAATGCTTACCGGTCTTGAGTTTTAAAGATTCCTTTCACACATGGACAAGGAAATAGAATGGCACATTGAATAAATAATGTCTCACATTTAAGTGAGCATTTGGACAGGGTTGGTCCAATCTTATGGGAGGCTGCTTATAAATGATATAAGTGAGATTAGTACCTAGAATTAAGCTTCCCAGGTGACTAGTGTAAGTCATGGGTTTTATCCATTCAGCTTCTACAATTAAGCATTTACAAAACCAAGCCGAAAACTAGCATTGAGCTGGGTTATCCTGAATTCCCTTCCAACTAGCTATGTGACCTAAGGCAAATTGCTTAACCTCTCTGGGAAACAGGTTGTTCATATGAACTCTAAGCTTCTTTCCAGCTCCAGTACAATGGTTTACTGATTTCTGTCACAACAGACCTTAGAAATTATCTTGTTAAAGCGTCTTATTTTATAGATCAAGAAACTGAGGACCAGAGAGGTAAATGATCTTCCCAAAGTCATCCAAATAGTGAAAATGACAAACCTAGGATATGGGTCTTCTGACTGCCAAGTGGAACAGAATATCCTATCACATCTGGCTCTACAAGGTCTTTAAGAGAACTTATGATGCCATACTGAGAAAACATACCAAGAAATTTAAATATAGCACACTACCTTTAAGAAGTATGTTTCTCAATATTTGTGATTTAGAGACATAATAATGTTAGTTTTCATGATCAAACTACAGAAGGCATAGAATCTTCTCAACATACTGAGAAAATTTTGAAATAGACCTCTCCTTCCACACCCCCTGAAAGTCCACAAGCTTTGCAGAATAAAATCCAACAAAATATTTTCTTGGTTGATTTCCTTCATCTCTAAAATGAAAGGGCTAGATCACATAGACTTAAAATCCTTGGCACTGTCAAAATAGTTCACATCAGAAATCAATATGGCAATAGGAAAATAATATTGAGGATGAATTGTCTACCTATTTTGCCACTAAGCCCTAAAGCTTACTTACCTTCAGGGCCCCTCTCTTCCTTTTAGCTAAAATCTTTGATGTATGTTGCCTCCCACTCTTATGAAATTATTAAAGCTTGGTTTTAATAAACTAGCTTTGGCCTTATCTTGCACACTTCTACTTCCAGACCTCTATAGTGTTCACTGGATACCACCAGACTCCAGAAAACCTCTTCCTTCTTCCTAGGTCCCCTTTAGGTGCTCTACTTCAAGTCAGAAACTTTATTTCATGCTTTTATTTCTATCATTAGTGTTTGGCAAAATGCCAGACATATAACAAATGATTAACAAATATTCTATCAACATATCCCTTAGATAAATACCTTGAGATAGGGGATTATCTTGTTTTTCTATTTACATCCCCAGTGTTTTGCACAGAGATTGCATTTAATAAGTGTTTGGTTTGTTTCCTTTTTTTCATTCATTCATTCAAAGATGCTTCTAGCTCTGATATTGTATAGTCTATATTCTAAGTTCTTTTCTAGCCCTGGCATTCTAAGTTCTAATGTTGCTTCAAGAGCTAACATTGCATCTTTTCTATTCTAAACCCCTTTCTGATTCCACCATTCTACCTGATAAAGTCTAAGATTTCCTTCCAACTTTAAATTGCTCATGTATTCTTTATCCAGACAATGGAAGTATGTGGGTTGCCTCAAGCTGTCAGCAGTGCTTTGAAGTGACCACTAGAGGGAAATGTTGCTCTTTTCACCAAGTTCCTCCTTCCCAGGTAGAGAACAGTTTTATTATGGAAACAGAATAAATTTCTGTGCTATGCCCTTCTGTCATTTGTTCTCAGCTAATGAAAGAAAAGTCATATGTAGAGGTTAACATTCTTGCTGCTAATTCACTTAAGAGTAGAGGAGCATATTTCTGCTGGGGCCTATAATTTAACAAGAGAGAAACTGAACAAAGTTACTTTTTATTGAAATGGCACTGGGCTAGGAGATCTAGGAGATGAGGGTTCTGCTCAGGAGACTAACTCTGTACTTCACTTTTCTGCACCTCAGTTTCCCAATTTGTAAAAGTGAGATCCCTTGAATAGATTTCTAATGTCTTTTTCAGTTCTAATAGGCTAGAATTTTACACCTCCAACTTACTTTATGAACAGCAGTCATGATATAAAATACGTAGACATTTTCCATCAGTTTATTGAGCTCCACATCAATAACCATGGTTTTACTGCCCTCATTCTGAAGCCTATGCCTCTGATTCTATCTAAATTCCACTTTATTCAGATTTTTTCTTTCATTATATGTTAATATTCTTCTCTACAAAAATAAGTTAAATCATGATATACATGGTCAGCTTCATGGGGCCCCACTGCACTGTATCATCTCCAGAACTGTTGGATTACCATTTTAATCTGAATATCTCCAGCACATCTCCTTTATTGATCAAGCATAGAGAGACTCCTCCTCTTTGGTGTGTAGGAGGTTCTGAGATCCTTTAGGACACAAGCACATAGAGCATTAATGTGGAAAAAAATCTGGGCTTTTTTGTGGGGGTGGCAGTGGTGGTGGTGGTGATAATGCTGGTAAATGGATTTGTAAGGAATAAAACATGTACTCAGTGGAGAATTTTTTTAAAATATAATTTGCAAGTAGTGGCATTTCCTTTAATGAGTCTGAATTCACAAGCAGAGGAGAATAGTACTTTAGGTTAAGAGACCCTAAGTATAGGGTATTTATAATGTAAGTATTCTTAAAATATCATTTACTTGGGGTACTAGAATATTTCACCACTAGTTTCAAGCCAGAAAGTTAGGGAATTTCAAGCAACACATAGGATTATCAAGGAAAAGTCATTTCTAGTTCTCTGATTGTAGGGCTGATAAGGTCCCCTCCAGGTCTAAATTTTTTTTCCCCTGATTTTACTTTCAAGACTTTTTATGTTGCTAATATTCTTTTTTCCTACTTGTCCCTGAGAGGACACTCATTTCTGGGGTAATAAATACCAAGCACTCACTGACATAGGTCATACTCAACACTAAGTTGGGAGTCAAAAGACAGGTTCTAATCTTGCAATACCCATTTTGTTGGTGCCCTTGGGTAATTAACTTCCCAAACTATAGAACTGATACAAGTCATACTAAATGATGAATTAGGCACCTTCCAGATTGAAATTCCACTTCTGGTCTGGTACAGGCTCCCAGAGTTCCAAACCACACCTCCCCTATTATCTCATCCAGAAACTTCCCTCAGTCCTTGGGGCTTCCTTACCCTGGAACATCCAGCCACCTTTGTGGCCTTCTCAATCTTGAACATCCCTTTATAATCCCCTGATCTTTTTCCCTTTGAGTTCCTCTTGGGGCCTCCATTCTATGACTTAACCCTCTCTCACTCAAATCTAAGTCAATTGCAAGTCAGAATCCTCTCCCTGATGTCATGGTCCTCTTTGAGAACAAAGGGCAAACCACAATGGAGTGATTTACCTGATATTACCCAATTTGACAGATCAACAAGCATTCATTAAACACCTACTATGTAGCAAGCACTAAGCTAGATGTCGGGGATACAAAAACAAAATGAGAGTATTTCCTTCCCTCAAGCAGAGTATGATCTTCTGGGGCAGCTAGGTGGCACAGTGAATAAAGCACTAGCCCTGAGTCAGGAGGATCGTAGTTCAAATCCGGCCTCAGACACTTATCATAAAAAACTAGCTCTGTGACCTTGGGCAAGTCACTTAACCCCAATTGCCCTACCTTCTCCCCTCCAAAAATAAAAAAAAAAAGATTATGGTCTGCCTAGAGACACAAATTGTACATACAAAATAAATACAAGGGGATTTGGAGGAAAAGCACTAACCGTAGTCAACTCATAAGTATTTGAACCGGGATTCAAACCCAGCTCCCTTATCTCTTGCTATAACATTATTCCCATTATACCCTGCTCTTTTCACAAATGAAATGAGAATTATAGGGTATCAATTTGGAGGATTCAGTTTAAGGAGGGATTTAATAGACTTCCTCTCTATGTTAGTTGCATTTTCATTGGATTTTCATAGGGATCTGAAGAGAAATCCTAAATTGAAAGAATCACCAAAGTAGTGGAATTCATACAAGGTCCCTGGGACACATTTTGAAGGTTAAAGCTTCTGCATGCCCAGCTGTCAGATTTTCCTAGGGATACAACCACAGGGACTCACACCCCTCCAGACTGCAGGGATCTATAAGCTGTCTTTTTCATCTAAAATAGAAAACAATGAGGATCTCCTCACTTTTTTACACTGAGCAATAAAGTTTGTTGACAGAGGGAATCCACTGATTAAATATGTCAAAGAATATTTAAGGCCAGCCTAACCAAATTAAAGAGTTGGGAGTAGTTGGGCCAGGGTAAAAATTATGCTTATTTGCATGAATCAATTCAACATATGTCTGTGAATCTAGGAATCCTAGAATCCTGGAATTCCAAAGGGAAGAGTTGTATAGGCTGAAAGAACTGACATCCCTGGATTTGACGTCAGAAATCAGAGGTACAAATCCTACTTCTTACTTAGCTATATGACCTTGGAAAAATCCCTTCCATTCTCTGGGCCTCAGTTTTCTCATCTGTAAAATGAGGAGAAAATAAATTATTTCTAAGGACTTTCTCAGGTCTAAGTCCCATGACCTTTTTGTGCTATAACCTCAGAGGTAATCTGGTCCAAACATTAGGTGCAAAGCCTTAGGCTTGACAGAAGAGTGGAGATTCACAGAGGAATCTGCTAAAGAACTTGTCGCGTAAAGAAGGGAGAAAGAGAGCAATGCCTTGCCAGGATAAAACAATAGGGGCTTACCTGAAGTGTCAAGAGTTAGTCCTTGAGTGAGACCCACCATGTTAAATCTATGCAGGAAGATAGTATGATATTGTAGACAAATAATCATTTGAATTCAAAATTCAGCTCTGGTTGTGTGTGGCCTTAAAGGACGGCCTGACCTGTTAGCATGTCAGATTCCTCATCTTTAAAGTGAGAAAAGTAACACTTGCACGGCCCATTTTAAGGGGTTTTGTGGGGAATGTACTCTATGACCCACCAAACTACAAAATCAGAGCTATTAGTACTCTTAAATAGAGTTCTGAATTTGGAGTCAGGAAGAACAAAGGTTCAAATCCTACCTGAAACACTTCCTACAGTATGACCAAGAGCAATTCATTTAACTTCCATGTCACCCATTTTCCTCATTTACCAAATGGGGACTTTAATAGCTTTGGTATTACCACCACCATTCCTAAGGTTATAAGGCTCAAATGAGATAATTTATGCAAATTAATATGGAAACCTTTGGCACTATGTGAGTTATTTTTGTTATAGATGATGATAGTAAAGAATTGGACATTTTGAGTCTGAACCCTGAATTTGTCAGACTGTAGGTTCTCATAGGCTGTTTCTGAAACATATAAGGATTCATAAAACTAGAGCTAACTCAATGTGGCCTGAAGCTACTTATTCTTTTTCCAGATGAAACATAGTCCCCCATACCTACATAGTATACCAAATATTATAGATGGAAGAGTGCATACACACACACACATACACACAGAGGCATCATTCATATGTCGTAACATAAATCTTTTCACCACAATGTCCACAGTTGTCAATGAAAGAGATGCCTTTGTTCAGCCCAATGCACTTGGGTAGCCCAAATAAACAATAGTATAAGGCCTTGCCTTTATGTGGCACCCTTTTGGGAAAGGACTCAAACTTTATAAATATTCCTCGTTAATCATCACCACATTCCTGGGAGACAGGGAGCAAGTAGGACCAGCTCAAAGATGCAGTAGAAGTATTGCTCCCACTCCTTCTCTCAGCCCTGCCTTATTCTGTATGTGAAAAAGTCTGCTACTTAATGGTCCCCAGCCTCCTTGTTCTATTGCTAAGTGGGTTTACATGTCCAATAGTCCAGATGCCCTTCAGCATCCATGGTACCTCCAGTCTGAGCTCTTCGCAGGCACCATCCGTAACATTTCTGTCTTCCTTAGATTCCCATATTTTAACAGGTTGTTATTTAAGAAGCAGCTTGCTATACAGAAAGAGGACTGAACTTGATTCCAGGAGCCCAGTTTTGCTAACAAACAGATGAATTGTGGACCTTAAGCTTCCTCAGCTTCAATAAAATAGAAAGAAAGAAATGGTGCTTATACTATTCCACAAGATTTCTGTGAAAAGGGATCTCTCTCTCTCTCTCTCTCTCTCTCTCTCTCTCTCTCTCTCTCTCTCCCTTTCCTTGAAGGAACTGAGGATACTTAACAAAAAGAAGGAGGAATATGATAAATGTATTTAAGTATGTGAAGGAAAGGCCATGAAATGGAAGAACAGTGAAAGTGATTTCCTTAGTCACACATTTGATCATATCACTCCCCAGGAAACTCCAACAGTTCCCTATTGCCTCTAAGATAAAATATAAAATTCTCTACTTGGATTTTGAACCCATTAGAATCTGGCCCGAATCTATCTAGCCAGCTTCAATACATATTAATCTTTTTACTCTACTCTTTGGTCCAGTCAAACTGACTGACTTGTACTGGATATTTCTCGTGCCTTGAATTTACTCACTCCTCACCTCAAGACAGACAGGGAGACAGACAGAGGAGAGGAGAAGGGGGAGGCAGAGAGAGAAAGAGCGACAGAGAGAGAGAGACAGAGAGAGAGAGAGAGAGAGAGAGAGAGAGAGAGAGAGAGAGAGAGAGAGAGAGGGAGAGAGAGAGAAGAGATACTCCTTTTCATTCACTATACAGTCCAGTACAATTGGCCTAATTACTGTCTCTCATACATGGCATTCTATCTCCAATCTCTAGCTAGGGAAGGAAGTTGAAGTCAAAGCATGAAAGGCTTTGAATACAAGACAATAAAATTTGGACTGTATACCACAGGTAATGAAGAATAATCCTATCACCACCACTTAGATTCTTCCTTCCTTCATGTCCTGGGCTCTCTAGGAAATGGTCAGTCATGACCTAAAAAAGGTTAAGGCATTTAAGTAATGTACATGAAGCAGACATTGGCCTGATACTGTAAGACTGGATGAGCAAGGGAAGTGATTAATCAGGTCTTAAGCCATGGGGTGGATCTGTCCTGGGTTCACCATTCTCTAAGGTTTCAGTTCATGACCTTGTTTAGGTCCATCCACTCTATTAGTTACTGTCATTGTCAGTGATAAAAGTTGCCTTGGGCAGGATTAGTTAGAAAACCAGCCAAGGATGGATGAAAACCTGACTGTTAACTCTTATCCATCCGGAGTCTGAATGAAGAGGAGTGCTTCTCTTTCCCCTCAATAGAACTGTACTAATTCTCTCACTGGCATCTTAAGAAGGTCACATTAGTATGGTCTTCTAAGGCTCTTCCTCTCTTTGTTAATGCAGTGAAGGAGCATCAGCTGCAGAAGAGGGGCAAACCTGAACTATCTCCCACAGCTGTTGCCATCCAGCTGTGGGCAATTAGCTATAACAGCTGGCTGGACATGCAGAGTAAGGAGCTCTGTTAAAAAAAAAAAGATTAAAGAAGACTCTTGATTCTACACCCAAGGTCATGTCACAGTAGTCATGATGCATTTTGAGAACAGTGCCGGTATTCTCAGTAAAATTATTGTATGGAAATGGCTTACCTGGATGTTACCCTTTCCCATCTCTGCTTATTCACTAGATAAAATCTCCAAGTTGTCTTATCAGACAGACACTAGCTCTCAAGAAGATATCAACTATACCCAGGATTTGAAGCTCATCCACAAGACTTCAGGAACTGATTTTAATTCTGTGTTAGCAGAAAACTGGGGCCTTGGGCCACTCTGGATAGGCACGAGGGAGAGGAAGGGGAAGAAAACAGCAGAATTTAAACATATAAAGCTATATCCAGAGAGGTGGGGGTTGTTCTGTTTACCCTCCCTTTGTCTTATTTTTCTCTATCTTTCTTTGCTCCTGCTTTTGATCAGTCTTGGGACCAGATCCCATGCATGAAATTATGAACATCTATGGAGCAAAATCAAGAGCAACATTTAAGCTTCATCACAATCTGAGTCTTAAACTAATCCCCCTGTCAACTCTAACCATCAATCCAGAGGGAGCTGGGAGATATTGGAAGAAGTATTAGACTTCGAGTCAGAGGATTGGGTTGTAAGGCTCAGTTTTGCTACATGCTTGTTCTATCACTCTATCTGAGCTTGTCTTGTCAACTGTGAAACAAAGAGCTCAGGATAGATGATCTTTAAGATTATTTCTTCTTCCAAGTTTGAAGTCTTATGATTCTTGGGCCCAGTTCTGATCTATTTTAATCCAGTTAGTCTAAGATTTAACTATTTTTAAAATTATTATTAATTTGTATCCTTTGTTTTTATATCACATACATTTCTCATAATATGACTTTCCCTCCTCATTCCCAGAGAACTATCCCATAAACCAAAGAATATTTTTAAAGAAAAAGAGAATGAGTTACAAAGTAAACTTATCTATAAATCAAAAAGGTTTGAAAATGCATGCAAGGTGCAATACCTTGTGAAGCTACCACTACTGCAAGGAAAGGAAATATCTTTCTATCTCTCTCTTCTTTGGGGACAGGTTTGTTCTTAGTCATTTTGCAACATTCATTTGTGCTTATTTTAAAATATTTGCTCTTTCCATTTACATAGTCATAGGCATTGTATAAACTTTTGTTGTTGGTTTTGCTTTATTTCCTTCACTCTGCATCAATTCCTTTCAGTCTTCCCATGATTCTCTATATTTATCATATTCCTACTTTTTAATAGCATAATAATATTCCATTGTATTCATGTACCACCATTTATTTAGCCCATCCCTTATTGAGAGGCATCAACTGTGTTTCCAGTTCTTTGCTACAATAAAGAGCATTGTCTAGGGGCGGCTAGGTGGCACAGTGAGTAAGAGTGCCAGCCCCGGAGTTGGGACAACCCAGGATCGGATCCGGCCTCAGAAAATGAGCACCCACACATAAATAATGACTGGCCGTGTAACCTTGAGCAAGTTACTTAACCCCAATTGCTTTAAAAAAAAAACAAAAAACAAAAGCATTGTCATAAAAAAATTATCTGAGAATTTCTTCTTTTCTATAACCTCCTTGGGATATATATGCATAATAGTTGAATATCTGTATCAAAGGGTATAAACACAATAATAGCTGAAGATCAGATAGTAAGGGTGACTTTTTAAGGTAACATGACTAGGAAGCAAATGAGGCAAGATTTGAATTTATGTCTTCTTCTTGGTCAAATTGAATAATTTTTATTTATTTTATTCTGAACTTGAGATGTAAAACAAGCATTTCTGCCATATAGTAGAATAGAAAAGAAAGATCATTGTACATAAAAATGCAAATCTGTTATGTACAACTTGTTATTTTTTTAAAATATATAATAAAAGGGCTGCTAGGTGGCGCAGTGAATAGAGCACCAGCCCTGGAGTCAGGAGAACTTGAGTTCAAATTTGGCCTCAGACAATTAACACACACACACACACAAACTAGCTGTGTGACCTTGAGCAAGTCACTTAACCCTAATTGCCCTCCAAAAAAAGGCAAAATAAAAATAAATAAATACATATATAATAAAGTTATTATGTAATTTTTTTTACTTTTTTCTCCCCCACTTACTGAAGTGATGGCTACCATTAGACACACACACACATATTGTGTATGTGTGTGTGTGTATATATATACACTCACATATGCACGTATGTATGCGTGTGTGTGTATAAAACCATTCTATGTATATGTGTGTGTGTGTGTGTATGTGTCTACTTATCAGTTCTTTCTCTGGATGCAGAGAGCATCACTTCATGCATCCTTTAGTTAATTTGGGTATTTACAATAGTCAAAATGACTTAGTCACTTAAAGTTGTTCTTAAAACAATATCATTATTACTGTATATAATACTGTCTTTGTTCTGTTCATTCTTCATTATTTCACACATATCTATCCATGTTTTTCTAAGATTATCAAACTCATGATTTCTTATAGCACAAGTAGTATTCCACTTTATGGAACAAAAATAGTACACATATTATATTTTTAAAAGGTCTTTCTGTATATGTACTTTGTAGGAGTTTTAGCATAAAAGAGTTATTATATTTAAAGTCTTTTTCTGCATCTATTGAGATGATTTTATGGTTTTGGAAGTTTGAGGTTTTAATATGATTAATTACATTGATTTTTTTCCTAAAAGTAAACCAATCTTGCATCTCTAATGATACCTTCTTTCCTTGTAATAATAAACCTCCAGGCTTCCTTGACTTCCTTGAAGCGTCAACTGAAACCTCGCCTTCTTCAAGATTCCATTCCCAGTATCCCCAATGCAAGTGCCAAATCTCTGAGTTTACCTCCAATTTTTATACATACATATATACATATATATGTATACATAAACACATGTGTATGTGCATACACCTTGTTCAGACATACTTGTTTACACATTGTCTCCCCCATTAGAAAGTGAGCTCCTTGAGGGAATGGATTGGGGTTTTTTTGGCATATTTATTGTTATTATTCTTGTTGCTTGTTTTTCTTTGATTAGCACAATGTCTGCCATATAGTAAGAAATTAATAAAATGCTTATTGACTGATTGGTACAAATCAAACTTGAATATAAGAAATGATTTCTTGGGGGCGGCTAGGTGGCGTAGTGAATAGAGGGCCGGCCCTGGAGTCAGAAGGACCTGAGTTTGGATCCGGCCTCAAACACTTAACACACACAAACAAAAACCTAGCCATGTGACCTTGGGCAAGTTACTTAACCCCAATTGCCCTCAAAAAAGCAAAAAAAAAAAAAAGACTGTGGAAAATGGCAGCAATATCACATAATTGGAGAAGGACATATGTCCTAATTTTCCAAAAAGGGGAAAGAATATGCAATGAAATTATAAACCAGTGATCTTCACTTTTATTCCTGGGAAAATTGAAGGACATATCATAAAAAAAAAGAAATGATTTCTTGTGTGAATTGCTATAGTCTGACATAATTTTATTTAAAATGTGTGTATTAATATTCTTTAATGATATTTATTTATAATTCTCCTTCGTTTTATCCTTCCCTGGTTTAAGCACTACAGTTATATTTGTATCATAAAAGGGTAATGATAGATGCTTTGCCTCTATTTTTGAGAGCATAATCTGTGTAGTATTAGAATTGTTCTTTAAAAGTAGGGCAGAGTTTTCCTGTGAATCCATCAGGATGAGAGTTTTACTGTCATTGTTGGTAGTGGTGGCAGTGGTGGTGCTTATTTCCTCCTCCCCACCCCCATTTTGGTAGTTCTTTTAGAAATAATTTCATTTCATTTTCTAAAATTGAATTATTTAATATCCCTATCTGGTCTTCTGTCAAAATGAGTATTCGTATTTTGGAAACAATTCCTCAATTTCTTTGGTATTCGGTTTTGTTAGCATATAACTGTAAAGAATAAGTTCTAAAAATTATTTTTCATTTCTTCTGATTTTACTGTGATTGTAGCTTTGTGTATTGGTTTTTGGTCATTTGGTTTTCCTCCCTCTTCTTTTTAGTCAGGTTGACTAAGGGATTATCAATTTTGTTAAACTTTTCGATGAAACAAACTATTTTTGATGATCATTTCTATAACCTTTTTAGTTTTCAATTTATTTGCCTCCTCTGATATTAAATATCTGTTCTTGGCTTATTTTGGACTTGTTTATTATTGCCTTTCTAGTTTTTAAATGCATATGCAGTTCATTAACCCCCCTTTTCTTTTCTTTTGCTTATAATTATCATTTTCTTTCACACAATTACTATTTTATGATTTGTTCTTATGGTTTACTTATGGTTTATAAAGAATATGTTTCTTATTTCTGCCTTTTTGCATTTATATCTAATATCTCTATGATCAATTTTTATAAAAAGTTCCATGTGATACTGTATATATATACATATATATGTATATGTGTATATGTATGTGTATGTATGCATATATAGGTGTGTATATACACACACACATATATGTGTGTATATATATATGTATATATATATATATATAATTTATCTCTAACTTCTACCTCCTGTTTCTCTTTTTATACATCTAATTTCATTGTTTAGTCTCACCAAAAAAATACTTTAGGGGTAAGGGGCAGTGCTAAGGACTAGAAAATTAAGGAACCAATCTAAAGAGTCAACAGATCACCTCCAAAAAAAATCTGTGCTGCAAATTCCAAGACAGTGTTGAAATATAATAATTCCAAAATCGAACAATAAATTTTGAAAGCAATCAAGGGAAAGACCTTCAAGTATAAAACAAAGGAATGTCTGATAATGCTTAGCATAGTTCCTGGTATATAATAAGCACTTAAATATTTACTGATTGTCTGGTTGATTAAATAACACAAGATTATTCTGTATACCCTGAAAATCACAGAAGGGAATGGAATAGTATATTCTAAAAAATAAAAAGAGCTTGATATAACTGAAATTACATGTCTTAAAAACTTGAGCCAAATCATTGATTGAAAAGATCAACTTTCAAAAAATGAGGGGCATTTGAAGCATGGAGAGAGAGACGGGGAGGGAGAGGGAGAGGGGAGAGGGTAGTAGGGAGGGAGGGAAAGAGGGAGGGAGAGAGAGACAGAGAGAGGAGAGACAGAGAGAGAGAAAAGAGAGAGAGAGAGAGAGAGAGAGAGAGAGAGAGAGAGAGAGAGAGAGAGAGAGGAGTAGATTATAGAAACCCAATTAGGTAAATAAATAAGTATAGATACCAGGGAGCACCTAGGTGATGCAGTGAATAGAACACCAGTCCTTGAGTCAGGAGGACTTGAGTTCAAGCTGACCTCAGACATCTGACACACTTACTACCTGTGTGACCTTGGGCAAGTCACTTTAACCCAATTGCCTTGCCTTCCCCGGTCCAAAAAAAAAAAAAAGTACAGTTATCTAGGAAAACACAATTTCAAAAATAAATAATCCTATCCCTAGAAACTATTTTTAAAAAAAGAAAATAAAAGACAACTACGAGATTAAACAACAACAAAAATAAATAAATAAGAGAAGGACCATTAAGAGATTTCTTTCTAAATGTACACAAGGGAATAAAGATAAAAGAAACATTGAAATAGAGTAATGGTGGAGAAATAGGCCTGAAAAACCTAAGATTAACTTCTTAAAGAACTAACTCTGATCTATGGCCAACTCAACCAGTCACATGGGTTGACACTTAGGTATTCTAAAAGCATTCATTCATATTTGGGGAATGGGATTTTGGGAATGGGGGCATGGTAGGGAGATACCTAGAGAAGCAGTTCCCTCACTCTCCTCATTATTCTTGGTTTTTGTATTAATCTTTCACTTTTTTTTCCTCCTACTCAATAACTCCTATAGGAGTTATTTCTACTAGCAAAGTCTCTGACATTTTATGTGGTCCTATTTCCTTATTATACCTAATTTCCTATCATAATAATTACCTCCCTCACCAGGGAGTTGTGAGACTTAATTAATGTTTATAAAGTGCTTTGAGATCTTAAGATGAAAGGTGCTGTAAAAGTAAGCTGTGTTGTTATTATATCCAGACCCCATAAAAATTGCCAGAAATAAAGATTCCTTCAAAGGGCATACTTTTGTTCACGTTTCAAGACTTTGTAATAAGGGTGTAAAAGGTCCCAGCCTACCTCTTTTTCCCTCAGAGGACTTTGACTTGTCTTGCCCAGGGTTAAAATGAAGTGCCAATAGCCAGGAGCCTGAAGGTTGAAGGATTTACTCAACTGCTCTGTACTGTACATGGGTCTTGGGTTAGGCACTGGACAGTCATAGACATTGTGCTTATGCATTGGGGTAGAACCCAGGAATTGGGAGAGCTAAAAGGGGTGGAGAAGAGAAGGAAACAATGAACAGTGGCCTATGTAAATATACCAGCTTTCACATTCTAGAGTTCATAATTTCCTCCACAAGGTGATTCCCTTCTATGACACCAATCTAAAGCTCTTCCCTCAATGTTAACAACTTTCTTTGTCCCCCATTATGCATTCATCATTTTATAGTATTTTGTATAGGCTTTATGTATTGCATTTTGTATATGAATGAGATGGCAGGCAACATAGTCAATGCAAACAAAGATTGAACATAAGAATGTTAGTTTGTCCAAAATGGGGGAAGGTGGTCACATGGTTCTCTTCTCTGATCAGGCTGCATTTGGGATATTCTCTTCAGTTCTAGGAAGCTAGGTTGTATAGCAGTGAGAGCTCTGGGCCTGGAATCAGGAAGATTAGAGCTCATATCCAGTCTCAGACATTTACTAACTGCGAGAACTTTGGAAAGTTACTTACTCGCTCTTTGCCTCAGTTTCCTTAACCATAAAATGGGTATAATAAATAGTATCTACCTCATGGAATTGTTGTGGGGAAAAAAGGATATAGTATTTGAAAAGTGCTTAGCATGGTACATGATACATAGTAGACACTATATAAATGTTAGCTATTTATTATTGATTATTAGTAGTAGTGATACAATTGAGGAAGGACTTTTATAAACTGGAAAGCATCCATGGGAGGACAATGAGGATGATGAAAAGTCCTAAGTTCGTATCATATAAGAAACAACTGAAGAAACTAAAAATATTTAGCCTGAAGAAAAGAGGACTTGGGGGGACATGTATTTTCTTCACATATTTTAAGGTTATTATAGGAAATAGAGATTACTACTAGGATAAATTACAAAAAGGCAAAACTTGGGCTCGATATGAGGAAAATTTCCTAAAAAATCTGAGTTATCCAAAAGAAGGTAGTGGGTAGAAGACTTCACCAGAGGTCTTAGAACAAAGGCAATAGGCCCACTTGTCAGGTATGTTACAAAAGGACTTTTGCTCAGGTATAGGTCAGACTACATGACCTCTAAGGTCTTTTCCAACCTAGAAGTTCTATTATTCTGTGTTACATCTACTCAGGCAGAACTGAACAATGGGAAGTGTATTAACTCTGGAAAAAGAAATCCTGGGTTCAGATCCTACCTCTGACTCTTACTTCCTGACTGTACTTGGACAAATCATTTATCAGTTTTCCCCATCTATAAAATGAGGGCATGGACTAGATGGTCTGTGAAGCCCCTTCTAGCTCTGAATTTGTGAGCCACTGGAGCTGGAATGCACTTTTAAAAGCCCCAAAACAAAAAAAGCATTTGCCCCAAAAGTAGCTTCAGGTGAACTCAGTGCCATGGATCTGGAATATCACAAAAGGCAAAGGCTTTGGAAAAGCTTTCATTTCACTCCACTTCTCTTTTGGGGGCCCCTTCCCCTCACACCATACCAACTATAATGCTAGATTTAAATTCAATTCAATTTCAATTTAACACAAATAAGCACTTTAAAAAAAAAACCTAGGGCTTGATGCCAAAATATTTTGAAAGGGGGAATAAAAGAGGGGAAAGTAGGAAGAGGGGAAGATCCTGAGCTACTCTTCTCCAGATATTCCTGGGAAAAGATCAGACCTTAGACACCCAGCCCCATATTAGCCCCCACCATGGAATGATATCAGCACTGCTCAGAGGCTACAAGGAAGAAAATCAATAGAATCCCTATATTCCAAGATCTTGCATTCTTATTTTCATGTTGAGGGGAAAGAAACTACTATATGCACATAAATAAAAATGATTAAAAGTAGATAAAGAAAGGTTTTTTAATGATTTGCTATATTTTTCATGTCTACTGTTCTTTCTTTTTATTGAATATTCCCTCTACCTTGTTAGGACAAGGACATGTGCCCTCATTTTAGTTAGATCAAAGAATCATGGATTTAGGAAAAAGAAGCAGAAAGTAATCTAGTTGAAACTCAATTCTTTACACATGAGGAAACTGAGGTCTAGAGAAAGGAAATGGCTGGCCTAGGGCATACAGAGAACAAAATTGCAGAACTGAAATTGAAATATAATTTTTTCAGCCTGAAATCCAGGACTCTCTCTGTCTCCTGTACTAATCTATATCATACTGCTGGCTACATTAATAAGTCTATGTCAACCCCACAAGATGTGATACTTCAGTGGTCTGCACAAATGTTTCTGGGAGTAAAATACATTTCAAAAATAATTTTTTAGTGTATGTTGAACAGAGGTATCAAGTCCAAGAATGTCTTCCTCATGTAAAATAGAGAAGTAAAATTGGAAGATTAAGGACCTGCCCACCTTCTCTCTGTTGCCCAAGGAGTAATTAAGAGGCATGGTGAATTGAGTGCTAGACCCAGAATCAGGATTCAAATCAGAGACTACTCTGCCATTCAATACCTGTGTGATCCTGGGTAAGTCATTCAAATTCTATCTGCCTCAGTTTCCTTCTCTGTGAAATGGTGCTCATAATAACACCTACTTTATAGGCTTACTGTGAGGGTCAAATGAGATGGTTGGCATACAATAAGCATTTAATTAATGTCCATTCCATTTCAATCTTATGGCATTGGCTTGTGCATCTGTGGGAACTCCTCATTTTGTGCCTCTCTTGGAGAATATGCCCTATAAAAATATAAGCAACATATAATTCTTGGGACATATTTTGTATAAACACTGTACCCTCAAACTTATATTTCAAGCCAAGAGTTGGAAAAATCTTATCCACAACATATGTAAAAGATTTTATAATTCACTTCTATGAGCTCCACTCATTTTTTGAAGTAATAAAATTATTTCTCATTACTCCTGTGAGCTCAACTTTTTAATCAAAACAGATATTTAAGAGAAATCCTATATATCCCCTTATTTTACTAATGCAATTTTCTCTAAGGGCTGTTTAGTAAAGCTAATCCAAAGTAAACATGCATGCTGCTGATTACTCAATTTAACAAGTCTTCTGAATGTGATTAATCCAAAGTAAATTTGCAAATTGTTTGGTTACTTAATTTAACAATTCTTCTGGATAGGATTAGAAAACTCTTCTTTCAAAATCAATAATGACACATATACTTCAACCCAGATCTTTTCTTCTGTTCAGACCTCCAAAGATAATTATTCCAAATTGGGCAAGTAGTTATTTTTACTCTACCCCTACTCCTATGCTAGGTACTATGAATCATATAAGAAATATAGACTGAGTAGGCCCTATCCTTGCCTTCAAGCAGCTTAAAATCTGATTGAAAAGACAGACTAAAGAAAACATGAAAAGAAAATACAAATGAGGAGAGAATCAAGTGCTAAAGTATCTAATATGAACTATAAGTGCTCAGGGACCTCAAAAGGAAGGCAGGATCACTGTGGGATTGCATAATAGGTGAAGACTTCATAGAGAAGGTAACGCTTGAGCAAGTCCTTAATAAAAGATAGAAAGATTTTGGATTGGCAGAAACAGAAACAAGTAAGGGCATTCTAGACCTTAAATAAAAAGTCTCAGAAGTGAGAATGTTTAGAATTCCCTTATTATAATCAGCTTCTATGGGGTGATTTTAGCCTGGGAGATTGGTAGAGAAGATATACATAATTAAAATGATCAAACATGTGCAGGGTATGTCTCAGGGATATGAGAAGCTGAATGAAAAAAATCATAGCACAAAATAAAGTTCTTTTTCCACTGAATTCAAGACAATTGACAAGGGGCGGGGGGAAGGGGGGAGGTGTAGAAAGATGAGATATGTATCTGGACAATTCATGTCCTAAAAGTACAACTTTTGAGGAAAAGGAGGGAATTTGGAAGAGGAAAAGAAATATAGACTAGCTACCTTCACTGGTTGAAAACACTGGGGGGAAAATAGCTTTGCATTTCATTGTGATCTCATGGAGACAGGACCAGTCAATCACTGTACTTTCTCAAAGAAGTTTTCATTCTTCTTGGATTGTGTCATGTGTCATTGTGTCATGTCCCAGAAAAATCTCCAAACACGAAACCAAGTGGAAACTATCTTTGATACATGAATTGGCACAAAGACCTTAAAACTAGAGATAGTTTGCTAACAAAAAGTTAGATATAATATATGTATGTGTATGTATGTATACATATATATAAATATCAAACATTTTAAATCCTAGAGTTTTATGGATTACACTTATGCAAGATTATATTAATTACTGATGTTTTGAACAATCTGCCATTTTTCTATTGTTTTGTATTCTCTTTGTGAAAGTTTGTGGCTGTAAGAATATGATCACCATGCTAACATTGTATAGCTGTCTCCCAGAAAAATTATATACATATATAAAAACACACATATATATACATATATGTGTAGATATGTGTGTATATACATATGTGTGAATGTGTGTATTACAGAACTTGATGTCAAAAGACTTCAGCAAACCATGTTTGGGAGTGGGAAAAGGAAGAGAGACAGAGAGATTGAGCTACTCTTCTCCACGTATTCCTGTAAAATGATTGTAGTTTAGACACTCAGCCTTTTATTAGCCTATCCCCTCCGGGGAATGACATAAATACTACTATATTTCAGACACCTTCCCCCAATACCACCATCTCAGGCAGAGGCAGCAATCTAGAAAGCTGTATCTCTAGGTGGGGTCCATAGGAAAGTATGAGAAAGAACTGGTTATGGGGAATTTCCCCTTAGGGGTGGGTAGCCTGTACAATCTAGGATTCCTGTACAGCACATGACTATGCTTTCTGTTAACTCTGAAGATTGCCAGAATGCTTGTAGGGATTAAAAACAGGAAATCCAATAGTCCACATATGTGTTTTTTTTCCTTATGTTAATAGAGAACTTTTAAAGGACACACAAGTCTTCTCACAATGTGAAGGGTAACCAGACATTGACTGTTACTCTATTAGTGTACATAATGCCATTGAGTAAACTGGTTGCCATTTTTAAAAATTAACTCAACTTTGAGTATATCTAGATAGATAGATAGATAGATAGATAGATAGATAGATAGATAAATAGATATGTATGTATGTATCTTGAGGTGATGTGATGTAAAAATAACACTGAACTTGGAGCAAAGAATCACAGTTCCACTACTCACTAGTTAGTTCTATTTCTGTGGACATAATTTTCCTGAGCTTTGGTTTCATCTGTAAAATGGGAATAATAAAAGGAATCTACCTACTTCAAGTGGTTGCTGCAAAACTCAAGAGAAAATACACATATATCTTTGGAAAACTGCAAAGCACTGAGAAAATGCAAGGACAGATGAAAGGATAACTGAACCTTTACTTCACCCCTGTCTCTAACTTGCAGAGCTTAAACCAGACAATCTTCCTACAAGTCAGATTAGTTTGGATGAACATAGCAGCCAACTGCAGGCAACCCACAACAGTCCCAATTGTGACCCAACCCAGGTGAAAATATAAGTGGAAATATTTAACAAAATAAATAAAAATATAATAAAACAAAGATAATATTACATTTCAAAGCTAAATCAAAATGTAGCCCCCAGAGATCCTTATATGCAAATCAGCAGTCCCCATTTCAAGTTTGACACTATTTTAGAATACCTATAACATTATCTGTAATACATTGTTATGTACTGAGTGAGTGAATGAATGAATGAATGAATGAAAAGCATAGGGACATGCCACAATGATGGTGCACAAGTCTGAAATCTTTATTGTGATGAAATGGTGTGTTTGAGCCAGAGAGACAAGCTGAAATTTCACATCCTCTCTCCTTTACAAAAAGCATGCTATTTTTAATAGAAACTGAGCAGCAGTTATGATGTTGATGATGCCCAGGCTACCTTTCCAGATCTCTTTTCACAGTGCCTCAGTCTCAAATGCCTCCTTGCACTTCAAACAATTGAAATTTTTATCCATCCTTCAAGTGCCAAGTCAAATGCCAGCCCCTTCAAGATATTTTCATGGAACCACCACCCAGTTGACTTTTACATTGTATCCTCAGCTGATTTTATAGTGTTTTGCACTTCTTTTATTCTCTGACATTGTAATTTGCAGTGTAGAGGAAGCTGAAGATTATATATCAGGGTTCCTCCCACTTGGCTGTAATCTCCTGAGGATCAGGGATTAGGTTTTACTTAACCTTGTATCTGTATTGCTAAATAACTGTTGCCTATTTTACCTAGTTTCAAGTCAGTATATAAAACTTAACTTTTCTTTAAGTCTGTGATTACACGGCGGACAGTAAAATGGATCATAAAATAACAAATATGGAGGTAGAAAGGAGGGATCTTTTAGATCAGCTACTACAACAATCACATTTTGTAAACAAGTAAACTAAGTCCTAGAAAGGTCCAGTGACTGATCTAAGGTCACACATTTAATAAGTGGTAAAGCACATGGCAGATACTTAAAAATATTCATTGTGTAAGTGATATGGTACTTCACTTTATCACAAGCAGACCCATGTGAAGTTGTAAAGTTGGTTGTTTTTACTGTGGATGATCTTCAAACTTTTCTTTCAATATCCTTTTTTTCCAGTATCCTACCCTCAAAAATCCTAGAACTCACATTCTTGCTTCTTCTTATACTTTAACAAAATCTGATGCCATAACCTTCATTAACACTAAAACATAGATAATGAGTTGAACTTAAAATAAGAATTGTGTTAATTTTAATAATCAAAGGCTGAACAGTAAATGGTTGAAAAACAGAATGTATAAACCATGCATTAACCAGCAGGTTAGATGATCTTATAGGAGAGATATCAGCCCTTACCAATTGAGCTAAAGTGAGACAAGGTGAGCATCTCAGTGTAACATCCAGAGTTCTACTGCCTGGGCATCATTTTGGGCCACACTCACTATTATTTGGCCAAAAATGTATTTTCCATTCAACTAAAAGTTCAGTTTCAAACTTATGAAGGGTTATGCTTTACTGGTTTAAAATTTAAGAGGAATTTTCTCATAGTAATAATCATAAATAATGGTCAGAATCAGAAGTCAACCACATCAAAAATAATCTATTAAACTACAATGAAGTTAAATTTCAAAGAGTTAAACTGTCTCTAGTATAGAATACATGCTTCACTATTTTTTTTTTGGCTTTTTGGTGGGCAATTGGGGTTAACTGACTTGCCCAAGGTCACAAGACTAGTTGTGTGTGTGTGTGTGTGTGTGTGTGTGTGTGTGTGTGTGTATGTGTGTGTGTGTGTGTGTGTGTGAACTCAGGTCCTCCTGACTCCAGGGCTGGTGCTCTATTCACTGCACCACCTAGCAGCCCCAACGTTTCACTATTTTTAAAACAATAAAACTTCATTTAAAAATTTAAAAACAATCCTTAGCTTCTCTGTAGGGGAGAAGAACATACACAGACAACTAAAACAAAGTAAATATAATGTATAAATAAATAAAACACACAAGTAAAAATAAAAGCACTTTCAAGAGGGAACAAACTGATGACCCCACAAACCACTCAATGTCTTACAGGAAGAGGTGGATCTAGAAGTAGTCTTGAAGGGAGCCACAAATTAAAAGTGGCACAAGGAGAAGGGAAATCATTCTAGGCCCAAGGCACAGAGGAAGGAGATGGTACCTCAGGGAGCCATGGGCCATTCTGAATGAACTTAATATATGTGAACAGAAGTAACTAGGATCAAGTCTGGAAAGAGAGTTTAGAGTCAGATGGCAACCAGTTTCAAATGTCTACAGAAGAGGTTGTTTTGTTTTGTTTATTCTAGAGTTAATAAGGAGCCACCAGCCTTGTTGAGCAGATGGGTGAAATGTTTGAAACTGTGCTTTAGGATCACGATGTTGTAATCTATTTGGATAGGGAGATAGAAGGGAATAGGGAGAATCTGGAGACAGGGAGGACCCTTGGGGGAAAAAAAATCATGAATGACTTCATTTGAAGATAAATAAGGGATACTACTACCCCACAGGTTGGAAAGTTAACTTAGGGAGATTTTTACCCATAGAAATAATACCTACAGAGGATTGTAAATGGTTTATTTTTTAAAATGGGCAACTAATTGGCACAATGAATAGAGATCTGGGCCTGCAGTTAGGAAGACTTGAATTCAAATTCAGCCTCAGAAACTTACTAGCTGTGGTGATTTATTTAATACTTTCCTCGGTAAACTGAGCTGAAGAAGGAAATTGCAAACGACTCCATTATCTTTGCCAATAAAACCCCAAATGGGGTCACAGTGAGTCAGACATGACTAAAAAGTACTAAACAATAACATTAAATTTAGACAAGTTTACAAATAAGTGTTTTCTAGGGATACTTTGAGGATTGTCCCACATCTTTTAAGTCAGGATCAGAAAAGACAATCCATGTCTTCCCCCACATTATATTAATCAGAACTCACTGGTCTTGGAGTCAGAAGACCTTGGTTTGAGGTTTGGCTGGCTGTATAAGATAATTCCCTTCCTTGGGGCTCCCCTCCTTGTTGGTAAAATGGAGATTACTGTTGGGCATTCCCCTTCTCTGCTTTGTGGGGCTGATGTAAGGAAAGTCGCTTGTAAACCTCAAAGCAATAAAACTGTGGGTTGTTACTCTATCTCTTGGTACCCCTGTGAGGGATAGACTCCTGGGTTGGATGGAATGGGAGCCGACACATAAAGGTAGTTCTAATGATCCCACTCTATTCTCCAAGCTGAAAATGTCATGCTCAGCTTCTCATTTCAAGGACTTTTTAACTCCATCGTTTCAGGTTATCCAAACAGTGTGCTAAAAACCACCATCTAAAACATGGAAAGTAATTTAGCAAATTATGCTTCTTAATCCCAAATCTCTCACTCCTCTCTCCCCTTCAGACTCCTTCTCCTGACATGATCCTGTAAGCTGCCTGCTTTTCCAACTCGTCTCTGGTGTCATTCTAATTGCCACTAATCGCTTCAGTAAAATTCAGCCATCAAAACTGTCCCAACAATCAGTTTACCCTTTGACCCCCTCCTCTTAGCCTTCAGTCAGTTTCATATGTTACTAATCCATCCTATTGGCCTGTTGTAAGCCCCCCCCCCCCAAGAGTCAAAATAACGTCCAGCTGCTTTCATTAAAATAGTCTTCCCTTCCCTCCCCATTACCCCACCCCCTAACCCCTCATCAAACAGTCCTGTGGTCTGGGTTCACATAACATCCCAAAGCATTTACTCTGGCTTTGTTCAGTGGGCCCAGGAAAGGGAGGGACAGAGCATATCCCCTCTAGACCTGGACCTCACCTTTTTTCCTAACACCTGGGGAGGTGAAAAGCCAGACTCCACCTTCTTTGGCTTGTATTACACCACCTTTGTTTTGGTCAGGGGTAAAGATCACGCAGGTGACAAGGGAGAGATCAGAGAGAGGGAGAGTACTGACAGACTGGGGGAAAGCAGTGCGGCCCCTGGCTCCCAGCCAGGCTTAAGAGGCCTTTCAGCTCTGCATGTCCTGACTAAGCCTCCCATAGCCAAACCCCAAACAAAAAATGCCCTCCTTCCAGGGGAAAGAAATGCATGTGACCCCTACGAGTCAAGCCTGACACTCTACCTTTTCCACTGGTCCTCCTGAGCTCAAGTATTCACCCTGGCAAATCCACCAGGACTCATTCAACCTTAAGCACATATCAAATTCTTGCCAGGACACATTCAAATTTAGGTACAGATCAAATTCTTGGCAGAACACATTCAAATTTAGGTACAGATCAAATTCTTGGCAGTAAATCTGAAAGATGAATTAACGTGAGTATGAATACATACATCTGTGTGTGCATATATACAGACATGCACCACACACATACACACACACACAATGTCTAATCCCAAAACTTTAAGTGAATTCATAAGCTGTTAAAGATTCTATGATGTATACATGTCCATATGTGCATCTATATATAAGCATGGATGTCTATTCATTCAAGAGTCATCATGAATTGCATCCTTAAATTCTATTTATTAGATATCAGTCTACCACTGGAAACTGAGTAAAAAGTTGGGGGGTGGGGGAGGAAACTCAATGACTTTTAAGGACCCTTCTAGTTCTATAATCCAATAATTTAATTCAAAGATCCTCACTTCTCTAAAAAAATATCAACCAATTTGATTCAAAAAGTATTTCTTCAATACTTGCTACATTAAGAGAACCACGCTAGGAACTGAGGGCTACACAACGTTTAAACAAAACACAGTTCTTACTCTAAAGTGAAGTTATAGTTTCAAAGACATATTAGATTCAGAGATAGCCACAATGCAAAATAATAAAAAAGGAGACTATTACTTCAATGCTTTAGGGATTTGTTTTTTCAATGATGTAAGAACTCCCTCCAACTAGTATAAATCCCAATTATACATATATATATATATATACATATATATATATATGTATATATATATATATATATATATATATATATATATATATATATATATATATATATATATAGGAATCAATTGGAGTTAAGTGATTTGTCCAGGATCACAGGTGTTCCTAACTCCAGGACCTGTGCTCTATCCACTGTTCCCCTAGCTTCCCCAGATCACAATTATGTTGATGATTCTCAGACCTACTTGGGGGCAGCCAGGTGGTACAATGGATAGAGCCCCATGCCTGGAGTCAGGAAGATCTGAGTTCAGATCCAGCCTCAGACACTTACTACCTGTGTAACTCTACACAAATCACTTAAACTCTTTGCCTCAGTTTCCTTATCTGAAAAATAGGGATAATAGCAGCACCTACCTCCCAAATGAGATAGTAATTGTAAAGTACTTAGCATAGCACCTGACACATAGTAGGTGTTATACAAATGCTAGCTACTATTACTATTATTATTCATTCCTAACCTGTTTCCTAATCTCCATTCTCATGTCTCCGCTCTCAGACTGAATGTCCCAAAGAGATCTTAAACTCAACATGTCCATTATTAGACTCATAACCTTCACCCCTCCCCAAAAACCTCTCTCCTTACATATTTTCCTATTACTCTACAAGGTCTCACCATGCTCCTAGATGTTCAAGATCACAGCCTGAATATTATCCCTGACTCTTTTGCACTCCTTATATCCAATCTATTACCAAGTTTTGTCCATTTTACATTAGTAACATTTTTATGTCTCCTTCTCTCTAACACTGCTACCACCCTGAAGGAAGCCTTCATTGCCTTGCATCTGTACCATTGTGACAGTCTGTTGGTTGGTCTCCCTGCCTCAACTCACTCTCCACTCCAATCCATCTTTCACTGAGATGTCAAATTGATCTTCCAAAAGGCACAGGTCTTACTATGTCCTATTTGTCTGTCTATCTATTTACTCTGAATCTCTCTCTCTGTCTCTCTCTGTCTCTCTGTCTCTCTGTCTCTCTGTCTCTGTCTCTCTCTCTCTCTCTCTCTCTCTCTCTCTCACACACACACACACACACACACACACACACACACACACACACACACACATTTCAATATATAATCTAATGGATCTTTATCACTTCTAGAATCAAATATAAAATCCTCAGTTTGATGTTCAAAACCTTTCCTACCTTCATAGTATTCTTATACAATACTACCATCTATATATTCTGCAATCTAGTGACACTATCTACCTTGCTTTTCTTTGCATAAAAAACCCTTCATCAGCCAATCCTGAGAGATTTTATTGGCTTTCTGTGGTACCAGGAACTCTCTCTCCTCATCTATACCTCTCAGCTTCCTTCAAAGCTCAGCTAAAATCCCATCTTCTTCATGAAGGCTTTCCCAGTCGTCCATCTTAGTACCCTCACTCTGATTTTACCCCCAATTTATGCTGCATATATCTTGTTTCCACATAATTGTATGTATGTTATCTCCCCCATTAGACCATGACAGCAGAGTCTATTTTTTTGTCCTTCTTTGAATCCCTAACACTTAACACAGTGTCTGGCATATAGTAGGTACATAATAAATGCCTGTTGACTTAACTTGACAAGTCCTCCACACGTTAGTGCAAGGGGTTTTTTTTTCCATTTTTTAAAATTTATTTTTAATTTTTCTAATTTTCAATTCTAAAATCTCTCCCTCCTCCACATTGGGAAGGAAAGCAATAGGATATAAATTATACATGTGAAATTATGCAAAACATATTTCCATATTATCCATAACACAAAAAAAAACAAGAAAAATAAAGTGAGAAAATTATGCTTGAATTAACACTTGGAGTTCATCAATTCTCTCTCTGGAAGTGGATAATATATTCATCACCAGTCTTTAAGAAATGTCTTTGATCATTGTGTTAATCAGAGTAGCCAAGTCTTTCACAATTGAGCATCATTACAATATTTCTATTACTATATACAATGATCTCCTGGTTCTGTTCACTTCCCTTCCCATCAGTTCATGTACGTCTTCCCAAGTTTTTCTGAAACCATTCCCACTCTCATTTCTTAGAGTACATCATTCAGTATTCGATCGCAATCATAGGCCATATCGTGGTCAGTCATTCCCTGATTGATGGATATCCTGTCAACTTCCAGTTCTTCATAACCATAAAAAGAACTTACATAAATATCTTTTTAATGTATAGGTCCTTTCTCTCTTTCCTTTTGGACTACAGACCTAATAGTGGTATGGCTGGGTCAGAGTATAGTGCAGAGTTCTTAATCTTATGTGTGTCACAGATACATTTGGCAGGCTAATTAAGGCTATAAACCCCTTATAATAAAAATGTATTTAAACATATAAAATATATAGGATTAGCAAGAAAACTCTGTTCTAATGCAGTTACCAAAGTCTTTTTTAAAAGTTTTATGCACCCCCAAGTTAAAAACTTCTTCTTTAGTAGATAGCCTTCAGGAGTTTCTATTACCAGAATATCAATCCCTTGTAATTAGCCTGATAATGTACCTCGACCTTTTGTAGAACAATCCTTGGACAAGAAATATAGAATCCATCATGGGACCCCTACTCACAACCTTTCCAGCTTAGTAGGTTACAACAGTTTGTTCTCCATTGTCATAGCTTTCGTGAGGCACCAAAGCAACAGGGGATGAACAGAAAGATATGAGTTCAAATCCTGTCTCAGAAACTCAGTAACTATATGACATTGGGAAGGTCATTCAGCCTCAGTTTCCTCATCTAGAAAATGGGATAATAACTCCTAATCACAGACTTGTGAAGGTCAAATGAGATAACATATCTAAAGATAACATCTCAAAAGAGATAACATATCTACAGATCTTAATGTACTATACAAAGATAAGCTATAATTTTTACTTATCATCACTACTGTTATTATTTTAGAAGTCAACATGTGAATTCCTTCCACTAATGCATCTAGTCTTACTTACATGAACCCTCACTAGTCTTACTGAATTGTATGAGGCTCAAAAAAGTTCAATGACGTCTCTGTGGTCACACAATAACAATATCATATCAAGTCCTTCCTCTCTCCATGTGCAACATAAAAACACTTCACCTCCATTTAAAATGAAATGGATACAGATGATTTATTTTTTCCATAGTTTAGCTTTGGAGAGGATTAACTTTTTCCCCAAGTTTCCTTTCTATCTCAGGAAACTAAACAGGGAAAAAATGACATTGGCAAATGTCTGTTTCTGTCACAAACCCAGGCCATTCTCCATGCCCAAACAACATGGACTCTCAAAGTATTTAAAATAAACAAAGGATTGCAGCTTTATCATCTTAGAATGAAAGGTCAGAGTACCCAAGACTGGAAGGAGCACAGGACAATGAAATCAACAAGGATTATAGAGGGGAAGCTAGGTGGCACAGTGAATAGAGCACCGGCCCTGGAGTCAAGAGACCTGAGTTCAAATCTGGTCTCAGACACTTAACACTTACTAGCTGTGTGACCTTGGGCAAGTCAGTTAACCCCAATTGATCTGCTTTCCCCCACCCCCCCAAAAAAAAACTAAAAAAAAAACAAGGATTATAGAATTATAGAACCTCAGAGATGGAGGAGATTGCCTATGTCAACCAATACAACCCATACCTGAACAGGAGACCCCACCATGACATCCCTGACATGTACTCAGATATTCCGGGACCCCAATCCAATGTACCCCATTCCACTTGTGTTCAGCTGCCATTGTTCAATAATTCTCCCCTAGATTAAGCTGAAATCTGACTCCCTACAGCATCTACCCATTATTCTCCCATCCACCTTCAGGGGGTAGGCAGAAAACGGAGGCGTTTGGGGCAATAGTGTGAAACTGAGAAGAGTCTCTGATAGTATGTGCTGAATTTTTCTTAGCAATTGGCTTTTTTTGCCTTCATGTCTAAAACAGGTTTAAGGGATTGTAAAGCAAAGTGCTTGGCATATAGAAAATGCTATAAGAATGTGAAAGAATTTTCTCATTGATGGTAATAAGTGCATATTAATCCACCTTGTGTCAAAGACATGAAAACAGACTGCTTTCCCTCTGCTTATTTCCAATCCTCAAAGAGCTTATCAGATAAAATTCTGTTAGAAGGGGAGATCTCAATTCCTTCTTTTAAAAAAATAATACTCCCCAACCGTATAGAAAGCCAGTCTCAACTACCACAAACTGCAGTCTTGTCAGGTGCTCTTATCCATTAAATGGATTATTGCTTTCCTTTTCTTTCATCATCTTTTTCCTGAGGTGTGTTATCCTTCCAATACAGAGAACACATCACAGGTTTCTGCTCCAAGACTTGTTGCATAAATCCATCCTATCTTTACCTCCCCTCACTGCTCTCTAACCAAATTAGACTCATCTCTGCATGCTGCCAATACTGTCCTCTCTTACACTGGCTCAGATGGATCCTGATGGATGAAATGTCCCTCTTTACCTTCTTTGCCAGCTGAATTCTTATCTGTGCATTAAACCCCAAAGAAATGTTACCTCCTCCAAGAAGATACTTCTGATCTGTCCCCATCCCATACAGATCATTTCCATCACTATCCCACACCACTTCATCTAACATTTTATGCAACTCTCTAAAGAATTTTACATCTAATAGAAAGCATGACTCTATATTGCTAGGGAGTTTTGCCCACAAGCATTTATTAAGTCCTTCTCTGTGCCAGGTGCTGCATGGGTTACTAAGGATACAATGACAAAAGTGAAATTGCCTTCCTCCTCACGTAACTTTCATTCTACCAGGGGCATACAACATGCTCACAAATAAGTAAATACAGGATATATAATAATCATACAGTTGAAGGAAGGAACATTAACATCTGTGTATTATTTAAGAGCACAGGTCATAACATCTAAAATTGGTATCTCCCTCAGCCCTTAGCACTTAATAAACATTTCTCATGTTATATTATTTGTTTTATTCATCTCTTGCATGAATCAGAGAATGAGAGTTACAGAATCCTAATATCCCAGGAAATGAAAATGACCTTATTAGAGATCACCAAGTCATAAAATGATACATTTACAGAATTTACATCTGGAAGGGACTTTAGAGGTCACGTAGTCCAACTTTCTCATCTTACAGATGGAAAAATGGAAAGCCAAGAAAAGGAAAGGGAATAGTAGAGCTGGGATTTGAAACCAGGTTATCTGACTTATCATCCAGTGCTCTTTCTACTGTATCTCACTGCTTCTCTAAAGCATAAAGACAGAATAAAAACATCTAGTCCAACTCCATCATTTCACAGATGACTCAACTGAGACCCAAGAATTGGACACCTATGCAGTGTCATACAATGAGTTAATGGTAGAATAAAAATGCGAACCCAGGTTTCCTTCAAATATCTTATGCCACATTTGAATACATAACATAACCCTGAATTTCTCTCATTTTTTATTACCACCAAATAGTAATTTAAGTATGGTTACTACTTCAGATAAAAAAAGCATATTAATCTGCTCAAAGCACATTATTCATGGAACACTTGAAGCACAACCACTTACAGAAGGGGTTTCCTGAATGTGCCCCCTAAATTCAAATTACTCTATGAGTCCACATCCACTAGACAAACAGAGGACACAGTTCAAATCAAGGTAAGTTAATGAAATTACATAGTAAGAAACTACTCTAGAACACCTCAACATCCTACCACCTAGGGCATGTGGAGCCAGTTTATACACATGGAGGGACTACTCACACCTTCAATGCTATAGAAACACCAGTATCTGTTGGTGATATCATTGTACTGCCCTCCTTTGGGCCTGTTTCCCACTGAGTTTGGTGGCTCCTCTGGTTTCTTAGTATCATGTAATCTCAATTCACCATCACCATCATCATCATCAATCATCATCATCATCACCATCATACTAGCTAGCACTTATATAGTACTTAAAGGTTTGCAGTGTGTTTTACAAATATAAGCTCACTTAATTCTCACAACAATACTAAGAGGTAGGTACTATTATTTTCCCATTTTATTCATGAGGAAACTGGGTCTGGAAGAGATTAAGTGACTTACCCAGGATGACAGTCAATAATATCTCATGCCAGATTTGGACTCAGGATCCCCTGACTCCAGACCCAGTCCTCTCTCTATCCACTGTTCCACCTAGTATTGTTAAGGTGATAGGTATTTTGCTCTTCTCATGGTAGCTAGAGAGTGCATAGTCTCTTCTGAACAATTTTTTCCTACTAATATCTTCTAGGTGTGTCTCTTTAGGTTTACTCGCCTGCCATCTCAGCTTTTCTGTACTTGGTTATAGAGATTAGGACTCCTCTTGACAAAAATAGGATGAGAGCTCCCTTAGTTATGGCCACCATACTCTGCCAATAACATCGAGGCACAGTGGCCTCAGGCTAATAATAGACCCTTTCTTTTCAATTCCCATTGCTTGGTAGAGTTTAGAGTCTGATCCCATAACTAGAATGGGATCAGAGACAGTTCTTGAACCCAGAGTCTTTCTAACTCTGAAGCTAGCCTTCAGAGTACCCTTCTATCTTGCTTTCTGAAATAAAGTACAATTGAAAATAATATTTCCATAGCATAGTCCTTTTTCTTCACTTGCTTTCAATTTTCCATTTCTCCCTCAGGCACAAAACTGAGGTATTTTTTTGAAAAAAATTGAAATATGGAAACAATTTTGGTCACTTTCTCTAATTATTCACCTGATGTCCAGTTGGATAGAATTTCACTGTGAGGTGTCATACTAAGTAGAATTCATTTTTTGACCTCTGGGTTTTCTGCTCTATAAAGAGGCCCACATTTCACACATATCTAAAGATGCTTTACTGCAATCTTTTTAAAGCTCAAGTTGACACCTCATTCAGGTCCTGGTGTTGTGGTCTCTGTTTTCTCTCTGATTCAAAGGAGTTGGGAGGCAATTCCCTTAATGTATCCTGGCATTTTGCAGGGGCTTAGTATCCATGGGGTATGACAGACCTCATACTTAGAGAGATATTATACTGGACAGGGTTGTGTCAACAGGCCACTAAAACAAGGAGTTAATGTAGACTAATTTATTTGGGAGTAGGGGGGAGAAATTTATCAAATTGCTTGTTGGCAGGAAAGTTGACACAAAAAACGTTATTGGATTTCCCCACACACACACTTTTCAAATGTTTGTATTAGTATATCACTGTATTGTCTACACTTGCTGCTCTTAACCCATCCTTCATTGGTGATTCCCGTGCCATTTTATCCATGGAGAATTTACTGATTCCTTTAGCTGAAAATAATCTCTCGGTTAACTGGTCTCATAGCATTTTGCCCTGCTCATGTGAATAAATCATAAACTATTTTGAATTATATTCACCTCTGTCCATTTTATCAGCAATTAAATTGTAGTCTCTTTAGGTCCAGGGGACTAGATTTTATTTATCATTGTATTTCCTCCCCTATCCCACTTAACAGTAATTAATCACCACCCTCCCATCTAATTAGTTGCCAAGTCTCATGAGTTCTGTCTCTACCATATCTTTATTCTTCCCTCCACTAAGATAGCCATTAAACCTATTCAGGGCCTCATCCTTTGTGTGTGTGTGGGGGGGGGGGGGGTCTGGACTATTATAATGGCTTCCTAATTGTAACCCTGCCTTCCAGTGTCTTCCTCTCTCTAACCCACCCTACATACATCTTTCCCAAGCAAGGGGAGGGAACGTAACATGCACTTATTAAGTGCTTACTGTGTGCCAGGTACTGTTCTAAGCACTTTACAAATATTATCTTATTTGATCCTCACAACACCAGAGAGTGAGTACTGTTAGCATCCCCATTTTACAGTTAAACACCAGTTTTACCATTTATTCCTTGCTAAAGAAACATCAGTGGGTCCCATTTAGGATAAACTATAAACTCCTCTGTTTTGCATATAAAAAACTTTCACATCAAGGTGTCATACTATGGGGGTGGCTAGGTGGTGCAGTGAATAGAGCACTGGCCCTGGAGTCAGGAGGCCCTGAGTTCAAATCTGACCTCAGACACTTAACACAAAAACTAGCTGTGTGACCTTGGGCAAGTCCCTTAACCCCAATTGCCCTCCAAAAAAAAAAAACCCACTAAATCAAACAAGGTATCATACTATGTAGAATTTTTTATTTTACCTTTGAGGTTTCCCCTCTTTATAGAGGCCCACATTTCACTCACATACCTAAAAACTCTTTTTGTTTTACATTCCTTTTTAAACTCAGATTGATACCTCATTCAGGTCCTGGTGATGTGGTCTCTCTTCAGAGTCAAAGGAAATTCCCTTAATGGGACGTCACCACCTGACTCTAGCCACTCTTCCCAGACCTATTCCCTCAATGTTCCAGTGAAACAAATGTATTAATCACCCCCTGTATCTGGTACTCAATTTCCTTCCCATATATGTTTGCATAGGACATCCTTCATACCTGGAACGTACCTCTTCCTTAATAGCACCCCTTACCATTCTTAGCCTGCCTCAAATCATGGCGGAGGTCTCACCTCCCATTGGAAACATTCCCTGTACTCCTTATTTGTTAGGGTTCTTTCTTTTTTCCCTCAAATTATCATGTATAGGGTTCTCTGCATACAGGCTGTATTTGATACCTTGCTAATAGATTAGAAGCTCCAAGAGGACAAGTTTCTTAAACACCTAGCACAGTACTGAATATACAGTAGCTACTGCACAAATTCTTGCTTAACTAGATTGAAATGAATGAATATTAGGATAAGTTTTAAAGTGTCTTTTTAGAAGAAAGCACATTATTTTGGGTAAACATAATGATTAATATGTTTCTTTTGTCTCTGAAACCAGTCATATTCAACTGGATTAGGCATTTTGGATTCATCATATATGAAAGTCTTCAAGGGCTACAGTGTGTTTTTATGGGCATAATTCAATTTATTGCAATAAGGTAAGTTTAAGTGTCTTGCCTTTTCCATTCCAAGAATTAGAATTTCCACTTAATACCTGGGCATTGCACATTCTAGACACCACTTGATAAATGGTTCCATACTCATGCTTCCATCTGCAGAATGGATGCTACACCAGAAGTAAATGGGTTCTTTGTAGGAGATTTTAGAGAGTAAAAGCCCTTCTTTCACATCTTTTCATCATCTCTTCTCAGTCAAGCACCAGCAGCTATCAGTTCAAACTCAGGTAAAGTACTTTGGAAGAGACCTTCTTTTGCTCACTTTCTTACCATGAAATCTGAATTTCACACATTTATAACATTGCCTTTTAAGGAAGGCTGAAGGTTCCAGCATTTAGGTCTGGTTCAACCATACCTAATGCTATATCCTGTCATTTTAAATATTCAAGTCACCATTTCTTCCTCTCCACAACCCATCTTGCCTTGTCCCTGGTCATTTAAAATAGATTAGAAGGTTCCTTCTGAACATTCCTAACCCAAGACCTTTTGGTTCTGTCTCTGTTCATTTCCAGAGGCATCCCTTGTGCATTTTTATTTTGTATTATATTACTTGTTTATTTATTTACAAAAGTGTATCATATGCTCCACTGGGCAGTATGCCATTCTGGGTACTTTCCAGAAAATTAAAAACATAAATTAAGTAGAAATGGCCAAGGACACGGAACAACGGAGGTATTTTAGCCTCCACAGAGTAGGCTGCTATTACAGCTAGTACCTTTGGAGAAGAGGGAATTACCTGTAATTCTTGTTCTCTTGAAGGTGGGCAGTTTATAATAGGTCCCTATTCACCTTCACACCTCCCCTGAGGAGTTCTTAGCTGTTAGATTTCTTTGGCTGCTGAGGGACTGGCAGACAGGGGTTAGCACATTCCTATGACCCCAGGTTGTTTTGTGAGGCTGCTAAGGGTTCTTACATTCTTTAACTCCTATACTTAAGCTTCTGGATTTCAACCTTCCCCAGGGCTGGATATTAAATCGAGTTCTGGAAGAAACCAACTCTATACTTCTAGGGAAAGTCTCCCCCAGTGATAGCTCCTTTTCATTCACTAAAAGTCTGACCTCCAAATAAACGCAATAGAAATAGCACCCATTTGCCAGTGGGTTAAACTGTCCATACCTGAGACCTCTACCCACATTCAGTCAGATTGTCACGCTCCTTGACCTTGAATCTAAACTCTAAAAATTCCAACTGAAAAATGTCAACTGTCACCTGACATAGTTTCTGCTCTTCCTTCCACACTAACCCTAAAATGGTTTCCACTGAAGTAGAAAGAATGCAATGAGAAATACAGTGACATAGGAGTCAGCTACTTAGTGAAATTGGTCAGTCCTTCTCAGCTCTGTAACTAAGTAGCTGGCTGACTTTAAGCAAGATGTTTAGCCTAGAATTAGATGATGATGATGATGATGAAATAATAATAATAATAATAACTAGCATTTATATAGTGCTTTAAATTTTGGGGAAAAAAACCTGTAAAGCAGGTCCTAATTGTTATCTGAATTTTACAGATGAAGAAACTAAAAGCACAGAGAAATTAAATGATTTGCCCAGGATCCCACAGCTAGTAAGTGTCTAAGGCAGGATTCTCATTCAGGTCTTCATAACTGCAAGTCCTATACTCTATCCATTGCACCACCTAACTAACCAAACACAGAATCATCAAATATGAGAATTGGAGAGAGTATTATGGGCTAGTCATGATTCAAACCATTGACCCCAGTAGCTTAAGCCTGAAATCAGAATAAAATGAATGAGACACTTGCAGGTCATTAGATAATCAACAAAAGTCATAGCAGAGGAAAGGTATTCAGTGAAGACACCAACATTGATTCAGCTGTGCTGAGCTCTGTTGGTCATGTTATTTGTCCAACATCTTCTTTAGAGCAATGACAAAACTAGATCAACAACTTTAGTCAGTCCCCTGAAACAATCAGGTCTTAAAGAAAGTTTTGAAACCATTTAAAGAAAATATCTACTCTAACATAGATAAGGCATAGCTTGAGCAAAAGCTGGGCCCAGCCTACATGGCAGGACCTAGAAAATACTGTTCCTATTCTGAAGGGGTCTTAGAATTCATGTAGTCGAACACTCACAAAAATATTAATTTCCTGACAATTTCTTGATCTCTCATTAGCTAGAACATTTCCACTGATAGAGGATTCATTAAACCCCAAGGCCATTCAGGCCATTTTGGGACAAGTTCAATTTTTATTACATTTTGCCTTACATCAAACTCAAATTTGTTTCCTTTCATCAGTGTAGTGAACACTGATGTACCTTTTCAATGACTTAGTCTTAAGGAGTTTCCTAAAGCATTGAAATGTTAACTGACCTGCCCAAGAGAACCCAGCTAATACATAACAAATGTGAGATTTAAATCCAGTATCTCTAGACTCTAGGGTTAGCTCTGTCCCAACTCTACTATTTTGCCTACCTAGTTATGACTCTAATTTGAACTCAGGTCATCTGCCTCCAAATCTTAGCTTCTAGAATATTGCCTTCTTGGGAATATATCTACTACATGATCATAAATCAAGAGCCAAAAGGGGTCCCTTTAGTCCAACTCTCTCATTTGACAGAGGAGGAATGTGTGCCCCAGTTTAATTAAGTGACTTCCACAAGGTCACACAGGCAGTAAGCATTAGAAGTAAGATTTGAACCTGGGTCCTACATTCTTTTCAATATATCACAATGCCTCCAACAGCACTGCAGATGGCACAAGTCTTGTGAAGTTATTAGATCATTTTGCAAACAGCTGCCCTTGCCAAGACTATCTCCTCCCTGGTTACTGAAGTCATTTCTAGGATGCCCTTTTCCATTGTATCCCCTAGTGCTACCCTTGTGTTAGTCCTGGGGCCAGCCCTGAGTTCCCAAGTCAAAGTCTGCACCTGAACAAGCACCTCAAAAAATAATTTCTCAGTGAACCTAGTGTGAAGTGTTTTGTGGGGGAAAAATAACAAACCCATCATGCCACTACCGCTGTACCTGTTCAAGAAGCAGCAGGATACTCCTCATGAATCAACAGCACCACATTCCATGTTGTTTTCAACAACCTTCCAGAAACATGTTTAGGCTGGAGATGATGTAAAAGTGTGGGGGGAGGGGGGCAAAAGGAGGGAAAGGGAGAGTACCTGTCCACAACATAGTGACAGTGATGGCCTTGACAGGACAATTTCCATTGCTCCTTTTTTCTAGTCCCAAATTTGGGGACTGGGGGAGGAGAAAAGAGAGAACTATGTTGTTTAACCCTCACTTCACCAAACTGGATTTTAATTCAATAGAGAAGCCAATTTTCTCACTAGTCCTGTTCTCTACTAAAATCTGACTCTAAGACCTTTCACCATGACACAGAGGTGAACCTGGATCCTTGAATCAGTGAGTTAGTTGACAAGCATTTATTAAGCACCTACTATATGCCATATATTGCACTGGATCTTCAAAGAATGGCCAAAGATGGTCCCTACTCTTGAGGAGTTCATAGTCTAAGGGGGAGACAATAGGCAAATAACAATAGGCAAACAAGATACAGTCAGGATTAATTCAAGGTAATCAGCAGAAGAAAGGCATTATTAGCATTGAAGGTAATCAGGAAAAGCTTTGAGAAGGTGGGACTTTAGCTGGAATTTCAGGTTAAGTCAATGGAGTACAAGCTAGAAGGACTTAAAGTATCAGTTGCTGAATGACTAAGGCTGCTGTGGCCTAGCTTTGGTCCATTCAAAGATGCTCATCATCAGAGCCTGGACCACCACACAATTATTTTCAGCCACAGAAATCAATGTAGACCATCTAGGAAGGTACAGAAGATGTTATGATCTGCATGGTGGAGAGAGGTATTACGGGAGGGCCCACATGGAAGAAATGATGAGTGAACTATTTAGCTAATTCAATGAATCATTTAGTAAGCCTGAAGCTTGCTTTGTTAACTTTTTTTTTACAATATTCAATTCTTTTTCATGGTATCATTGTTCATTAATCATTTCTGGTTAAGAAACCTGCCTTGTTCCAATGTGCCCCAATATTAGTGGGGAAAACAAAAGATTCAAAGAAAATCACAGATTTGGAACTGGAAAAAACCATAGAAGGAACTTAGCCCATTTTCCATATTTTCTAAATGAGGAAACTGAGGCCTAGAGAGACTAAATGATTAGCCTATCATATGCCCTCTATGAGCCCAGGGTCACCTGGGAAATAAGTAGAAAGACTGAGATTCAAACCCAGCTCTTTTGTCTCTATACCACTATTTTGTGGGTTTCTGCGAGGCCAGAAAGAAGAATACGAAGTCTACTCTGGGAATTCAGTTTCTCCACTTAGTAACACTGAAACCTTGGACAAGGTCAGTTCACCTGCCTAAGCCTGAGTTTTGTTGTCTGGACAAAGAGGATAATAGTATTTACAATGCCTATTTACGGGGACATTTAGAAGGGCAGTATGAGGTCCAAGTGAGATAATACAGGAAAATACGTAGCAAATGTTAAAGTGCTATTTGCTAGGTGGTGGGGTTAAAGTAAAAATATAGTGGGTTTTTTTTTAATTCATCAATGCATCATTTTATGCCAGCTTATAAATTAGCAATAAAGAAACTACAAACATATACCTGCATGTACCCGTTAATAATGTGTTGGAGTATTTGTTGCTGTGGAGAGATGTGCCATTTTCTAAAATATTTTGAAGCTTGCAGAGGACCAACATCCTATTGGTCATTTTTTCAGTTTCTCCCTAGGTTATAGCCCAGAAAATTTAACCCTAAGTGTCCAAAAATATCAGCTCTCTGAATCAAGAACTAAAGTTCACCTGGACTAGAAATGGGGGGAAGGGGCAGCAACCAACTACCAGTGACCCAGTTTGAGATGGATTAAGTCTACAGTGCCCCTATCAGTGAAGTTTTGCTAGAAAGGCATAAAGCAACAATCTGCTCCTGGTTGGACTGTCTTCCCTAACCCTTGTTGTCTATTTTCCCTGCCATAAGTAGAAATAGCAAGCCTGCAGACTCTACCCCATCTCATCTCTCTTAATTACCCCCTTTGCCCATTCATGAGTTCTCCCCCAAATCTCCATTTTGAGGAAGCTCACCAGGGCAGCCATTCCTATCCTGGATATGCATCTGTGAGCTCTTCACCACTATGCCTTAATTGTATTCTCATCCTGAAATTTCTCTCCACTGTGCAGCCCCCTTCTTCCACTGGAGAATTTCTACCAGAACTTCCATTTTGTGGAGGGACCACAGGCCAACCCCCTTTCATTCTTCTCCCAAGTTGGCTTCATCACTATCCTTCCCACCACCACAAGGTTACCTTCTCTCCGCCATTTTCAGCACCTCTTTATGTGCTGTGTTCCCTCATTAGAATAATATCTCCTTGAAAACAAGAACTGTTGTTATTTTTGCTTATCTTTGTATCCATAGCACTTAGCCTAGTGCTTGGCATTAACTAAATGCTTAATAAAAACTGCTTGACTAGTTGACTTGTCCCCAGTCTCACTCCAAACCAGTTCACCCACTGCCAAACCCATTCCACAGAGCCCCTCCTCTATCATCCACAATTTCTCCTGCAGCCTCAAACTTCTCAACCAATATTCCTTTTGCATCCTTGCTTTAACAAAAATCTCATTCTTCTCTAAGTTTACCAAGTCCACTGCAACTTTTCCTACTTCTATTCTCACTGCTATGACTCAGGGGTGAAAAAAAAATCTTATTTCCCCAAACATTTGCTTCTAAACACTTAGTCTACCACATCTCTGAATGACCTGTAATCCATTGAGGTCTATGCAGTCTATGGGTACCTCACTTTGTCACTCACTACTGTTATCATTTCCATATTTCCAAGTCATTTTCCAAACTATGTGGCTGACTAGAGTAAGCAGCTCACCCTTTGCCTCTTCTGATTCAGAGACATTATGCTATCCTAGCTTTATAACTAGACCCTTAGCTTCTCCTTCTCCATGTCCTCACTGTTTCCCCCTCTTCTTCTTGACCATGTCTGGGTGTCTTTCCCAAGAATTAGATCTGTGCCCTCTTCTTTCTCCATAATCTCTCCCTTGGCAACTTTATTCAACCATGTAGATACTTTCTTTGAAGAGATTGGGATTAGAGATATAGATCTTGGAGTCAGATCTGACTCCAAGATCTACATCTCTAATCCCAATCTCTTCAAATTTCCAGAAATACATCTCTAATTGCCTATAGGACAGCTCAGCCTGGATGTCCCACCAAATTCCTACCGAAACAAAACTCATTTACTTTCCCCTTATGCAGTTCCTTCATGCTCATATTATTTCTAACTCGTAGCACTGCCCCTCACCCAGGTTCCCATTTTCTTAACTACTTTAACTCCTCTTAGAATCCTTAGCATCCCTCTAGAATGTAAACCCCTTGAGGCTAGGGATTGCTTGATGTTAGTCTTTGTATCCTTAGTAACTAGTAGGATACCTTTCAGCATGTTTAAGAAATGTTTGTCAAACTGAACTGAATTTGGCTTATCTCAGAGTCTTTTCTTTCCCTCACCTCTGGAATCCAATTAGTTGCCAGATCCTGTTGATTGTACCTTCTGGATTCCCACAGCCACCATTCTACTACAAGTCCTCATTGTCACTCCCTAGGCTGTTGCCATAGCCTCCTTACATATCATCCCACTTCTATTTCATCTCGAATCTAAATCACATTGCTGACAGAATTGTCTTTATTATCCAAAGGCATCATCACATCATTCTTCTCTTGCAAAATCTTCAAAGATTCCCCATTCTCTACATAGTAAGATTCAAACTCTTGTGCCTTGCCCTTATGGACTTTATACAGTCTAGCACCATGCTACCTCCCCAGCTTTATCTCTTCTCATGCTGCCTTCTATATTCTCTTTGAGTCAATCAAACTAGATCACAAAGTCTGGGGTCCATTCCCAAATTTGTCACTTACTATCTGTCTGACCATGGGCAAATACACCATTTCCACTCTCTTTGCCCCAGTTCCCCCATCCATGGAATGGGGATAGTATTCCCTGCCCTAAGAACCCCACAGGGTAATTGGGAGGACAAGATCCAATGCCATAAGAACACATTCTGTCTTCTTATAAAAGCACTACATGAACGTAAGCTGCTATTACTTAAGGGTCTAACCAAATTATTAGACAGACAAGGGAAGAAATACAAGCAACAAAATGCACACTGCAATCCATACATTTTTCTTCCCTTGTGATTAAATTGAAGCTATTACAGACGCTTTCCCAATGTGCAAATATTTGCTTCAATTATTCTATTTACAAGTCCAAAAATATTTCTTCTGTTGAAGTCTGGGTAAAGGACATTGCTCCAAAACCATTTTTAAGGGCGTTTTTACATAAATGAAACTTTATGCTGGAATGGCCAGTGAAGTGCTTGATTAATAAAGACTTCCACTGTTTTCAAACACAGATTCCGTGCAGGCTTATTTGAAGGCAACCACAAGTGCCCACTCACAAGGGGGTTGTGTATTTCATTCCTGCTACACAGTTAGCTTACTTTGGAGCTGGGGTAGGAAAGAAACATGACCAGCAGAAATAATGCTACATTCAGTGACCCTACCCCTCGAATCAATTGGCCTGATGGGAGAACTTTTTCCCCCCTTTTGCTACTGTTTTCTTAGTTTTTAACCTTTTCATACTTAATATTTCTTGAAACACCATCTTGATGGAAAAAAAAAAACCACGAACAACTCAGGACTTCAATCTCACCTCTGCCTGGTAAAATCTCTACATCCATAGCTTCCTTCAAAGTGAATCTCAGTGGCGCCTCCTAGATGAAGGGTGCCCTGATCAGCCCCTTGCCTTGGTTATTATCACTCTGTCACTCTTGAACCGCTTGGTACATTTTCTTATTTGTAAACATAATTGTATCCCTCAGATTTAATGGAAGCTCCTTATAGGCATTATGATTGTATTACCGGTGCCTTACACACAGTAGGCAGTTTATAAACATATGCTGAATTGAATTCATTATATTGTGAAGTGAGGGGGTTTGTGGGTATTCATAATAAAAGAATCCTGGGCTCCAGCTCTGGCATTCTGAATCCAGACTTACTTGAGTATTCTCTCAATGAACATTTTGGAGTACAGTCATATAATCATAGAAGATTAGACCTGAAAGTATCTTAGAGATCATCTCATTAGAGAATCACAGACCTTTGGCATGGGAAAGGATGTCAGAGATAATCTTCTCTAACCACAGTGGAAAATGATAGATTTGGAGCCAGAGGACCTGGATTCTGATACCAATACCACACTGGATATAGATCTCTAGAGTCAGAAGGACACTCAGGAATCATCTGTTTCAACATTTTCATTTTACATATGAGGAAACTTGAAAAGAAAAGGGAAAAGGAAAGGGAACCCCAGAGAAGGGAAGTGATTGACTCTAGGTCACACAATTAGAGATAAAACTGAAATTAGATCCATGATATCCTGGCTCTGAGTCTAGCACCCATTATGTGTACACACCGAATACTCTGTGCTTTACTTGCACCATAAAGTAGTGGAAAGATCCCTGAGCAAAAAGTTTGGATATCTGGCTTTAATTACTAGCCATTTGAGCACAAAGTTTCATAATATCTCTGTGCCTCAATTTCCTAATCTATAAAGTTAAAGTGATATACTAACAAAGTGCAAAAGTCCTTTCTGGCTCTGACAATCGATATGAGGAAGGCATTAAGTGTGTGGAAAAAATCTGAAGATTTAGTGGATTGCCAACTCAAAATGAGTCAACAGTGGGATGTAGCAGCCAAAAAAGTTAATGCAATCCTGGGCAACATTAAGAGAGGAATGGTTTCTGGGAATGAGGAGGGTATAGTTTGCTCTACAGAACTGGAGATATTTGGAATATTGCATTCAGTTTGGGCACCACAGCTGAATGATGGCATTGAAAAACCAGAAGACTTTTAAAGGAAGTCAACCAGGATGGTGAAGAACCTAGAGTTCATGCTATATCATGACCAGCTAAATAACAATGGATGTTTGTCCTGGAGAAGAAAAGGTTTAAGGGCTATATGGTCATTATCTTGAAGCATTTGAAGGATTGCTTTGTGGAAGACTGGTTAAACTCATTCTGTTTTGGTGCTAAGAAGCAGACCTAGGAGTGATGGCAGAAGTTACAAACAGATAAATACAGGCCTAAAGTCAAGAAAAAAACTTATCTGAGCATGAAGTAGACTGCTCCTAGTGGGAATTTTCTCAAGTAAATGCTAGATGACCATTTGTTACACACACATAATATGGCAGGCATACTTTTTCAGGAATGAAACTAAAGAGGTATGGACCAAAAAGGGGTTGGGAACCTGTGACCTCAAGGCCACATGTGACCTTCTATGTCCTTCAGTGTGGTCTTTTGACTGAGTCCAAGTTTTACAGAACACATCCTTTTATTAAGGGGATTTGTTCTGTGAAGTTTGAATTCAGTCAAAGGGCCTTACTTGAGGACCTAGAGGGTCACATGTGGCCTCAAGGATGCAGATTCCCTGCCCCTGGACTAAATAGTCACTTAGGTCACTTCTAACTCAAAAATTGTGTGATTCTCTAATATATATGATTCTATGCTTCAGAAAACGAGGGGGAAGAATACTGAGAGACAGAGAAGTAGAAAAGGAAGCAAATACTACCAAAGAAGACAAACTAATAATCAGGAACAAGAATTAAAAGGTGAAAAAAGTAGGGAAGAATCAGATGAAAGTCACTTTACTAGAGGATTATACCATACAATTATAACAGTGTAAGCTTCATGAAATTTTAAAGCACAATTTCCCTTAAGATGGGGTAGAGAAAAGTAGAATAAAGAAAGTGGTAGGATTAGGGAGAAAAAACAGAGGAAAGGCAAAATAAAGAAAAAGAAATGTAGGAGGTTTGGAAATTAAAAAAACCATTACAAGAAATCTCTGCATTCATTCTTGTTTTAATACTCTATGAACTCCTGCTTATTTCCTCACCTCCCCAACAACCTCTTTCCTCTGATCCTTAATCCAACTTAGAATTTGACCAAACTCTCTTCCTTTGCCTGCCAGATCTGGGCATCTGTGCCAACCAGGTCTCATTAATTCCTTTGTCCATTTGACAAGCCTTGATTGATCACCAAATGAGTCAAGCACTGGAAACTAAGTATGTGATGCATTCTCTGCCCTCAAGGATGTGAAAATAGAGTAAAGAAGGGAATACACACACAAATGACCAGAGGACGAGTTATCACATGATCAATGCCATAACACAGTGACAAAGTGAGATAAGAGTTCAGAGAATGGGGAGATGGTCTCAGGCTAAGAAATGCTTAATGGTTAAACAAAGAATTTTCAGCATGTTGACCTAACTAAAGCCCTAAAATCTTACATCTCTTTCATATGAAAACCCTCTCACTGCAAAGAAATGCAAAATATTTAAAGACTCTTCTAGGATTAAGGAATGGATTAATATAGTCCAAGTCCTGGATTAGTACTGAAGTATAATAACAGCTGCTTAACTGGTATGATTAAACTACACTAAAACTTGTTTGAAACATTATTCACTATAGAACAGGATTCTCTATGAGGTAAGCTCTTCTTGGGTTCCCAAGGGAACTTAGCTACTGAAACACAAAAAATGACCCCATTAAATGATGTCTTACTGGTACTAGAGTCTCCTAGCATATTCAATGTAGAAATAGGCCCCTATGTACTTATTAGGGTCATAGAAGAGTTAGCAATCTCTGTCACTAAAATCAGCTAGGACAGCTAGGTGGCTCAGTAGATAGAATGCCAGGCCTAGAGTCAGAAAGACTCATCTTCCTGAGTTCAAATCTAGCCTCAGATATTTACTAGTCATATGATCCTGGGCAAGTCACTTAACACTATTTGCCTCGGTTCCTCATCTGTAAAATGAGATGGAGAAGGAAATGGCAAACCACTCCAGTATCTTTGCCAAGAAAACCCCAAATGGGGTCATGAACAATCAGACATGACTGAAAACAATTCATCAACAAAAATCACTAAAGTCTATACATCTTATCAAGTATGAGGCAGTGGGATTGAGTAGAAATGGCAATCAACCACTAAAGCCCCAACCTAGTATAATAGTGAGACTGAGCTCTCAAAAGGTGTACCATGATCTTCATTACATCATAACTCATGCAAGTTGCATTGTTACATACTATATCCTGTTTGCCCAAAAGAGGGATAGTTCTGGAAAAGCCAGCATGTTGGAATACAAAAAGCATTAACTTGGGAGTTGAAAAGACTGAGGTTCAAATCCCAGCTGTTCCTCGTATTACCAGTGGGCTCAGGGGAAAATAACTTAAATCACCTGATGACCTTCCTCTGCAAAATGAGGGGATTAGATTGGATTATCTCCAATGTTTCCAGCTCTAAATTCTATGTGCCTTTGTCCTGTAAGCTGGAAAATTTGGGGTTATAGGCCTATCTGAGAACCAGAATACTTAAGTTAGGAGTTCATTATCAGAACCAAAATTGGTTGTTATTTTTTTCTACAGTAATTCAAAAGTATCTAAATTAAGAAACAAGCTGCTATTTGTACAAGTGGATCTGTACTAATAAAACACATGATCTTTTGAATGATAGGTATAATGCTCATAGTAATGACTTCAGTGGATTGTTAGGAGGAACAGCATTCTGAAAAATGTCAAACCTTAGAGAAATGTAGATTGTTATTAATGAAACTACTTGTCCAATTTGTGGACCTTCAGTTAGGGTCTAGTTTCTGGCTCCTCTTACTTCTCCCAAATGCCTTCCAGATATTCTATGGTTCCATAACATTTCCACCAAGGAAGGGGGTGGAAAAGATAAAGATCTTTGGGGAAAGAGCTGCCGTAGAGGATGTGAATGTGTGCCCATTTACACATACATGTGAGTCTATCTGGATGTGTGAAAAAGTAAGAATTTAAAAACCTTCATAAATGAGATTAAGAGGGGGCAGCTAGGGGGTGGCTAGGTGGTGCAGTAAGTAGAGTGTCGGCCCTGGAGTCAGAAAGACCTCAGTTGGGATCCGACCTCAGGCACTTAACGCACACACAAATAAAAACCTAGCCGTGTGGCCTTGGGCAAGTTACTTAACCCCAATTGCCCACCAAAAAACAAAAAAAAGGGGGGGGAAGCTAGGTGGCACAGTGAATAGAGCATGGCCCTGGAGTCAGGGGGACCTGAGTTCAGATCTGGCCTCAGACACAATGCAAAAACTAGCCATGTGACCTTGGGCAAGTCACTTGACCCCAATTGCCCTCCAAAAATATTAAAAATGAGATTAAGATGTTGTCAGAAAAATTGCAGGACTCAATCAGTTCTCCTAATCCCAGGCCTGGAACTAACTCTTTCTCTGGGGTGATTCTACTGAAAATACTTTTAGTACTCTCAGAGATACCGAGATATCAATTCCTGACATATTCACATTCATAGAAAAAGAAAAGAAAGGGGATACCGATATTTTGAACTTCATATTCTAAGGAATGGTCTAGATCAAGTACAACAGAGAGAAATTCTATTGGAGATCAACTGCTATTACTAATTTGAATTTACATATTAGGCAATATTATAATGTACCTCACTGTTAGGCATCATTGTAGGGAGATTGGTAATGTTTCAAAGATGGGCTTTTGCAATGGCAAGAAACTTGGGATCATTGAAAACACTGTATGATTTTCCAAATGTGACCCACTCATTCTTTTCCTTCTATTCAGTTTGCTCCCAGCTCCTCTAGGTAGTTTGGTATGGTGCACTATACTGTCGGTCACTGGATTTGAAGTTGTGAAGGATCTATGTTTGATTTCCAGGTAAAACATTTTTGATCAATGTGTGATGAAGGACAAGTCAATTAACCCCTCTGAAAATCAGCTTTCAGAACTTAAAACTGTACTGAGAATTTTGGAACACCCTCTATATAAATACAAACCATACATATGTGAGATTATATTTCACAATCTTCACAATATGCATTCTTCATCCATTGAAGATGGATGAGCCAAATGCATGTGGCTTTTGTTGGAGAGCCTTTGTAGTATTTGGGAACTCAGTACAGTAAGTATAGTGCTATTTGAGAAGAGGAACATTTGGAGACCCTTGCCATCAATGAAAAATCTACCATCTGCCCAGAACATTCTCTATAATAATAGTGAACTTATTTTTTAGGCTTCACATGATTATACTCATCAGATTATTGAATACAACTATGTCCATCAGCACCTGATTAGAGAATATAATATAATTTCTATATTATAAATTCTAATAATAACATAATATAGGATGCACTGTTTTAGAGAGTCTTTAAAGCTATATTTTATTCAAATTATTGTTTTAACTATTGTTTATTAATAATAGTATATCAGAGAGCAACAGGTAACAGGGCATGGTGCTTTGACATAGGTGGCAGGGCAACCTCAGCAGTCACAGCTATTCATCTTCCCCACCAAGGTTTTGTGTATTTTCTTGAAGCTTGTCTTGGGTTCAAGGTAATTTGCATGCTCTGGCCCCAGGCACCAGGGTCTGTGCTGGGAAACATAAAGTTTGGTCAATTTGAGCATTTTTTCTCAGCCCCAAAAGTACTAAGTAAGAGACATCCAACTCAAGCACAGAGACTGGAAAAGGTGAATGGAAGATCAACAGGTATCTACGAACTAGGAGTATTAGGGACCTTTATAGAAAAGGGAGGGTTGGAGTGGACGTCTTCATAGCTGACTGATCATCCCTTTGGGGTGTATGTGTGTCTGTCTGTCTGTCTGTCTATTGAGTAGTACTTTGTGACCTTAGTGAAAAAAGGGAAGGAGATTTAAAATAACTCAAAGGTTTAAATACTTTTACACTGTCTGAAAAAAATTAGAAAAATGTCAGATATCCCAGACACTCACTTGCTTGGATTCTCTCATTGTAAGACAATGGAAAGCACATCAATGATGGAGGCAGTGGCAGCACCTTAGAATGATAAAGCCTCCTCAAGAACAAAAAATCAAGGTAATAGCAGGCAAGACACATTCAGAAAGGGGAAAAATGATCCCATGTGGAATGAAGGGAATTGGGCTGGAGAGACAGAGCATCAGAGTCAAGGAAAAATGTTAGAGCAGGCAATCATATAACTGTAGACCAGAGGAGAGGCCTGCATCAGAAAGTAATGAAGCACAGAGACGGGGAAGAAGGAGAAATTTTGCCCTTCATTGGTACTGTGAGTCATGAGGCCTTCATATATCAAAGGCAGTGTTGAACCTCAAGTGAATCAGTTATTTCCCCTTTGAGGAGATGAAGAGGTGAACCCAGGATAGCATTATAAATTGGAGTAACAATATAGATTCTTGGGAAGAATAGGGCCTGGGGGCGGCTAGGTGGCGCAGTGAGTAGAGCGTCGGCCCTGGAGTCAGAAGAACCTGAGTTCGGATCAGGCCTCAGACACTTAACGCACACACAAACAAAACCTAGCCGTGTGACCTTGGGCAAGTTACTTAACCCCAGTTGCACTCCAAAAAGCAAAAAAAAAAAAAAAAATAGGGCCTGGAGGAAAGGGTCATTTGATATCCATTACAAAGGGGATGAGAAATTTCCATACTGCCCTTTTTTTTCTTAGGCTTGGATATGAGTACTTCCTGCATTTTTTGTACTGTTAAAGAAACCCTCTTCTGTCTTATTGCTTGAATGCTTGCAGTGGAGGTGAAGGCTCATTTGAGGAGAAGCAAAACGAACCAAGTACTGAAATTCTCAGGGTTGCCTTGGTGGAATATGAAACAAAGAGATTTTGTAAGCAGCCCCCCAAAGCTGTTCCTGGGCTCCTGATACTGGGGACTGGAGTTCTAAATGACATATGGATTACAAATAGAAACAAAAGAATCTTTTATTCACTGCATCTTCCGTTAGTTGTGTAACTATGAAAATGTGGTCTGTTCTAGAATATTATCTGTGAAAGCTTGCCTTTTCCCTTCTCATTTTTTCATCAGGAATACTCTTAATGCAGAGAAAGATGATTCCCATGAAATTTTTAGAGATGAGAAAGTAAACCTACAGCTTAATTACTGAAGGTATCTTCCTGCTTTTTTTTTTTAGTATCATCTCTGATATTTCTTACTCTTTTGTAACCTTGACTTGCCATATCTTTTTGTTTCATTTCCTGTGATGTTCAGTAGTCAATGACCTCTGCTTTCCTCCTTTAAAATATCCAGTATTAATTAACATGAGGAGCCTAAGTAGTCTACAATCTCTGTCCTAAATCTCAAACCACAGTGTCCAATCTAGTTTCTGCACTGGTCACTATGTATATTCAATTAATTTGAAAGACCATATGAAAGTTTTTCTTAGAATTTCTCTATTTTGTTCACTCTCTGCATTAGTGTTGGCCAATAGACTATAACCCCATTTAACCTCATCATAAGCAATGCAAAACAAAATGACCAAATTCTCCTTGAAATTGTGTTTATTATTGCTTTGGGGTACATGATGAACCCAACTCCTTCCTAACCCTAAAAGATAACTTTAAATGGTTCTTCCATTTATCAATAACTTCTTTCATAACTTCACTCACACCAATAATATCTGTGGGAATAGGTTCATTTTCTCTAGGAGTGATCCAAACTTTGGTTATCAGAAAAAGAGTACACACTAAAAGAAATGCTATGGATAGAGCACTGACCCTGGAGTCAGGAGGACCTGAGTTCAAAGCTAGCCTCAGACACTTACTAGATTTGTGAACCTGGGAAAGCCAATTAACCCTGATTGCCTCCAAAAAATATGCTACAAACTAAAGAGGAGAAAAAAGAGTGCTGTGTAATGGATGAAAAAATGTTCTCACAGTCATGAAGATTTAAGTTCATGCCCAATCTCTGACACACATGGGCTGCTTGGCTTGACTCTAGTCAATTCATTTAATCTCTCAGGGTCAGTGACCATTCTCTAAAATTCCAAGTTGCTAAATATTGCTGCTTTTCATTGGTTGAGGGAGTTTCCTCATTCCACAATGAAGAGGACTTTTGTGGGATCTTAAAATTATTATTATGGTAGTTATTACAATTATATATAATATGCAATAATAGTAACAACTCATATTCATATAGCACTTTTAAATCCTTTCTTTATAACACAATGTCTGTAAGATAAATATAATGATACTCAGAGAAGGTAATGGTGTTTATCATGGATACATAATAATTGCTGGCATTAGACACTTCCCCATCTATTCTCCATTAGATGATGAGTTGGAAAAAAAAATCAACTTTTCACTAAAGTGTAAATTATTAATACTGACTTCACCTGTTACTCTTTCTTGAGTTACTTGCATTCTACCAAGAAATTATTTGTGTACCATAGAGGAATAATCTTCAATGATAGAATTTTAGACAGCAGATTTTAGTTGGTTGTGGAGATATTTTGCTCAAGGCCCCCAAATAGTTACTTAAATCATCATTACATTAATATATTTTACCTATGATTCATATTAGTTGACCTCTCTGTCAACATCATAGGCTTGTTAATAGACACTATTTATTTGACTCTTCTCCAACCATAATGTCCCCATTAAAGCTAGTAATGACTCTTCTCAATACCAATAAAATCCCTGAACATCCTATGCCATTGTCATTCATAGCTATTCACTGTAATAGGATCTCAGTATGTGAAACTCACTGGTGGTTTTTGTCTGATCCTTGTCCGTTTATGTAAGAGGATCAATTGTCTCATATCCAATAAAAGAGCATGATAATCAAACTTAGGGCTCCACACCCTAAATGCATGCTCTTTTCCTTACCTGATTTCAGGAATATCCTCAAAGCAAAGCCTCTTAATTTTGGAAGGGCATAGAAGTTCTGATTTCTGAGTGTTCCTATGTGAAGGGCTTTCTGACCTATATATTTACATAGAAGGGAACTCCTTCTAAAAGCTCATCTCTCTGTGAAATATGTAGGCATGCCCCAATGGCTAGTGTGGTCAGCCAAGTATGTGCCTGTGGTCGCATACATGTGTATCTCTGCATGCCCAGAGGGGAGTGACAACAGCATCCCTGTGTGAAGAAAGTGAAATTGAGATTTTTAAAAGCCATTCATGAAAGGAATGATCTGTGTGGTGATTTTGTCTCCTAAGTGCACTACATGCCTGAAGTCTTCCATCAGCCCTCAGTGCCCAAAACCTCTGCTTGAGGTGACATAGGTCCAGTTTTTCAGTGACACAATGCTATTTTTCACTAAAGGAAACACTTTACATAAGAATTGAAACACAGTTCCATTTGCTCCTTGATTTTGGTTCTAACAGGAGACATTAACCTGAAGGAGGAAGGAATTTGATAGAAAGATTTTAGTTTGCTATATATTCCTATACTGTGGTTTTGTAATTTGTGGAGGGATTAGAAAAGGCTTTATATAAAACCTAGTCCACAAGCTGAACCCTGAAGGAAGCTAGGAATGTTCATAGACTAAAAGGAGGGAGATCATTCCAGGCACAGAAAGTAGCAATTCAGGCAAAGGCTCAAAAGTGGAGCTAGAAGGCCAAATTTGTGGAGCAATAGGCTGATGAATTGGACGTGAACATAGAATGGATAAAGCAATGACCTTCACTTGCAATCGCTGCCTGCTGGCACTGCCTTGGATTCTCACCTCCAGATTTCTCTCTCCTAAGAGGGGCTTAAAACTTCCAAGCCTTCTTCAGTCCCATGCAGTTCCTTCCTCTTATAGTCCTTCAGTCTCTCCTTCTGGTAGAGAAAAAACATTTCCCATCAGTCCTCTTGCCAATAAGAGAGCACATATGCATGTACATATGTATATGTATATTTCATATATATATATATATATATATATATATATACTTCTTTAGGTAAATGCTGCCCCCTCACCTAAAAAATACATTTAGTGACTGATTTACTACATGTAAGAGGTACTCATTAAATGCTTGTTTAATTCTTTCATCCAATAAATACTTATTGATGATATACAAAATGCTATAATAGGCTCTACAGGAGACAAGAAGATAAAAAAGACATGGTACCTCCCTTTTGAAGATCTTACTCTAGTAGGCAAAATAAAATAGGCACATAAGTAATTTTAATATTTAACAAAATGTTAAAAGTACTTGACAGAGGATAAAATGTAATCAAAGCCCTAAAGAAGGTGAGATCACTTTGAGCTATGGGGTCTGGTTGAGTAGAGAGGAAGGGCCACTCTGTGAATGACATGGTGTTTGAGTTGGGTTTTGAAAATGGGTAAAGATTAAATATGCTAAATTGGAGGAAAGGGGCACAGGGAGGAATAAGAAATGGGAAAGTATTGAGCATAACCTGAGAAAAGAAAATCTTCTAGATTGTGTTGTACAACTGTGGAAGTATGATGGGGGAGCTAAGGTCTGTTAAAGTTAAGTTGGTGCCAGATTCTGGATAACCTTGAATAGAAGCCAATTCATACTTTATTGAGTAGTTAATTGAGAAGTCATCGAAGGTTGTTGACAGAAGGGGATATGTCAGAGGCATGCTAAATATGACAGCAGCATGGAGAATGTATTCATAAAATCATAGAATCTAAAAACTTGACGGTAGAAATAATTTTGTTCTTAACTTTATCATTGAATAGCTTTGTGTGACTGAAGGTAATTACTGAATTTCTCTGGATCCAAGTTTCTTCATATGAAAAATAAGGGAATTGAACTGACTAACTTGTCATCTCCTTTCTAGTTTTAATATTCCATGAATCTAATTCAAGAAGCAATCACTAAATGCCTACTAAATGCAAGGAACTGTGCCAGAGAAACAAAGAAAATTAGAATTTTAGAATATATTTATATATTTAGAATATATTTTAGAATATATAATATTATATAATATAATATATATAATAATAATATATATTTTAGAATATATAATATTATATAATATAATATATATAATATATTATTATATAATATAATAATATATTTTAGAATATATGTAAATATATTGATCTACCTATTGATAGGTAGATAATACACTTATATTGTATAGAAAGAAACAGAGAAAAATGAAATATATGCATACACACACACACACATACATATACATGTGAAAGGAATGATCTGTGTGGTGATTTTGTCTCCGAAGTGCACTATATGCCTGAAGTCTTCTATCAGCCCTCAGTGCCCAAAACCTCTGGTTGAGGTGACATGGGTTCAGTTTTTCAGTATATATACACATAGGTATCTATAGGCATATGTGTATATATTCATTTTTCTTTGTTCCTGTGTGTGTGTGTGTGTGTGTATCTATCAATCCATCTGTCTATAATATATAGTTAGGTAGCACAGTGGATAGAGTTCTGGGCCTAGAGTCAGGAATACTCCTCTTTCTCAGTTCAAATCTGGACTCAGACACTTAACTAGCTATGTGATCCAAGGCAAATCACTTAACTAACCCTGTTTGCCTCAGTTTCTTCATCTGTTATATGAGCTGGAGAAGGAAATGGCAAACCACTCCAGGATCTCTGCCAAGAAACCCCAAATGGGATCATGAAGAGTTGGACATAACTAAAAAACAAGTCAACAAAACAGCAATATGTTAGATAAAATTTGGGAAGAAAGGAGAAGATACTAATAACTAAGGAGAAGAGGAAAGGCTTTATGAACTGATACTTAAAGTAAGTTATGCATATTCCAGGAGAATGAGGAAAGAAGGGAACATGGAGGAAGGCCAAACCAAAGACACAGGGGCCAGGGATGGGGTGCCATGTTTTAGGAACAGGACATGAACCAGTTTGACTATAATGCACCATGTCTAAGATGAGAGTAATGTGCAATAAGCCTAGAAAGGTTTAGCTCATAACAAGAGGGCAAGGAAAGAGGGAAATAGCTCAGCTTGTAGTCTCAGGTGAAAAACAACAACATGGATATCACTTTCAAAAGCTTAAGTGAGTCTTCCAAGCATGTTGTCTGTCTTGGAGGTGTTTCAGCTGCAGTGACAGCCCTGAACTCTGTTTTGAGCGGTGTGTCTTTAAAGAAGACATAGGCTAATTGACAGGAGTTCAGAGGAGAGCAACCCAACCAGAGAGCAAGAGCTCAGCGGAAAGGTTAATAGAATCGGGAATTCTGCTTCCAGAGAACAGACTACTGAATTGGGTCATCATTATGCCTGCCTGAATATAAGGGGATATTATAGACAGGGCAGAGATCCATTTCTCATATTAGTCAACAAGTACAGAATGAAAGTTAACAAGACTTCAGCTGTAGCAGCAAAACTTGAGGTTAAATATTAGGGAAAATGTTAAACCACAGGGAGCAGTTAGGCAATGGAATCAACTGCCAAGAGTGACTATGAAATCACTCTAATTGGAGACTTTCGAGGCAAGGACTAGACACCCATCCATCAGGGATGATGGAACTCCTGTCGCAAGAGGTAGATGGATGTGAGAGCACAGGAATCCAAATGATTTGGGGTTAATTATGGTAATAATGGATTGATTTTACATAAGAAAAGATTTGCTGTATATGTTGTTTTCGACTTAAGATTCCATATGCACATTTTTCCCCATAAACTAACAAAAGGGATATTTATTCTCAGGCTTCTCTTTTATGAAGTACAGTAAAATGAGTATTGGATTTGGAGTCAAAAGACCTGAGTTTAAATCTCAACTCTGTTACTTTTACTACTATGTGATCTTAGGCAAGTCATTTAACCCTGTTTGCCTCAGTTTCCTCATCCATAAACTGAGTTGGAGAAGGAAATGGCAAAGTACTCCAGTATCTTTCCCAAGACAATTCCAGATGGGGTCACAAAGAGTAAGAAATGACCGAAATGACTGAACAAAAGCACATTGGGAAAAATGAGTACTCTGGTTTTAACCCGTGGTGTGTTGGTGGAAATTATATGAGATAAAACGAAATGTAAGATAAATAGAGGATTTGAGGTTAAATGATAGCATTGTCATATTAATTGAGAATTAATTAGATTACTAGAACCCAAAACTAGTCATTAATGGGTCAATGTCGACTTGGAGGAAAGTCTGTAGAAAAGTGACTCGTGTTGCGTATTTTGTCCTATAAAAGCCATTTTTTCCTTTTTTACTTAATTTTCTTCTAATTATCATGTTCATTTTTCTTCAATCTCACCTCTCTCTGTCCACTTTAGTAAAAAGATAGACATTTTTAAAAAATACAGAACCACTGCATCAAATAAGAACAGTTGAGAAAATAAATTCCCACATTTTCACATCCCAAAATGTGTTTCTCATTGTGCATTTTAGTCTATTATCTCTGTGGATCATCCTCTGGAATTTTGGTTGATTACTTAGTAAATCAGAGTTCTTAAGTCCTTCAGAATTGCTTGTTTTTGCTATATTAATGTTAAAGTATCAATCATTCTTCTTGTTCTGTTCATTTTAATCTACGCCATTTCATGCAAGTCTTTCCATATATCTTTGAAACTTATACCTAATTTCTTATAACATAATAGTGTTCCAATCCATTCATCTACCACAATGTGTTCTACCATACTCCCAACTATTGGGGATCCCCTTAGCTTAGAGAGTTTTTCCAATGGTTAATATTTTTATCAATGATTTGGATGAAGATATAATTGACATGCTTATCAGATGAGCAAATGGCAGAAAGATAAGAGCTATAGCTTAATATAATGTATAGGTGTAAAGATACAAAATTATCCCTGTGGGCTAGAATAACTCATGAAAATAGATTAGATAACATTAAATAGGGATAAACATAAATGTTCAAAACTAAGGATTTTAGTGGATGATAAGCTCAATAAGAAGCCATAATACACAAGGTATCCCACAACTTAATGCAATTCTAAAAGCTTAGGAAAATTTAAAAATGCATTAAGAACTTTGGGACACTGCATAATGGCAATGGAAAAAAGTCAATACATCCATTAGACTATGAGACCTTTGAGAGCAGGGACTATGTTTTGCCTTTCATTGTACCCCCAGAATTTAACATAGTGACTGTGACCAAGTAGACATTTAATAAAAGTTTATCAACTGACTGAATGACATCAAGATTCCAATAATTGATTTCTATATTCCTAGGTAAAATTTTTCACATTAGCCTAAACTATATGGGGAACTTGAGGGAGCTAAACTTCAGTCTTTAGTCACTTTCCAGCTTTTCAGAACTGGAAAGAAGTCCATCCACACAATTTGAAACAATTCCATATGTTAGCCTTGAATGATGCAATAAATCAGGTCAACCACATCATGACCTAAAGTGATTGTTAAGACCACTAAAACACTAAATCCGTCAACTTTTGATTTGTGCTTTTCATTCGATAGGGTTAGGCCTTTATTTTGCTTTATGTCAACACATATACACCATTAAGAATTCCCCAATTATAGCAATTATTACATGATGCTAAACATTATGTTAAGCAGTTGTGATTTTCATGGTTACTTAAGAAATTATGGCAATGTACAATTACATTTTCCAGTTTCATTAATTTGAAAATAAGTTTGTACTTTAAACCAATGTTATTCTTGGCTGCTACCTCTCTGTCTGGCAAGTATTTGTTGGATGAGGTCCTTTCTAAGCTCTTCTGACCTCCTCATTATGGCAATTACTATATATTCCCAATAAACTTTTGCAGGAATGGTGATTTTTTTTAAAAAAATGATGGGTAACTGAGACTAAGAGGTGATGGAATCTTGACAGAAGGGCCATGCTTTCTATGGTGTGGGTGTTTTATGAATAATGGCAAGCTAAGAATTCAGCAATTTTGTGTTCTCTCTGTCTCTTGGGCTTCTAGGCTGAAGTACAACAAGGAAAGGAAGAGAGATTTTCCTTCTTACTCCCTTCCATGAGGAGCAGAAAATAATAACTGTCAGGAGAACATGGCAAGTTGTCTATGCTTACCCTGGTAGCCTGAGAGGGGAGTTTATGGACCTTAAGTTCATGGCTGCAAGAAGTGTCTACACAAGTCAAAGACTGGAAATCACACTCTTAAGCATGTATACCTCAAAGACAGAAAGAAGAGTCCCATATGCAACAAAATATTCATATAAGCACTTTTTGTAGTAAAACAAAAGAAGTCCTCGTGAATTGGGGAAGGGCTAAATATACTGTAGTATATAAACATTACAAAATATTATTGTTTCCCAGGAAATCACAAATGTGATGAACTCAGAAAAGCATGTAAAGACATGTTCATTGATGCAAAATGAAGTAGAAAAAGGAAAGCAAAATACACAATGATTGAAACAACAGAAAAAAAAAGTTATGAAATGATGGTGACCAAGCCAGAGAAGAATTGAGACAATTTGCCTATCTCCTTTTTATGGATGGAGGAATATGGATATAGAATGTTGCAGATGCTGTCATGGACAATGTGTTGGTTAATTGATTGTCATCAGTCATCCTTCCACAAGAAAGATCCCATTCCTATAGATCTTCTTTGTACATAGTTGATTTCATATGTTCTCCTGCGTCTTAGCTCCTTAAGAGCAGAAACTCTTTTGTCATTCTTTGTATCTCTAGCACAGTTACTGGCACGTATAAGTGTTTAAGAAATGCTTGTTGAATGACTTCCTTTTAAAACCTTTATCACAAGAAATTACTTAGTGAGTGGGGGAAGGATGTATTGGAAGTGAATGTGAGATAGTAACCTAAGACAAGTGAAATTTAATTTTAAAAAAGAATATAACAGTGCTATCTCTTCTACCTTTTGCTATCCATCTAGCCTTCTCTCTTCTATTCCCTTCATTTTCACTTTTCTATGCTGTCCTTGGACTTGATCTTTTCCTTCTTGAACTTAGTGAAAACACTAATTTTTTTTGCCTTCACTATTTTTCCTCTCCAATTTATTTTCCTCACAATGTTGCAAACTGATTTTCCTAAAGCATATATCTAAGAGCATTCTCCTGTTAGAGAAACTTCCATGGCTCCCTATTCTCTTTAGGACAATCTAAACTTCTCTGTTTGGTATTTAAAACTATTCACAAAAGACTTAACTGCTTGGATCAATACAATGATACAAGACAATTCCAAAGGACCTATGATGAAAATTGTTAACTACCTCTAGAGAGAAAACTGATGAACTCTGAATGCAGACTGAAGCATACTATTTTCTTTACTTAAAAAAAGAAATTAATGTTAGAAAACAGAAATAGGACTTAAAATATTCTATTATAGTTTGATAGCATAATATCCTCATCATATGGATCTATTATTTGTACTAAGCAATAAACATTACTAATCAAATTGTCCCTGACATTAACAGAAGATTACTGTAGATTTGATATCAGCATATAAAACATTACTTGGTGTAATGGAAATGCAAATTTAAAGATCTTCCCTGCCCCAAGGCCCTTTGATAGACTTAAGAGACTCTGAGAACTTTCCTTGATTTGAAAATATACTCTGCCCCCTAATAGGCTGAATGTGGTCACATAGAGCCTGTGGCAGGAGGTTTGGTTTTCAGGAATGCCTACACTTTGATGCTGTGTGATTGGGCAGTGGGTCAAGAGGGTGGTTACATTCTCTGAGCCAGGAGAAGGCTATATAATCCCTGATTTGAGGCTTTGCTTTGGGGCTCACTTTGAGAAGTGTTGTGTGATTTGACCAGATGAGACTGGGGAGCTGTTGAGAGACCCCTGGCTTTGAAAACCCAGATGTTGGTGCTTCCTTCTCTGGTAACTGTGATTTGGTGTGGATGTAATGGTTAGACAGTTTGGAAGCCTGTCTGCTTGATCTCTTTCTGTCTTGTAAGTTCTGTCTGTATACTCTGAAGTTCAGGGTGCTGACCTTTTTCCCCTGAACTAGGTAAACAATATATGTTTGATTGATTAACATAAGCTTGTTAACCCATTTTGAGTTGCTTTCCTTTAGAAAAGCAGATCTAAGAACCTATGTTGGCAGCTGCCTTGGGGATGTTGGGATGCTTGCTGCTACACTTGGTAAGTCAAATACTGGAATAATGTCTGGGGAAAATCAGTCACTGAAATAAAGGTTGCAAAATCATTACAAAGCATATTGTGGAACAAGACAACTAAAAGTGCTAAAATACCTATAGTAGAAATCATCATATTCATGGAATCAAATAAGATAGATGTAAAATTAAATTTAAAAATGTTTTCAATAAAATTGTGAAACATAAAATAATTTATAATCATGCCCCTGTTTATCTTTCCCGGTTTATTTTTTACAGCAACGCCCATCACACACCATTATGTTTCATCCATGCAGTCCAATTAGTTCTTCCCAGACACAGAATCCCTGTCTCTATATATTTGCACAGATAGCCCCCATACTATAAATGGAATGACTCTACCTTTGGGAAGGACTAGTCTCTTTCACATGTCACTCATCATGTGCCACCTCCCACACAAAGGCTTTCCTAATGCCCATAGTTGTTAGTTCTTTCTTCCCAAATTCCTTTGTCTTTACTTCAATAAACAGTTTATTTTACTTTATCCTGCCTCAATAGAATGTAAACTCCTTAAGGGCCAAGACTATTTTGGTTTTGGATCCACTAAGACAAGTGCATTGTACATGGTAGACCTTTAATAATGCTTACCGAACTGAATGAAGGCTATACAGTTGCAAAAACTCTGGAGAAAAATATGGATTATGTATTGAGGTATCAATATGTATGTATGTAGGTAGGTAGGTAGATAGATAGATAGATAGATAGATAGATAGATAGATAGATAATAGATATACATAGCTATATTGATATATAAAGCCAAAAGCTTATTTATCTTGATTATAGACCAGAAACCAATATGCTTCTGGCTCTAAATTCTCAGTGTGGCTCTAGATGTCACCTGATCAGGAAATCTAGCCATCCATAGAAAGAGGGGGAATTCCTGACCAATAACCACTTAGGATCACCCATGTGCTCCCTTGTAGGTAGAGGAGCAATAAAGGTCAAGTCACAATATGGGGGAGCAGAAGGTCTCTATTTTACTCCCCTTCAATATCATAAGTTAAAAAGCCATAGTTATTTTGGGGGAGAGAACAAGTCTTTGATTTTATTGTATTTTTGTTGTTCAGTTATTTTCATTTGTGTCTGACTTTTTGGTACCCCGTTTGGGGTCTTCTTGAAAAGGTAATGGAGTGGTTTGCCATTTCCTTCTCCAGTTCATTTTACAGATGAGGAAGCTGAGACAAACTGGGTTAAATGACTTGCCCAGAGTAACTCAGTTAGTAAATGTCTGAGGCCAGATTTAAATGCTGGAAGATGAGTTTTCCTAACTCCAAACCTGGCACTTGCACTGTATCTAATGTGCCACCTACCTGCCTCTTCATTGACATAGGGAACTCTTAGTATGGAACTCCATCTGCCAGTTCTGGCTATCGCTGGTTGAGCAACTTATATTCCTTTAGACAGTTGCCTGGGGCATTGAGAGGTTAATTGAATTGCCAAGAGTCACACAGGCAATAGGCATTAGAGGGAGAACTCAAGTCTTCTAGACTATGAGGCTGGTTATTTATCTACTATGTCACAAGTTCTGCCATCTTACATACTTACATACTACTAAAATAAAGCAGAATTGTAAACAAGGGAAGATTGATGTAATAGGAAAAAAGCAACCTTAGACTGCATTAACAGAGGTCAAATTCCCCAAATAAGGAAATGAGAGGCCCATTATCCTTTGTGCTAGAATGGAGCATACAATATTCAGCAGCACATTTTAGAAGAAAATTTGATAAGCTAGCATGCTTCTAAAGGAGGGCAAAGTGGTGAGAATGGTGTATAACGAATTGTCCAATTAATCAAAAATATTTATTAAGTGCTTACTATGGGCCAGACACTGTGTTAAGTGTGGGGTATAGAAAGAAAAAGTTAAAATAGTCTCTGCCCTCAAGGAGTTCTCATTATAAAGAGGGAGATGGTATTTACAACCTAATGAACAGGTACTTACAAAACACATAAAAAGTCAATGGAAGACACATGGTAGGGGAAAGGACTAACACCTAGGGAGATCAGGAAATAGAAAATGATATCTCTTTCCATATAATTGAAGAATTATATTCCACAAGAGGAGTTGGAATTGATTTTACTTGATCCTAAGTATAAAGACTAGTACCAACAAGTAGAATTTAGCGGTGACTCACAGAATTGGTACAAGTCTATAGAATAGGGAATACAAGTAGTTAGTAGAGAATGTATTTTGAGCCAGATTCATGTACTCCAAATCCAGCCTTTTATCGATGCACCATGACAGTTGGTCATCTAATGCCTATTCTAAGCCCTTTCATGATACCCTATAATCAATTACAATCCTAACTCTATGACTTACTAGTTTTATGAAATTGGGTAAGTCATGTTATTTCTTTAAGTTTCAACTTCCTCATTGTAAAATGAGAGATTTGGAGTAGATAACGCCTTTCACATGATCTTGTAGTTGGTTTTTCATCCAACTTCTATTTCCTTTTCATTTCTCAGCTATTATCCCCTTCTGATTCCTCATTTGCTAGACTAGATAGATGGATAGCAGCAGAATCAAATGAACGTTTCATACTCCCCAGCCAACCTTCTGGTTCTACTTCCTTCCTAAGAATCAGACTGAATAATGGAATAATTTCCTTCCAACCTCTACCTACCAGGGAAATATCTATGCAAAAGTTTTTTCTAGTTTTCAAGCTGGGTGCAGTCATGACCATGTGTAATTCTCCCCAACAGTGAGGAAATATATCATTGCTTTATCACAGACCCTCACAGGAATTATGGAATGTAAGGGTTTGAAGGGAATTTAATAGTCTGGTCTGTCTCCTTTCCTTTAAAGATGAGAAAACTAATGCCCATGGAGGTCAGGTAAATTACCCTCAACTAGCTAATAAATAATAGAACCTAGATTTGAAATCTAGATCTCTTGACCCCAAGTTCAGTAATTTTTGCCTGATACCACAATGACCTTCACAAGGTAAAGAAGGGATACATGAGACAAGGTTATTATCATGATTGCTTTTCATATCACTATAGTATATAATAAAATATAATATAGTTCCATGTTTCAAAAAATCAGTATTTCAAATACACCAGATAGCCAGTAAGCCTAAGATAATTTTCAAGCTGAAATTTTGTTCTCCAAAGGAAAGCTAAGAATAACAAAGAATTAAGCCCTGATGTTAAAAAATAATTTAGAACTGATACCATTAACAGTTGCCTGCAAACAGAACCTAAGAGCTAAATTATTAAGAAATATTCAACATCCTTAGGGTCTTCTTGGATACAAGTAGCTATTAACCATGGCAGAGAAATTCATGGTGTCTCTGACAAGCACAAAATAGCAATGGTGTTAGATTGATTCTGGAATTACCCATCAAAATCATTTGGGATTCAATACTTATAACAGTTTGCTCTTCATGAGACTAACTAAATAAAGAATAATAAAAAATAAAATCACTACTCTTGTTCCTGTCTAGTAGGAGAATGAATTTAGGAAGAATTTCAAACGAATACTCAAAGTAACAGAGGATTCTTTCAGCATCAGAAGTAAATGACTTTTCCAAATCCTTTATTATTTGTAGTTAAATTCAGATGCAAGACATCCTCAATATGAAAAATCATTGAGTTCAATCACACCTGAAAACTGCTCTAGATTTGGGACCAGAAATACCTAGATTGAAATTCCCCCTCCAACACATTAGCTATGTGATCATGGGTAAAGTACTTAACACATGTGAGCCTCAGTTTCCTCCTCTAGAGAAAGATTAAAAATAGCTAGAATTCTTAATTTACATAGATGTTAGAAGGCTTAAGTGAGATAAAGTATATAAAGCTCTCTCAAATCTTCAAGCATTATGCAAATGTTTTGGCTATCACAATCATCATCATAATGATATTATCTGTTGGGTTCAATCATTTTATTTGATAGTAAATTCAGAGGAGTACTGTGGCACTATGATCTGTAAAAAAGCTTAATCCACCAAAAAGCAACAGTACCAACAACAAACAAAAAACATCAAGAAAATAAAAAATCCCCGGGAAAAACCACAATCTCCTCTAGATGCCATGGCCATGTCAAGAGTGAGAATAATTGACCTTGACAGAAAGGAAAGTAGTCATTGGAATGAGACTTGTTTTAATAGCAGTTTAAATTTTTCTTTCCCTGCTCTCCAGATTACATGCACTATAAAGCAGGAGTTCTTTCTGCTGGCCGTTTCACAGAGGACATTCTGTATCCAGGGCACCAGGAGAAAACCAAGCTTAGTGAACCTGCCTTTCTTTGGACAGACATCCATTTGGATGGAGCTTCTTGGCCTCTAAATTCATTGCTTTATTGCTTTTTAACACTAGTGTCTCCAAACAGATGGCCAATACAAGCTGGTGTAGTGCAGAGGAGGCTTTTAAATTATCAGCATTCTTTTGATTTGATGACCAGAAAGAAAAAGAAAAAATAACACCAAAGACCAACAAATAGGATATTATACTTCTGGGGAGAAGAGGCATACTTGAAAGACTGCTTGGATGCAATTCACTCAAATGACACAACATTAAAGTCAAAACTCAAGGGACCCTTAAAGGATTGCAGGATGTAGTGGAAAAAAACACCAGACGGAGCTGGGTACTTGGTTTCTAGCCCTGCCCCTGCCACTTTTGATTATTTTATCTAGGGCAAGACACTTCATTTTTTCTGGGATTCAGTTCCCTCATTTGTAAAATGGGAATAAGTACTATCCTGTAATTTATCAATACTTCAGGGACCTACAATTATGCCTCAACACCCCCTCATCTGTTACAGATGCCAATCCCTCTGTTTTAGAACATCATATATTACCATGACCAAAAATTCATCCCTTTGCAGCCAAATATGGCATTGTGCCTCTCCAAACTTTAGAAGTCCTTAGACAATGCATATATGTGTCCCTTGGTCTGTAGTTTATGCCGATCCAACTTGGTATGATCTACCAGTGTTTTTGTTCTACTAGCATTAATTGTCAAGGATACACAATCATCTTTACATGATATTGCATAGGAGGAGGACCTTAATAAGAGAATCAAATAAAATAATATGTGAAAATGCTTTGTAACCATAACTAGCTGCATAAATTTTAGATATTGTCATTTTAAAATTCTTTTGATTTCATCAATATCTCCCAATTGCATGCAAAAAATTAACAATCCTTTTTTTAATGTTAAGCTCCAAATTCTCTCCCTCCCTCCCATCCTTTCACCCTCCTTGAGGAAAGCAATTTAATTTCAATTATACATATGAGGCATTAAAAACATATTTCCATATTAGCCATGTTGTGAAAGAAAACACACAAAAGATAGATTTTTTTTTTTAAGTAGGTTTCAATCTGCATTCAGATTTCATTAATTCTGTCTGTGGAAGTGTATAGCATTTTTCTTTTTTTTCCTTTTTTTTTTTTTGGAGGGCAATTGGGGTTAAATGACTTGCTCAAGGTCACACAGCTAGTTTTTTTGTGTGTTAAATGTCTGAGGTCAGATTTGAACTCATGTCCTCCTGATTCCAGAGCCAGTGCTCAATTCACTATGCCATCTAGCCACCCCATGTGGATAGCATTTTTCATCATGGGCCCTTTTGGAATCGTCTTGATAAGAGTAGCTAAGTCTTTCATGGTTGATCATCCTTATAATAACTGTTGCTACTATGGACAATGTTCTCCTAGTTCATCTCATTTCATTTTTCATTAGTTCATATATGTCTTCCCAGGTAGTTCTGAAACCATCTTGCTCATCATTTCTTACAGCACAGTATTCCACCAAAATCTAATACCACAACTTGTTCAGCCTTCCCAAATTGATGAGTATTCTCTCTATTCTCTTAATTGCCAATTCTTTGCTACCACAAAAAGAGCTGCCAAAATATTTTTTTTAAATAGGTCCTTTTGCTTTTTCTTTGCTCTTTTTGGGATACAGACCTAGTAGCAGTATGCTGGGTCAGAAGGCAAGCATAGTTTTATAACCTTTTGGGCATAGTTCCCAATTGTTCCCCAGAATGGTTGGACTAGTTCATGACAGTGTCTTAAGCATCCCAATTTTTCTACATCCCCTCTAGTATTTGTCATTTGTCTTTTCTGTCATGTTAAGCAATCTGATAGAGGTGGTACCTCACAGTTATTTTAATTTGCATTTCTCTAATCAGTAGTGATTTAGAGTGTGTTTTCACATGACTATTGATATTTTTTATTTCCTCTTCTGGAAACTGTTCATATCATTTGACCACTTGTCAACTAAGGAATGGCTCTTAATTTTTTTTATAAATTTGGTTCATTTCCCTATATATTTGAAAAATGAGGCCTTTATCAGAGAAACCTTACCAAAAAAATTGTTTCCTATTTTTCTTCCAGTTTTGACCACATTGTTTTATACAATTTTTTCTTAATTTTATGTAATCAAAATTATTTATTTTACTTAACTCTGATCCTCTATATCTCTTGTTCAGTCATAAATACTTCCCTTATCCATAGATCTGACAGGTGCATTGGTCCACACTCCCTCAATTTAGTTGGGTCACACTATATGTATAAATCATTTATCCATTTTGAACCTATCTTGGCATATAGACTGAAGTCTTGGTATATGACTTGTTTCTGCCAAACTGCTTTATAGTTTTCCCAGCAATTCTTTTTCTTTTTTCTTTCTTTTTGCTTTTTCAAGGACAATTGGGGTTAAGTGATTTGCCCAAGGTCACACAGATAGTTTTTTTGTTAAGTGTCTGAGGCCAAATTTGAACTCAGGTCCTCCTGACTCCAGGGCTGGTGCTCTATTTGCCTAGCCACCCCCCAGCAATTCTTTTCCAAATGTTGAGTTCACACCCCAAAACCTTGACTTTTTGAGTTTATCAAGTACTAGATTATCATGGTCATTTTATACTGTCTATTGTGAACCTAACATATTCCATTGATGTACTATTCTATTTTTTAGCCAGTAATTGATTAATTTCATGATCACTACTTTGTCATATAGTTTGAAATCTGGAAGTACAAGGCTACCTTTCTTCACATTTTTTTCATTTATTGCCTTGATTTTCTTGACCATTTTGTTAGTATTTTTTCTAACTCTATAAAATATTTCCTTGATAGTTTGATTGGTATAATACTGAATAAAAAAATAGCATAGGTAAGAATTGTCATTTTTATTATATTGAATGTCTATTTGCAAGCAATTAATAATTCTCCAGTTTTTTAGATATAACTTTATTTGTATGAAAAGTGTTTTGCATTTATGTTTATATAGTCCCTGGGCTTGTCTTGGCAGGTAGACTCCCAAATACTTTTATATTGTCTGCAGTTATTCCAAATGGAATTTCTCTTTCTCTCTTTTTCTGATGGGTATTGTTGGTAGTATACAAAAATGCAGATGATTAATGTGGGGTTTCTTTTATATCCTCCAACTTTACTGAGGTTGTTAATTGTTTCAATTAGTTTTTTTTAGTGGGTTCTCTAAATACACCATCATATCATCTGCAAAGAGTGAGTTTTGTTTCCTCATTTACTATTTTTATTCCATCGATTTCTTTTTTTTTCTTGTCACTGCTATAAGCTGGCATTTCTAGTGCCATACTGAATAATAGTGGTGATAATGGACACTCCTGATCTTATTGGAAAGGCTTCTAGCTTATGCCCATTACAGACAATGCTTGTTCTTGGGTTAAAATAAATATTATTTGCCATTTTAAGAAAAGCTCCATTGATCTATGCTTTTCTATCATTTTGTTTTGGGAAGGTTTTTTTGTTGTTATTGTTTTGTTTTGGTTTTTGTTGGGTTTTTTTTTGTTTGTTTGTTTTGTTTTTTGCTTTTTGGTGGGGAGAAGGCAGGGCAATTGGGGTTAAGTGACTTACCCAAGGTCATATGACTAGTAAGTGTTAAGCATCTGAAGCTGGATTTGAACTTAGGTCCTCCTGACTCCAGGGCCAGTGCTCTATTCCCTGCACTACCTACCCACCCCTCATATTTTTTTTTTCAAAAACCCAAACCATTTATTAGTTGCTAACTCCAAGTCCAGTCTGTAAAAAGTGGTGATGCTCCTGTTCAAAATGGAACAATTTTTTTTTTTTTTTGCTTTTTGGAGGGCAATTGGGGTTAAGTAACTTGCCCAAGGTTACACGGCTAGGTTTTTATTTGTGTGTGTTAAGTGTCTGAGGCCAGATCCGAACTCAGGTCCTTCTGACTCCAGGGCCGGCGCTCTACTCACTGTGCCACCTAGCCGCCCCTCCCTCTAATATTTTTAATACAAATGGGTATCATATTTTATCAAAAGCTTTTTCTCTACCTATGGACGTAATTATATGATTTTTGTGGTTTCTGTTATTGATATGGTTAATTATTCTGGTATTTTTCCTAATACTGAATCAGCCTTGCATTACTTGCATAAATCCTACCTAGTCAGAGAATATGATCTGTGTGATATACTGCTGCAATTTCCTTATTATTTTTTCTTTAAAATTTTTGTATAAGTAATAATAAGTAATAAGTAACTTATTAAGGAAATTGGTTTTTTCTCTGTTTTATATCTCCCTGGTTTCAGTATCAAAACCACATTTGTATCATAAAACAAATTTGGTAGGACTCCTTTACTTTTTCAAATAATTTATATAATATTATGATTAATTGTTCCTTAATTTTGGAAGACTTCATTTGTGAATCCATCTGGTTCTGGAGATTTTTTCTTGGGGAACTCATTGATGGCTCATTCAATTTCTTTTCTTAAGGGTTATTTAAATATTCTATTTCCTCTTCTGTTAATTTTGGCAGTTTACATTTTTATATATTCATCGATTTCACTCAGATTGTCAGTTTTACTTGTGTATAATTGGACAAAATAACTCCTATAATGGCTTTAATTCCATCTTCATTCTTACTACATTTACCCTTTTTATTTTTGATACTAATAATTTTTTTCTAAAAAAAAGAAAGAAGAAAATCAAATTAACTATTGGTTTATCCATTTTATTTTTTTCATAAAACCAGCTCCTACTTTTATTAGTTCAACTTTTTTTAACTTTCAATTTTATTAATTTCTCTTTTGATTTTCAGGATTTTCATTTTTAATTTGTCCTTTTCCTGGTTTTTTTTTTTAGTTGTGTGCTCAATTCTTTGTTCTCTTTCTCTCTTTTATTGATATACACATTTAGAGATATGAATTTTCTCCTAAGTACTACTCTGGCTGCATCCAACAAATTTTGGAATGTTGTCTCAGTGTTTCCATTCTCCTTAATGAAATCATTTTTTTCTACAATTTGTTTTTTAACCCATTTATTCCTTACTATTAGATTATTTAGTTTCCAATTAGGTCTTAATTAATGCATCCAATGCCCTTTATTAAACATGATTTTTATTATCATCCAAAAAGGATACATTTAATATTTATGGTTTTCTTAATTGGGTTGTGAGATTTTTATGCCCTGATATATGGTCAATTTTTGTGAAAGAGTCATGTACAGCTGAAAAAAAAATCTATTTCTTTCTGTTCCCATTTATTTTCTCCAGAGGACTACCATGTCTGAATTTTCTAAGATTCTATGTATCTCTTTGACTTTTTTCTTATTTATTTTAGGGTTAGATTTATATAGTTCTGAGAGAGGAAAGTTGAAGTCCCCCACTAGAATATTTTCATTGTCTATTTTCTCACATAATTAATTTAACTTTTTCTTTAAGAATTTGAATACTACTAGCAGGAGTGGGGGGCCCTGGTCACAATTTTAGAGCAGAAAAGAGTGTTTGTAATCACTCATGAACAGGAACACAGTTCAAAAGTATAGTGACCATAACTCTCATTAGATCATAGGAAAATGGAAAACTTACATATTTCTAGACCAAGCTCTGAAAATAACAGCACAAAAAAACCTGAATTTTGGGACAGTGCCACATCCACCCTGGGAGCAGAGCCCAATTTTAACATAAAGTTAAAACTCAGTAAATAGGTTGGAAAATGAGTAAGGAACAAAAAAATAACCTGACTATAGAAAGTTATTGTGGTTATAGGGAAGATCTAAAATTAAAATGCAGAAGACAATAGAATCAAAGCAACCATATGCAAAGCCTGAAATAATTTGAACACTATGTCAGTTTGTCCCTACATATTTTATTTTGGTATTACTTTATTGCCTATGGTTCCTTTTAGCAATGTAGTTTCCCTGCTTAATCCTTTTAATTAGGTCTAATTTTGCTTTTGCCCTGTCTGAGATCATGATTGCTACCTCTGCCTTTGTAAAGTCAGTTGAAACATAATAGATTCTGCTCCAGTCCCTTATTCTAACTTTGTGTGTCTCCATTTCAAGTGTGTTTCTTGTAAATAATTTTTGGTGGATTCTGTTTCTAATCCATTATGCTACCTAATTCCATCTTATGGGTAAGTTCATTCCATTTATATTCACAGTTATGATTACTAACTGTGTATTTCCCATCATCCTATTTTTTTCCATTTAACTTTCTCTCTTTCTCTTTTTATCCCATCCCTCTAATAAAGTCTGTTTTCTTTCTGACTACTGCCTTATTTCATCTGCTTTCCCTTTTTTACCCCAAATTTTCTCTTATCCCCTTCCCCTTCTACTCTCCTGTTGGCTAAGGGAGATATATGTTACCATTTGAGGATACATAAATAAATATATATTTTCCTCTTTGAATCTATTTAGATGTGAATGAGGACCAAGCATTGCATACACATACACACACACACACACACACACACACACACACCACCTTTCCCCCATCCACAGTAAAAACTCTTCCTTGCTTTTACTTCTTTTTCTTTCATGTGAGATAATTTTCTTCATTCTTTCTCTCATTCCCACCTTCTCTCAGGACATTCCTCTCCCTTACCAATACATATTTTTACATCATTCCAACATGATCAACTCACTTTCGCATTTTCTTTCTATGCAGAAGCCTTGTAACTGCCTTAATAATGATAATGTTCATGGAAGATATATTTCTGATCTTTCTGTGTAGAAAGGTAGACAGATTAACCTTACTGAGTCCCTTATGATTTCTCTTTTATGCTTACTTTTTTATATTTTTTCCTGTCATATTTGAAAGTCAAATTTTCTATTTAGCTCTGGTATTTTCATCAGGAATGCTTAAAAGTCCTCTATTTCATTAAATATCCATTTTCCATTGGAAAGGTTATGCTTGATTTTTCTGGGTAATTTATTCTTTATTGCAATTCTAGATCTTTTACCTTCCAGAACATCATATTCTAAGCCCTCTATTCCTTTAATGTATTAGCTGCCAGGTCTTGTGTAATCTTGACTGTGGCTCCACAGTATTTGAATGGCTGCTTTCTGGGTGCTCAAAGTATTTTCTCTTTGACCTGGGAAGTCTGGAATTTTGCTGTAGTATTCCCGGGAGTTTTCATTTGGAGACCTCTTTCAGATGGTGATCAATGGATTCTTCGAATTTCTATTTTACCCTCTGATTCTAGGGTATTGAGGGAGTTTTCCTTGATAATTCTTACCTGAGTCATTTGAAAATATGTCCAGGCTTTTACTTTGATTCTGGCTTTCAGGTAATCCAAAAATTCTAAAATTATCTCTTCTCAATCTATTTTCTAGGTCAGTTGTTTTTCTGATGAGATATTTCACATTTTATTCTATTTTTTCATTCTTTTGACTTTATTGTTTCTTGATGTCTCATAGAGTCATTAGCTTCTACTAATCTAATTCTAATTTTTTAAGGAATTGTTGTCTTCAATAAACATTTATATCATTTTTTTCCATTTGACCAATTCTGTTTTTAAAATGTTATTTTCTTTGGTATTTTTGCATCTCTTTTTTGTTGTTCTTCAGTTATTCAGTCATGTTCAATTCTATGAGACCCCACTGACTTTCATCATGGGGTTTTCTTGGCAAAAATAATGAAGGGGTTTGTCATTTCCTTCTCCAGTGTGTCCCCACTTTATAAATAAAGAACTGAGGCAAATAATGGTTAAGGGACTTGCCTAGGTAATACAGCTATTAAGTGTCTGAGGCTGGATTTGAACTCAGATCTTCCTGACTCCTAGCCCAGTGATCAGTCTACTGAACCACCTAGCTGCCTCTTTTACCAAGGTGTTAATTGTCTTTTCATAATTTTCTTCTTTTGCTTTTATTTATCTAATTTTTCCTTTACTTTGATTTTTAAAATAATTTTTTAGCTGTTTCAGCAATTCTTATTGGGTGTGTGTCCAATTTCACATTTTCCTTCCCTTAAGGTTTTGCTTTTGGCTATTTTGACATCATGGTCTTCTTCTGAGTTTGTGTCTTGGTCTTCCCTGTCACCATAGTAACTTTTATGGCCAATTCTTTTGTTGTTTGCTCATTTTTCCACTCTATTTCTTGATTTGGAACATTATGTTAATCTTGGACTCCATCCCCAGCATGGGGGTTTGGGAGGTGCTTGATCTCAACCTTCAAGTTTGTTTTTTTGTTTTGTTTTGTTTTCTTTTTTTATTTTCAGCACTCTATGCAAATAGGTTCTGGGGGGGTTGAAAAATTTTGGAAGTACCAAGGTGGTGTGATCTGGGGAGAGGTGTGGTCACTGCTCATTCACCCTAAAACCCATTCTTTACCAAGAAAGGGTCCCCAATCCTTTGGAATTGCAACTGATACTTTTCCTGAGGGCCCTTCTCTCTTGAGACTGGAAACAATACTGTTCAAGGTCCCAAATCCTTTGGGGCAGAAAGTGATATTCTGCTCCCTCTTAAACAAAAGTGAGTATAGGCAATGGAGTTGTCAAACAGCATCTGGTCCTGTGTCTAGCATTAGCATAGGGGTACTCTAATCTCTTTCTGATCAGTTGCCAGATCCCTTTACTCTCTCTGGCTTGAGAGTTCCTGAAACATCTGTTGTTTCTGTCACAACCACCTAGTCCTACCAGTGGTGCTCCTGGTCAGTCTCCTCCCCCTGTATCACAGATCTGTCTTTCTGGCCTCCTAAGTTACCTTGGGCTAGGAAAAAATCTCACTCTGACCTTTTGTTGGTCCTGTCACTCCAGAATTTCATTTGAAGTATTATTTTAAAATTTTCTGGAGGGGAATTTTAGAAAAGCTTAGCTTTCTCTACTCTGCCATCTTGACTCCACCCCCAGAAATCCTACTCTTGTTTTTTTTTTAAATAACTTAAAGCTACTCATTTCTTTAGCACCTTAAGCTTTGTAAAGTGCTTTTATCACCACATCCCAGTGAAGAGGTAGTGTGATACTAACCCCCTCTTACAGATGAGAAAAATGGGGATCAGAGGAATAAAATAATTTAATCTGGTCATTCCGTGGATGTAGGGGCATAATGTCCCTTAGTCTAGGAGAATTTATATTATATCATTCAGGTAATGTTCACTTGCCTCATTTCTTGCAGATTCTGCTTAGGTAAATTGACAGGGTAATTAACAGACTTTTTGGGTCTCTGGCTCCATTATGCCTTTCTGTTTCTTATGAGCACAGCTAAGAGACTAGAGATCGCACTGCTAAGCATATACCCCAACGGGGTCAAAGACAGAAAGAAAAGTCCCACATATACCAAAATATTCATTCATATCTGTACCTTTTTATGGTAGCAAGGTATCAGAAACAATTGATCTTCATAAAGTGTGGGTATGATCATGTCACCACCTCCATTTAATAAAATCCAGGGGTTCCCTTTCATTTCCAGAAGCAAATACAAAATTGACAGTGACAAATAACCTGGCTCCCTCATACTATGTCCTCTCAAATCCAGCGACATTGGACTCTCTCATTTCTTGCCAACATCACTCCATCCCCAAGCTCTGCACATTTTTGCTGGCTGTCTCCCATGCCTAGAATTTTCTCCTTCTTTATCTCAACCTCTTAGCTTCCCTGCCTTCCTCTAAATCCCAGCTAAAATACCTCCCTCTTTATGAAGCATTTCCCAATTCCTTATGATACATATGCCTTCCCTATATTGATAATTCCCATTTATCCTGTGTATTTCTTGTTTGGACATAGTTGCTTGCAGGTTGTCTCCCCTTTATACTGTAAGTTATTTGAAAACAGGGACTGTCTTTTGCCTTTCTATGTATCCCTAGCACCTAACATGGCACCTAGCCCATAGTAGGTTCTTTACTAAATATTTATTGACTATTGGGTAATGACTAAACAAATTGTGGAATATGAATGCACTAAAATATAACTGTTGTAAGGAATTATGAATATGATGAATATAGAGAGATATGGAAAGATCTGAACCAATAAATACAGAGTGAAGTAAGCAGAGCCAAGGAAACAATATACAAAATGACTACAATAATGTAAATGAAAAGAACAATCACCACAAAAAAAAAAACCCTGTAAGTTGGAGGTTTACCAAGCAGCATAGTCCCAAAAAAGAGATATGAGAAGATACCTCTCCCCACTGCTTTGCAGAGGTTGAGGGTGGGGAGAGGTGGTCTATTAATGTGATATATGGCATATATGTTCATACTTTTTCAACTTCTTAATCTATTATGCTGATTTTTCTTCTTTTTCTTATTTTTAATCACTTAAAAATTCTTTATTAGGGAAGGCTAGGTGACACAGTGAATAGAGCACTAGCCCTGGAGTCAGGAGGACCTGAGTTCAAATCCAACCTCAGACACTTAACACTTAGTAGCCATGTGATCTTGGGCAAGTCATTTAACCCTAATTGCCCTTCCAAAGGCAAAAAAAATTTTTTTTTTTTTATTGTATGAGATGGTTTTCAGGAAAAGGAAAGGGTGAGTAGAATTTCATGTAACATAGAATCAAAAGTTATCTATAAACATTTATTTTAAAAATATTTACAAAGTAATTCAAGGGTGAAAGGTAAGTTCATTAACAACTGGGGGAATCAGGAATGTGCTCTTATAGGAGGTAACACTTAAGCTGAACCTAGAAAGGAACCAGGGATTCCAAGAGTTAGAGATGAAGAAAAGGGTGCCTACATTTTCTACAAATTCTTATAAATGCCTGGTCAGATTTCATTTCACAACCTCCCAAGGTCACATTTAAAGCTTCTCCTTAAGCATGGCTGTCAATCAGTGGAGAAAGAGGAGATACTTGTTACTCAAAGGGTGGGACAAACAAAAAACATCCCAACTGATGTAACCAAGGAAATCTAGACAGCAGGAATAATATTAGTGAAAATCATAAATAATTTTAATAGCAAGTGACAGTGTATTTTGGCACCTCCTGGTGATGCCTAGAAGATACAATCCTTCCCTTTTTAAAATGTCTCAGCAATAAAGTGAAAATATGAGATGACTAAAGAGACTTCTACTTGCAGAAACATTTGAGCAAGTTCAATATAAAAGAGTCAGTGTAATGTTGCAATTGTGACTATTTCTACCATAACCTTTTGGGAGGAATTCCCTTTATCTACTAGAAATTATTAGAAGATCATGAATTTAGCGATTCAAGGGACCTTGGGCATCAAGTCCAACACCCACATTTTATAGGTGAAGTTCATAGAAGTTAAAGGGTATTGAGGCAGAAAGATCAGGGTTTAAATCTTGTCTCAGACCTTTGGCAAATCATTTGACTTCTCTAGTGATCTTTAACATCTCTGCCATTGTTTTTGGTCAGTCCATCAGTTGTGCCCAATTCCCATGGAAAATACTATCAATTGGGTTTTCTTGGCAAAGATACTGGATTGATTTGCCATTTTTTCCCTCTAGTAGATTAAGGAAAATAGGCTTAAATAACTTACCAGGTTACACAGTGAGTAAATATCTGAGACCACATTTGAACTCAGGTCTTCCCAAATCCACTCCCAGTGCTCCATGCAGAGCCTCTTAATAGCCTCCTTTAACATAGCTATAGAGATCATTTAATCACCTTATAGATGCTGAGCTACTTTTGTTAGACCAAGAAGGGACCTTGAAGATCATCTAGTTCAATCACCAGCAGCTTTTCTGTGTGAACCTGAGCAAGTTACTTTACCTTTGTCTGCCTCAGTTTCCTTAACTGTAAAGTGTGGACAATAATAACACCCATCTCCCAGAGTCCCTAGAGGGATCAAAGGAGATAAAATCTGCAAAGTGCTTAGGACAGTGCCTGGCACTGTGCTTTGTCACTCCCTGATTTTATCTATGGGAAAAATGAGGGATGGAAAGAAGTGACTTGCCCAAAGTCACACAACCAGTCAGTGGTGGAGTCAAGACTAGAACTCAGGTCTATGGGCTTCCAAGTCAGGATTCTTTCAAACACATACACACACAAACACACACACACACACACACACACACACACACACACACACACTGCCCCTTTGCCAATATTAGTCTGTTATTCTCTAGGCAAAATTTAGCAGCTATTAACAGACAACTTGTTTATGATCCTCTCTAAATATTAAGTTCCGGCACTTCTCAGAAAGTGTGGATTTTGACATTTTCTTTTTAAAAGCAAAAAGAAAAGCCAAAAGTAGTGACTCACCTGATATAGGGCGCCAACAGGATATTTCCAGATATATGAGGGCAAACAACAGTTTGGAGACTTGTGTCACCCATCAAATAAAAGGGAGCTTATTTTTGGAAATGGCTCCATGCACTCATAACATAAAAGTTATGGATAATTTTACTTCAATTTAGAGACATTTCTATGCTTGTTTCTTCAAAAATTTAAACTCTCAGGTTTCCTGGGTAAAGTATGTACTTCAACAATCTGTGAAATATATTCCTTTTTCCCTTCTTTCCTAGAAAAGTGGCCATATTTCTTCCAAAGAGCTTTTTTTTTGGGGGGGGGGAGGGAGGGAATGTGAAACTGTGTGGACAGAGGGCAAGCACAAATTTCCATAGGTTTTACTTTAAACTTGTGAGAATCCCAAGAACGTGATTTTGGTGTTTCTTTCCTGGGTCACAGAGATCCACCAGTCTTATTGATAAGAATGGGTTATGTTTTTAGAATCCAAGATATCCCCCCCCCACTTTCATATTGCTTTATTGAATACACAATGTCAGAACAGAGATTGATCTTAAAACAGAGGGCATGGGATAACAGAGATTGAAGGGACCTTAGAACATAAGACAGAGCTCTGAAGATACCCAATGTGGATTGATTAATTGGAAGACCAGATCCAAAATATAACCATTGATGATTCAATATCAATTTTAATAAGTGTTTTTGCTTAGTCCTATATTATTTAATACACAATTTTTTAATGTACAGAAAAGTAAAGTAAAGTAACAGGAATAAGAAAATAAATATGAATGTAGCATAGCCCTGTAAAAAATATTGTCAAGTATGCTAACATCTCATAGAGAGCTGAGCATGGCAAAAATGTTAAGAATAACCAAAAAGACTTTATGTTGTTTGGTTCTTATTTAGTTTTGTTTTGTTTCTTTGAGTGGGGTTGAGAAGGTGGGTTAGCAAAATTGTGGGGGAGGGGAGGATGGAAGAAAGAATATGAACTTTTCCTGGGGTGGATTAGATGATCACTGAAAAAAAGAGAAGGCAGAGCTATTCAATTTGAGCTTTACACTCAAAAATGAAAGAAGAAAAATGACTAAAAGTCAGCTAATATCCAAGATAAGTGAAGGGGTAGATGTCCTTAATGAATTCAAGTCACTTGGCCCAAATAAATAATATTCTTGGGTTCCCTAACATGTAATTTCTGAGGCACTGAAAGTTATATTTGAAAATTCATGGAAAATGGGAGAGGTATCACAAGATTGGAGAAGGGGAAATGTCTAATTTTCAACAAAGGAAAGAAAATAGTCTGCAAACTATTGAGCTTAACTGACTTATTGGCATTCACTTAATTCTAGAACAGATCATTAAAGAGAGTTCAAGAACATCTAGAAGGGAAAGGTTAATTACAATGAACCAGCATGGCTTTATCAAGAATAAATCATGCTATCCTAAATACATTTCTGTTTTTGTTTTTTTACAAAATTACTTAACTAGTGGATAAGAATAATTATGTGGCTATAGTTTAGCTGGATAATATCAAAGCTTTTGATAAAGTATCTCATATTATTCTTGTATAGAAGATGGAGAAATATAGATTAGATAATAACAAATAAATTCAGAATTGGTTGAATGACTAATGTCCTAGGGTAATGGTTAATATTCAATGTCAACAGGGCAGGCAGTCTCCAGTGGTGTATCTCAAGATTTGTTTTTGACCCCATGTTGTTTAATATCTATAACTGCATAGATGGTCTTCACATCACATTTCCAAGGTAACACAAAGTTCAAGAAATAGCTAACAAACTGAATGATAGAGTCAAGATCCAAAAGAATCTTGATAGACTAGAGCACTGGGCTAAATCTAATAAGATGAAATTCATAAGAATAAATGTAAAGTTTTCTATTTATCTGGCTCTAAATTTCTTTAATCGAATCATCATCCATGTGATACCCATTAACCACTGATATTCCCTGAGGTCCTGTCCATTTCATTTTTATTTTCTCTGAATTGCATATTTCCTCACTTGATAAATAACTTCCATGATTTCATTATCGTATCTACATAAATAATAACCATTTCTATATACTTTCTCTCCATAGATAGATTTAGATAACATATGTATATGCATATAAATATGCATATGTGTATATGTCATACACACATTAAGTATGAGAGAGAGAAGCTTTCCTGAGCTCTTATATTATCAATTTCTTTTCATACAAAATAGATTACTGTAGGCATCTCAAACTCAATATGTCCAGAATAGAACTCATCTTTTCCTCAAAATTCTCCAATCTTTCCTATTATTGTTGAGGGTATCACCAGCTTCCCAGTCACCCCAGTCTGCTATCTCTCTGAAATTCTCAATATTTCACTTGTTTTCATGCCAGATGCAATCAGTTGCCAAATCTTATCTACCTCTGCATTTCTCATATACATTTCCATCTCTCCACTCATACAAATACCATTCTAATTCAGGTTTTCACCACCTATCACTTGAACTATTAATAGCCTTTTAATTGACTCCTGAACTATTCATAGCTTTTTAATTGTTCCCTATGCTTCTCCTCATTTCAAAACCCCAAATATAGCCACCAAAGTGATTTTCCTAAAGTGTAGATCTTACCATGTCACCTCTCTACTCAATAAGCTCCAGTGATTGCCTATTAGGTCAAGGATCAAACAAACTCCTCAGACTAGTATTCAAAGTTCTTCACAACCTGAGCCTTTTTCCTGTCTTTCTGGATTTGTTACATATCAGTCCTCTTTGCATACCTTACAATCCACCTGTATTGGCTTTCATACCATTTTGAACACAAAAAATTCCACCTCCAGTCTTTAAGCCTGGAATGCTCTACTCTACCTCTTAGAATTCCTGGCTTTCTTCATGCCTCAGCTCAAATGCCACCTTCCTCTAGAGTCCTTTCCTAGTGCCCCTAAATGCTAGTGTCTTGCCTCCTATGGCTGCCGTTCATCCACTATGTGGGTATTTTGTATGTACAGTTCTCCCCCACCACCCAACTAGAATATAAGCCCCTTGAGGGGAGGGATTTTTTTTCCTTTTCTTTGTATCATCAGTCTCTTAACTTAATGCCTGACTCATAGTATTCACTTAATAAATGCTTGCTGATTGATTAAATAGCTAGATCCAAAGAATTATCATTAATAGTTCAATATCAGTTTGAAAGGAGGTCCCTAGGGAAGCACCACAAGGATTTTTGCTTAGCCCTATGATGTTTATCATTTTTTTCAATGGCAAGGATATAAATGGCCTGATTTTAAACCTGCAGGTGGCAGAAAGGTATGAGGGATAGCTAACACAGTGAATGATAGTTATAATATTCAAAAATTTGACATCCTGGAACATTGATCAAAATCAAATAAGTTGAGATTTAGTAGGTATAAATATTTAACCTTACACATAGATATAAAAAAGAAAAACAACACTTAATAAACCCAAGATGGGGAAGACACAACTACACAGTATTTCAAATGAAAAAGAGCTGGGGGTTTTGGTGCACTGTATTAAATAGAAGTCAACAGTGTGATACAAAGTCAGAAAAGCTAATTTCATGGTAGGCTGCATTTAAAAGAGTGTCATATAGAACATGGGAAATCATAATCCCAATTTCTTCTGCTTTGGCTAGATCATTTCTACATATTTTGGTTACTTCTGGGAACCACATATTTAGAAAGGCACAGATAATCCACAGAGCATCCTGAAGAGAACAACCAGGATTATGAAGTGCCTCGAGATCATGGCATACAAAGAATGGTTGAATAAACAAGATATTTAGGTTAGAGAAGACAAGAGTTAGGAAGGATATGATAGTTGTCTTCAAGAACTAGAAGATCTGTTTGTTAGTATAAGAACTAAACTACTTCTGCCCTGCCTGAATAAAAGAGCCTTAGAAACAATAAATGGGGGCAGCTAGGTGGCTCATTGAATAGAGCACCAGCCCTGGAGTCAGGAGTACCTGAGTTCAAATCCAGCCTCAGACACTTAATACAAAAAAAAAAAACAAAAAAACCTAGCCATGTGACCTTGGGCAAGTCACTTAACCTCAGTTGCCCTACCTTCCCCCCTCCAAAAAGGAAAAAAAAAGAAACAATAAATGGAAGTTACAAAGGGAGCAAATTTAGATTTGATAGAAGGAAAAATTTCCTAAAAATTAGAATTCTCCAATGGAATGAGTATCTTTTGGAAACAGTGGATTCTCCCTCCCAGGCCTCAAAGTTAAGGTTAAATTGTGACTTTTTTTATAGACTGCAGGAGGAATGTTTGTTGAGGTGCTATTTGAACTAGACAGATTATGAGGCCACTGTTGACTCTGATTGTCAATTTTATTCTAAGAGGTAGCATGGAGTAGAGGAAAGAAGCATGGCCTTAGGGTCAGAAGACTTGAGTTCAAATCCTAATTGTAACTCAAAATATCAACATAACATCGGATAAGTCTCAGCCTCTCACTGCAACAACTTACAGTGCACCTGTGCTTGCTGTGAGGAATGCTACCACACAGATGGGAGTTATTATGACCATTTTATTACAATTTTAATATTATTGTATAAATAGTGTTTCTGTGAGATTAGGAGGTAACACATGTAAGGAACTTTGCAGACCTTCAAGTACTATATAAATGCCAGATATTATCATTATTATTATTATTATTATTATTATTTTGAAATCATATCTGCCAGGACAATGTAATGCAAATTTTGACCATGTGCATAGCCAATGCTCAATGACATGGAGGTAAAGGCCAATTAATTATATCTTTACCATCCCTCAGTTCCTGTCTTAGTATGCCCTTCCTCTCTTGGTACTTAGTATTTGTTGTCTCTGGAGAATACCCAAAGATCATTGTGCTGTGTCAGCTAAATATCATTTTAAAGGAGCCAGAAGTTGGAATTTCAAGCAGCTGCCAGAACTCCTATGGAGATTCTTTGGGTACAAGAAGACTATGTTTGGTGCCCTTCAGACCACAGTCACAGAAGTGGCATCCTCCTAATGCTGAAAAGATGTCGACAAAGGGCTATGGTATGATGGGCAGGGGAGATTCTGGAATGGGCACTTTATGACATCTGTGGTTCTCTTAGAATATGAAAGCTTAGAGGGCATCTAGTCCAAACCTTTTATATTACAGATGACAAAATTATTCATTAGCTCCCTGTTTCTTAATATAATAATGTCATTCAGTCAATAGGCATTTATTAATGCTTATCAATTAATTAGTTATAATATATTTACTAAACATTTTATTCATATATAATTGTTATTTAGTAATTATTAAGCATTTGCTATGTGTCAGGCACTGTGCTAAGTGCTGGGGATGCAAAGGAAGGTAAAAGAAAGCCCCTGACTGATTGGCTAACATGACAAAACAGGAAAATTATAAATGCTGGAGAAGATGTGGGATAATTGGAACAGTAATACATTGTTGGTGGAGTTGTGAACTGATCCAACCACTTCAGAGAGTAATTTGGAACTATGCCCAAAGGTCATTGACCCACCAATATCACTTCTAGGACTGTATCTTAAAGAGATTATACAAATGGGGAAAGAACCCACATTAACAAGAATATTTATAGCACCTCTTTTTGTGGTGGCAAAGAACCGGAAATTGAGTGCATGCCCATTAATTGGAGAATGGCTGACCAAGTTGTGGTATATGAATGCAATGAATGAATACTATTGTGCTATAAGAAATGATGAGCAAGTGGACTTCAGAAAAACCTGGAAAGACTTATGTGAACTAATGTTGAGTGAGGGGAGTATACACAGAAGAATATTGTACACATTTGCAGTCACATCGTGTGATGACTGATTTTGATATTCTTGGCTCTTCTCAACAATGCAAGGTTCTAAGGCAACTCCAAAAGGCTCATGATGGAAAATGCTATATATACCCAGAGAAAGAATCACAGTCTGAATGCAGATCAAAGCATACTATTTGATCTCTCTTTTTAGTTTGATTTTGCTTCTTCTTTCTCATTCATTCCATTGGTTATAATTCTTCTTTGAAATAAGACTATTGTGAAAATATGTTTTATGTAAATGTATATATAAAACATATATCAGATGACATGCTATCTTGAGGGAGGGGGAAGAAATTTGTAACTCAAAAGCTTGTGGAACTGAATGTTGTAAACTGAAAAATAAATAAATATATATATATGTGTGTGTGTGTGCGTGTGTGTGTGTATGTGTATATATATATATATATATATATATATATATATATATGTTTAATCACCAAAAGGAAAAAAGAAAGGAAGTCCCTGACTTCAAGGAGTTTACAATCTAATGCCATCCTTAGGGATAAGAACTTAACATGTGACTTCTTTAAGTATAGGGCAGAAGTTCTTAACATGGAGTCCAAGAGTTTGATTATACATACATTTATGTATATACATACATTTATATATACACATATGTGTATATGCATGTATACATGCACACATATACATTTATACTTTATATTTCAATCTAATTAGTTTACTTTGAAACATTATTTTATGCATTTAAAAAAATTATTCTGAGGAGTTTCATGGGACTGATAAAGGCATTCATGAAACAAAAACATCTAAGAATCCAGGCCTAGATGGGGACCATGCAGATAAAGAAATTACTTTTTTCTTTTTCTTGAAGTTTTCTAGGGTCTAATTAAAACTAGCATTTATTGTCTTAAATTTTGCAGGCTAAATCACTTTCTCAGGGTCACAGTCAGTACGTATCAGAGGCAGCATATATACCTAGGTCTTCCTGAATCTGGGACCAGCTCTGTCTCCACTCCATTGTGTCTCTCTTATGTGTTTCTCTTTTCACATTTATATATCACATCAGGATACCTTGGTTCCTCTATTCCTCTATCTCTTAGTTAATTTACTTCTCTCAACTTCAGTTATCTCAGCTATTAGAATGAAGGGGTGGAACCAGATGGTTTCAAAGAATCCCATCTTAGAAGCCTACTTCAGACAGTAGTAGATTCCCCCTCTCTGGAGTTTCCTGAGCAGAGACAACCACTTGTTCACTATGTGGTAGAGTGGACTCTTGTTTCAACAAGGATTGAATTAGCAGAGATTCTCTTAGGTCCCTTTCAATCCTGAATGTGAGTCTGTTATTCCACTTCTAACATTCTATGTTTGGTCTTCTATATTAAAGGTCCCTTTGAGCACCTTCGGAGCTTTATTATCTGAAGTCTCTCCCACATCTAATGTTGATTTTATTCTATAATTTGATCCTCATACACTTGATCTTAATCAAAAAGCTCAAGGAAAGCCACAGGGCTTCTAAAAGCACTGGAAATAGATGAAGTCAGAAAACCATGGCTCAGACAGGCTACCTCAGTCAGCCAGCTACGCAGATGAACCTGAAAACCATCCCTCTGTGTTTCCAGGCCAGGGCTCTTCCCTTCTCTTCCCCCAAACCCCAACCCTAGCATCACCCCTGCCTCTTCATGGTCTGAACCTCTAACCTGAATTGGGTTTCTGAGCTCTGAATTCCTGCTTTGAAATTGAGTGAAGGACCAGGGGAAGGGGATGATGCCTGCACTAATGAAGCAGACAGAGGAAATGATATAGTCTCAGATTCCATGTTTTCATTTCTCCAAGCGGATATGGATGTGCCCAAACAGCTTAGAGAGTTGTTTTTCATTTTTCCAAATTAGTTTCTCTTTTTCAGAACCTCCTTTCCCAACAAAAAAATGTATCTATTCTTCTTCTGGTCACATTTAGGTCCATAGGTACAGATATTCATTGCTTACATGATCACTGTAGAAACTATGGAGCTTTGGTTTCTAATTATCCTTGATAGGCAAAATTTGTCTTTAAATATTTTCTATTAAATTCAAGAGGACATTGTTCTCTTAACACAAACATGCTGGAAACCAAAAAAGTAAACTCTGGTCCAAACCTCAAAATCTACTAGTTGATATTGGGGTATCAATATCAATGATATTGATATCAATACACACACAGATATGTGTGTCCCTGAACTTGGCTAAATCTTATCTTCCATACCACCTTATTAGATACAAACTAGATTTTCAGCAGCATTTTTCCAATCCAATCCAAACAGCCTGATATATATAGGGCCCTTGCTAGATAAAACACCAAGTAACAATCACTGGAGTTCAGTCTCTGTGAGAGATTAAAAAAAAAAAAAAGACAGGAAATAATATATTTCTCCAAGCATATCTGCATCCCTCAGTACTATTCCCTCTGGTTGTAATGGGAATGGGTATTTGAAGATCTTCCCTGCCCCTTAATAGGCCTAATGGAATTTGAAGACCTTCCCTGCTTTGAAAATAAACTCTGCTCCCAATAGACTGAATGTAATCACATGGATCCCGTAGGAGGAGGAGTTTGCTGAAGTATGGAGCAGAGTACACTGGAAGCTGAAAGTCAGAGCAATGGTTGGGAGGAGAGGATGCTTCTGAGGGAGACAGGCTTGTGAGTAAATATCGCTCTTCTGTTGGTTTGTGGGAAGGCTAAAGGATGCTGTGGCTCTCTGTGCTGTTGTGGCTTGTTAACTTCTTTGCTGCTCCGGTTAAATTAGCTTACGGGTTTGGGGATTCAGTTTGTTGGTATCTGAATAAATGTTTTGCTTCTGTCTTATATATGGAGAATCTGTTATATTTTTCTATTGAGCACTATGCAGGTATATTTATCATGATTGTTAGCACTGTGAATATTGCATTGGCACTATACTGGTCTAGAAGAAGATGATATCTGCCTTAGAAACCTAAGCAAGATGACTTTTATAAGTTGGCTAACAACAACCATAGAAGGGGAGAAAGGTACTAGAAAGTGTCAGACTTTCCTGCCCCATAGATCTATTCCCCTGTGTTCCTAATCATGGCAACATATTCCACAATGTGGCTATACCATAGTGGCATTCAAAGGATCTCATGCATTGTTTTCAAAGATCTGGATTTATGCCTTCTACCAAACTAAGCACAGATTCATAGAGTAGTTTGTTTCTTTAGTCAATCAACAGATTTACTAAGCAACTACTGTGTCCCAGGAAGTGGCTTAAGTGCTAGGAAGACAAATACAAAAAAGAGTGAGACAAACTCTGCCTTTAAGGAGTTTGTGAATTGGGGGAGGGGGACAAAATTGGGAGAGGGAGAGCTGGAGTTGAAATCCAAGGGAGTGCAGCTGGGTAGGAAGGGTAAGAAATGAAGAGATGACTGATCTGGGTCCTCTCCTTAGGGGTTTTAAAAGGAGCTCATCTCTCTGTCTTCCAGTCAGAAGTACATAGGTTACTGATGAGGTGTGAGTACAAAAGTTGAGGGTAATAAAGTTTGCTGGAGGTACAATTAAAAAGTCTGAAGTGACCAAACAAGAGTTAGAGAGCATTATAAAATGCAAAATGGATAACTTTGATTACATTAAATTGAAACGTTTCTGTACAAACAAAGCCAATGTAACCAAGATTAAGAGGGAAGTAGCAAATTGGGAAAGAATTTTTACAACCACTGTCTGATAAAGGCCTCATTTCTAAAATATGTAGAGAACTGAGTCAAATCTATAAGAATACAAGTCATTCCCCAATTGATAAATGGTTGAAGGATATGAACAGGCAATTTTCAGAGGTAGAAATTAAAGATATCTATAAGCATATGAAAAAATGCTCTAGATCACTATTGATTAGAGAAATGCAAATCAAAACAACTCCGAGGTACCACACCTCGCCAGTCAGATTGGCTAAGATGACAAAACAGGAAAATGATAAATGCTGGAAGGGATGTGGAAAAATTAAAACACTATTGCATTGTTGGTGGAGTTGTGAACTTATTCAACCATTCTGGAGAGCAATCTGGAACTATGCCCAAAGGGCTATAAATAATTGCATACCCTTTGACCCACTAATACCACTTCTAGGGTTGTATCCCAAAGAGATCATAGAAGTAGGAGGAAGACCCATATGTGCAAAAATATTTATTACAGCTCTTTTTGTAGTGGCAAAGAATTGGATATTAAGGGGGATGCCCATCAATTGGGGAATGGATAAACAAATTGTGGTATATGAACATAGTGGAATACTATTGTGCTATAATAAGTGAGATGCAGATGGACTTCATATTTACCTGGAGAGACTTATACAAACTGATGCTGAGTGAGAAGAACAGAATCAAGAGAAATGTGTACACAATTACAGACACAAAGTAGTTGGGATGCTTTAATAGACTGGACTCTTCTCAGCAATGCAATATTATAAGACAACTCCAAAAGACCCAAAGATGGAAGGAGATGTCTACATTCAGAGAAAGAACTAAAAAGAACAGAGTCTGAATGCAGACTGAAGCAAACTACCTGCTCTCTTTCTTTTTTTTGTTTGGTTTTGTTTCCTCTTTCCCATTGTTCATTCCATTGGTTACAAGCCTTCTTTACAACCTGACTAATGTCTAATGTGAAAGTATTTGCAGATCCTATACTTGACTGCCATGCCACCATGGGGAGGGGGGAGGGAGGAGTGAGGGAGGAGGAGGAGGGAGGGATTTTAAAACTCAAGGGATTGTGGAACTAAATCTTGTCAACTAAAAGTAAACAAACAAATTAATAAAGACCAAAAAAAAAAAAAAGTCTGAAGGAATGTCCCCGGTCAGTACCTGACCTGGGACATTGAACTTGAATGGTTGGTATTAACTGAGCTCAGGTAACAGAAAATACAGGGCATCTAGGTTTTGCAGTGGGCAGAGGGTCAGACCTGTGGTCAGGAAGACCTGAGTTCAAATCCAGCCTCAGATATTTTCTATAGCTGTAAGACCTCAGGCAAGTGACTTAACCCTGTTTGCCTCAGCTTTATCCTCTATAAAAAGAGCTGGAGAAGGAAATGACAGACAACTTCAGTATCTTTGCCAAGAAAACTCCAAATGGGGTCATTGAGAGTTGGACATGACTGAAAAAAACAATTGAATAAAAACAGCAACAAATATTTTAGATTCAGAAGATCAGTGCACTGATAAATGTTTAACTGACTGAAAAAAATATTCACATGACACTTTCAAATTTAATCTGCATTACTAACATTTTCTCCATAATATTCTTAAGTCAATTAACAACATAATAAATCAAGTCCTACTTTGTAGCATTTTTTGATTTCCAAGGTATAACTGTTCACAATGAAAATTTAACAATCACCTCTTGTGAGCCAATAAGACCTGGTCCAAATACACCTTAAAGAATCAGTAACACAAATAATTTAGTATTCTCTCTACAATAATCAATGCTTATTGAGCAGTTACTTTATGTAAAATGCTCTAATATCAACTGTTTAATTAACTTTAAGGCCTATCTCTGACTCCTACTAATTTTGTGGGGCTGGGTAAGTCCCTAACACCCTCAGTGTCCCAGACAACTTTCTAAAACTGTAATTGCAGACCTTTTGCCAACATCTGCATTGGTGGAGGGAATGTCCACACTAAAATCTCCCATAAAAAATGGATGTCAGGACCAAGAAAATTCACTTCGCAGTGTCTGACACTTAAGTTCTTAGGTCTAAGCCCTACATTGCAGTTTCTATCAGAATGGCATATTGTAATAGAAGTAGGTTGTACAGAGAGATTTAAGATCACCACTGTTCTATATGACTAGTTGCTCTCCTTATCTGGATCTCTGTGTTCCTTACTTGCAAAATAACCATGATTCCAAACGTTCTTTCTAGTTCTAAAAGTCTGTGATTCTACACATATATTAGTTTTAAGATGAAAGATTTGTAAATGTACAAGAAAATTTTTAAGGAAATTTAAATTTTGTGATCTGATTCACTGCAATGACAGATAGAATGTAAGATTCATCACCACTCTGACTCTTACCATATCTTATCTGGGTTTACCAATGTATATGTTACTAGTATTTTGGAACACACACCTCCCCTATCCATTCCATTTAGCATGGTCCCTTTCACTAGATGGCAAATACATATAGAGTGACCCAAAAGTCTTTTTGTGGTGGTTCTTATTCTTTCCTTTTCAAAGGACCAAGGCATCATGGGGTGATGTTTTAAATAGTCAGTGAACTGGACTTAAATGAGGAAGAGTTGCACAAAGTAATCAGCCTCACTATCTCTTCCAGAGTCATCAAAGTCCAGTGGCAAGACAAAAGTCAAGATGACTGGCAATGGCTCGGGTTGCAGTGAATGACCTTGGCATCTTTAATATCTGACCAAGATCTAAGTTTTCTGCAGTACCTAGTTCAGCCACCTCCATGGCCTTTGGAACAAATTGTTCTCATCCACTCATTCTGCCAGGGGAAGTCTTCACATACTCCTCCTAACTCACTTATGGATTTGAGATCTGTCAGTTACCCTCACCCAAAAGTGTTAGTGATGTCTTAAACTTTAATAACTTAACCTAATAATAAGCTTTCTAATAAATATCATATCAAATAGTCATATTTATATTAATTATATTTTTATATGTGAGTTAAATATATAATTAAGTTGATGTATAAATTAATATTATATATGAATTAATAACATCGATTCAAATAATAAATAATAAAATAATGATAAGTTTTAATACCTTTAAACTTTAATTGCTTAAAAGAGAAATAAGACTTTGGGGACATCTTAAAAAAGAAAAACTGTACTTGAATTTTAAAATGGCATAAACCACCAGTGACTAACCAGACCATTTCTACGTGGGGAGACCCTACTATGTGGACTCCTTTAATCAAAGAAAGCTCACAGCTAAGGCAAGAAACACTCTGCCAGTCACTGACTTAAACAATGACAACTTTATTGACACTTGTAACAAGAGGAAACATTTTCCTGAATCCTCGCCTTATTGCAACATTACACAGCAGACCCAGCTTAAGTGGGAAGGGAATTTCTGTTGCTGTTTATAGGCCTACAGGGGTCAGAAGTCAATTAGAGCACTTCTTTAAATGGAATAGAAGAAATTGCTTACTCGGCTGTGCACTATGTTTTCACTTATTATGACAAATATTTGGGAATTAAATAATTCTGTTAGGGAAAAGTATGATTCATTTTACAGCCCACAGGCGCGGGGGGGGGGAGGGGAGGGGGAAGGGAAGCATCTATGTGAAATTCAGAGTTCCTCCAGCATTTCTAAATATTTGCACAGAACCATTTCCTGTTTCATGACTACAAAAGTCTAACTCTGCTATTGAACGTTTTAGGGTTGGTCAATTATTTCGGAGAAGTTGGACTTTGTTAAAAATCCACACTCAAATATGCTAAAACAACATTATGGGTTTGGCAACCTCATCCAGGCCAAGAAACTCCAAAGAAAAGCCCAGGACTCCATCCTGACTGTACTCCCCTCTGCCTTAATAATCATCCATAGCTATGACATAGGGAACTATTCTACCCCCCCAGAGCAAATGGTGGAAATTGGGCATGAGATCCTCTATTCAGGCAAACACAGCCCAGCGTTATCCAGAAACATGGAGCACTGGCTAACTGACTCAGATAAAATAATATTTCCTCTCCCATTCAGCCTCTTAGCCTTCAGCCATCTCTCAAATGACTTTATTATACAGATTTATAAAACATAACTTATTTACTTCCCTGCTCGTGCCCAGAATTTTATAGACAGTTTCTAGGGTAGGCTGAACATTCAGAAAATAAACACAAAAAGACCTAACCTTGGCAAAGGATCTGGGTCCATTATTAATTAATTAATTCATTTCTTCATAAAATATTGCCTTAGTTAGACACTGCATCTTATGCTGATCATAGGATTTAGGATTTCAAGCTAGAAGGAAACTTAGAAAATTTCTAGTCTGAATCCATTCATTTACAGAAGAGTAGTCCTAATCAGGAATTTTTGAATCTGAGTCAAACACCACAAGTGTCAAGAAAAGGTACCCTTAGTTGGGGCAGGAGGGGAAGAGGGGAGAATGACACCAGACTTTGGGGAAACAGACTTGGAGGCCAGTGCTGAAGAAGGCTCCACTCCAGTACCAATGAATAAGCAGGTCATTTAGTAACTGTCACTTTAACTAATTACTCTGCATTACAAGATTAAGGTCAATACTTTCTTCACACATAGTATCCAAGAAACCTGTTTTGGGGGAAGGCTTCAAGCACTCTTACATCAGATTGAAAAAGGGCTTGAAACCACCACCAGCCCTTCCTCCAAAAAGACTTTTAAGTATTTTTTTTTTTTTTAGAGCTAGATGAGACCATAGAGATCTTCTCATTCAACTTCCTTTTACAGAGGAAGAAATTGATGGTTAGAAAGGGGATGAAGAGAGGGAAGTAGGGAAGAACGGCCTATCCAACATCAATGGAGGAAGATTTATTCTATTTTTACTAAAACTGAGATTGAGATTGAGCTGAGGGGGAGTCAAATGGAAGTTAAATCTTTTTTTTTTTTTGGCCTTTTTTTTGGGGGGGGGGCAATTGGGGTTAAGTGACTTGCCCAAGGTCACACAACTAGTTTTTGTGCTAAGTGCCTAAGGTCGGATTTGAACTCAGGTCCTCCTGACTCCAGGGCCAGTGCTCTATTCACTGCACCATCTAGCTGCCCCAAAGCTAAATCTTATAGGCTGCTATGATTGGGAGGCACCTTTGAGACCACCTTGTCCAACTTCCTCATCTGACTGAGGAGCCCAGAGTTAATGTCAGAGCACAGACTAAGGCCAAAGTGTCCTGCCTCCTAGTTCAGCATCCAGCCAGAGCCAAGGGGTTGAAGTGTGACCTCCTTCAGGGACATGGAGACATGAGGTCATCCAGACCAGAAACCCCTAATCTGAGGATTTAGCACAAATAGCTGAGCAAGAAGGTTCTTGGTCTCCCCATACACTTTCCCAGTGATTAATCCCAACTCTTCAGAATTCAGGAAAGTCTGATAAACTCAAGAGAGCAAATCATTTTGGAAAATTAAAGATCTCTGAGATTAGAGAAGGCAGAAATCTCTCTGCCCTCCCCAACCTGCCCAACATTTGACCCTCTAGTAGGGGGAAAGGGGCTGGTCTTCTCCTCCTGCCCTTCCTCACCTGAGGTATACTCATCCACCCTCAATGCCCTATCCATTTCCTTGGGCACACAGTACATAGAGGCATCCAGGACTAAATATTCTTAGTCCTAGGAAAGCGTATCCCCCATTCCAAGATTGCTCAGACTCTGTTCCCAGTTGCTAGTGTCCTCCTTTCCAAAACTAATTCTAATTTGCTTGGTCTATATTCTCTCTCTCCCTTCCTCTCTCTCTCTCCATATATATATATATATGTGTGTGTGTGTGTGTGTGTGTGTATATGTATATATGTATATGTATGTATATATGTGTGTGTATATGTATATATGTATGTATACACATATATGTGTATGTGTGTACATGTACATGTGTGTATATGTATACATGTATATGCGTACAAGACACATACATGTATACATATATGTATATACGTACATACAAGACACATACATGTTGTCTTGTCCAATAGAACACAAGCTTCTTGAGTAGAAGGACTGCTTCATTTATATCTTTGCATTCTCAGCAAGTACCTACCATGGTGTCTGGCACTGAGTATTTTCTTTAAAAATGATTAGTAAGGGGCGGCTAGGTGGCGCAATGAGTAAGAACATTGGGAGGACCTGAGATCTGCCTCAGATACTTAACATCCACATAAAAATAACTGGCCGAGTAACCTGGAGCAAGTTACTTGACCCCCAGTTGCTTTAAAAAAAAATGATTAGTAATACACTGATCTCTGTAGGGTTCCCTACTTGTGTCATAAGATGGACCTACATACTTTCAACAGAGTCCTCCCAACTGAAAACTTTAAGAAGCCTGAGAAGGCAATGCTGCCAGGAAAAGAAAAGATCCCAGGATGCCCTGCTTCATCCCTGCCCCCTCCAAAAAAAAAAAAAAACACAACACAAACAGCTTCTCTGGATACTTATCCCCAGGCTGCCTAGTAACTAAGCTTCCCCTTCTCCCCAGGTGATAAGGAAGGCACCACCTTGCCCTCAGCAAACTAACTCATTGAGTCAAGGAAGCCAGATCTCCCTTCCCACCTTATTCCCCAGACCCAGGTCAAACTAGAACTGAGGTTCTATCAACCACGTCTATAGCCCTCTCCCCCAAGATAACCCAGTTATCTCTGTATCTATTCACACCCTTCAGTTCAGCCCCACCCAAGACTGAGCTCCCTTGGGCCACCTCCTTCCTCAGAGTTATCAGCAGCCCTTCAAATTCCCTGCCCTTAGGCTAATTCCTGACTTTGGGAAAGAGTTCTCTAAAAGCACTGAAGCCCAGAGAGTGCTAAGAGATTTCTCCATATTGACACAGTAAAACCTGGAGTACTACTATGGTACCATGGTAGATGATAAATAATAATACTAAATCAATAACAACAATGGCTAGCATTTATATGATGCTTAGTATGTGTCCAATATGTGCTAAGCACTTTATAAATATCTTATTTACTTCTCACAACCACTCTGTAAAGTAAGTGCTATTGTTATCCCCATTTTAAGATGGAGAAACTGAGGCAGAGAGGCTAAATAACTTTCCCAGGGTAATACAACCAGGACATGCCTGAGATTTGAACTTTGGTCTTCCTCCTTCGAAGTCCAGCTGGGCAACTAACTGGTTCAGTAATTAAGGCATGGTATAGTAGTATATATATATATATATATATATATATATATATATATACACATATATGTAGTTTATCCTGACATAGCTGAGAGATTACTGAGCTAAAAGTCTGGAAGGCCTGGGTTTTAGTCCTTTCCTAGCTTCATGATGCTGGCAAATCATTCCAGCTCTCTATGACTCAGTTTTCTCAGCCTTAAAATAGGAACAATAGCATTTGTCCTAATTTATTGCACAAGGTCATTGCTTTGTCTTATTTTTATTTGTGAGATGCCAATAGGGCAATGAATGTGAAAGCATGTTATTAATTGCAGATACAGTGGTGGTATTATGTCACAACACCCATCACAGAATAAGGAAACTAGAGTTTTCTTTAGGAATTCACATGTATTCAGGCTAATAGCGGAAGGTTAGTCTTCAGACTGGTGTCAGAGTGGAAAAAACTCTGAACCTAGAGTTACCAGCCCTGGGTTAAGGTCCTATCTCTGCCATTTCCTATAAGACCCTGAGCAAATCTTTTAACCTCTCTGGGCCTTGATTTTCTCCTCTATAAAATGGGAATAATTATACTCACCCTGATTATTTCACAGGGTTATTGTGAGGATCAAATGAGAGAAGGGATACAAAAACACTCTATTAACTTTGAAGGGGCATACAAATAAAAGGGCTTATGCTTAGATTTTGAATGTTAGCCCTTTAATTTTTCTTTTCCCCAGTTCAATTAATTATCTCTGACCCACCCCATAATTAACAGGAGTGACAGGGATTACTATCCCATTGATAGAGGAAGAAAATATCTGTTGCACTTGAAAATGAATAATTGAATGACAAGTAACATCATTTAGTTATCAGCTAACAGGAGACTAACAGCAATTATGTCTTTGCTGCCATGGCATGCTGAGGTAGATTAATGATACACCTCTCCAAGCTTGGGGGGATGCTTTAAAGTAGTGGTTCACTCAGGTTTAAAATGTAAACCATTAAGAATCACAAACAACTGAGTATTAGAAAACTTCCTGAAATTCATTTTCTCTTGTTTAATGCCTTTTTTAAAAATTATTTTTCTATTTACTCTGTATATAGCTTGCTTTGTAATATGTTGGTCTCCCCCATTAGATTGTAAGCTCTGTGAGGGCAGGGAATGTCTTTTAATGTCTTTTTGTATCCTCAGCGCTTAGCAGAGTGCCTGGCATATAGTAGGCACTTAATAAATGTTTCTTGAATTGAATTGAATTCAACTGTTTACAAAGAACCTACTTAAGTCTTAAGTTTTATTTTAAAACCTGTTTGGAAACCCTGTGGGGTTAACTTGTCTTTGCTCTTGGTAAACATGACTTCCTGGTATCAAAGAAAAATGGGCCAATATTTCTTTTAAAAGGCTTCTTAGACAGACAGGAGCAGTTATAAAACAATATTTTGATGAGTTCTACAGTAAATGAATCAGAAACATATGAGCCTAATTTCCCTGAAAATACATGTGGGTTTTAAAATGAAAGGAATCGAGCTTTGACAAAATTTGCTTTGCCAAACCCAAAATGTTAGAAAAATATTTTAAGATGTTCCACAAGTCTTAAATGTAGCTCAATTAGCCCATCCTTCATTGCTACAATCCTCTCTCCATCTACCTGTCCACAGTCTAGAGGTCCTGCGCAAATCTGTAATATCAAGGCTATGAGGGAAAGTCAGAGCACCCTTAGCAAGACTAATATTGGGGAGTCTCGGGTTCCAGTACCAATGCTGCAACCCACTTGCTCTGTGGCTTTGGGCAAAAGCAGCTAGGTGGCTCCATAGAGGGCTGGACCTAGAGTCAGGAAACTGAGCTCAAATGTTGCTTTTTGACTCTAGGTGAGTCAACCTCTCTCAGGCTCAGTTTTCTGATCTGTAAAATGGCTGAATTAAATTAAATGAATTAAATGGATAAAGCATCTGACCTGAAGTCAAGAAGACCTGGGTTTAAATCTAGTCTCAGACACTAGCGGTGTAACCTTGGACAAGTCATTTAAGAGTCTCAGTTCCTCATTTTTCAGATGAAAAATGGGGGAAGGGAGGAGTTGGACTTCTAAAGTCCACTGCTGCTCTAAGTCTATGCTGTAGATTTACATTCCACCATTACAGAGCATAACCTCTCTTTGTCTCAGTGGACAGCATGAATGGATTACTGAGATTAAAAAAAGAAATTCATCATCCTATGATAGGGCCAATTTTCAGATGATGATGTTTTCCAAGCTTAATTAAGCTGGTACTCACATGATAGACTAGATTAGAATCCCTTCTAACTAAGTAGGACATTACTAATGGAAAATTAAATATTAGTAGAAGGACAAGTGCTATATACTGTAATATATATGGTTTTGTACTTAATATTGACCAGTTGTGCTGATTTTTTTTGTCTCTTTCCTCTCCAAAAATTACTGTTTGTCATATGGGATGGCTCTCAGGAAGGGGAAAGGGGAGAGATATATGGGATACTATGGAGACATAAGAAATAGAAAATATCAATGAAACTTATCTTTAAAAAGGTATTAGTGGAAGGAATGGAAGATAAAGGCACTTAATTGAATGGTGAGTAGAGAAGAGAGTGTCTCTGATAACAGATATAAAGATATTGATATATATGTGAGAACACCCATTATAATTTCTAATTTCAAGAGTTCTAGGGGTTCACCCATGGACTTCCCTTGAATTCTCCTATTCTCCTAGGAAAATAATGGGGAACCTCAATTCAATCAAAGGACCACACTTAAGGACCTAGAGGGCCACATGTTGCCACAACATCATAGGTTCCCCACCCCTGTCCTAAGACCCACTTTTGCCAATAATATTAAGAAAAAACTAAAGGGAAAGATGAGACATGCCATTGCCAATCAGCTTGAAGATGATCAAGGAAAATCCCTGGACATTTCTCCCAAAGGTTCACAATATTTGTTTATAACCTAGATTTTCTTTTACATTTTCTTATTTTTAATGCCAACTTTCATCTTAAGAACAATAGTCTGTAAAGCTCATTTATCTATATGTCTGAGAATTGTCAAGAAATATCACACGTATCCAGTTTTCTAGGTTCTTGTGTTTCTTAAGAAATTCAAAAAAGGGTTTTTTAGGAATACTTTTGAGAAAGCAAATTTGAGGATTTCTCTTTTAACATGACTATTAAGACAATGATAGACAGAATTAAACTAATCACTTATCAAATGTGGCTATTAAAAACCACAGTGATTTTTTTATGGTGAAAAATTAAATATTCCAAATGTGCCTATTGTGTAACAATAAAATCTGAAAAGTTCAAATTCAAGTTCTCAGTACTTAACAGCTTCCCATTTTTAGAAATACCATAAGTGTCCATTAACATTATTCCTCTAGGCAGGGTTATCATCTATTGTTAAAAGTCTCATTACCTTCAAGGGTCTTGATAAAGTACCATGACAAAAGAGAATCACTCTTGGCCATGGGGTTAGGCTAGATGACCTCAAAGATTCCTTCTAATTCCAGAGTCTGGTGCTTTCTGCCTCCCCATTTTCACTCATACTAATTAGCTATGCCCTGCCTCCTCTTTATCTAATGTACCCTTCAAGGCCCACTTCCACTGTGATGTTTTTTGTTTTGTTTTGTTTTACACCCACCCTAGTCCACCATGAACTTTTCCTCCAATAAGCTATCAGAGCACTTCCTGTTTGTATAATTTGGCAATAAAATATACTGTTATAATTAGCCTTTGTTTATATTCCTTGTCTCCCTAATTAAAATAAAAGATGCCTACTAGGTGGTACACAAAGACCTGAGTTCAAATCTAGCTTCAGATACTTACTAACTTTGTGACCCTGGCCAAGTCATTTAACCCTGTTTGCCTCAGTTTCCTTATCTGTAAAATGAGCCAGAGAAGGAAATCACTAGAGTGTTTTCACTCTAGTATCTCTGCCAAGAAAACCCCAAAATGGGGTCACAAAGAGTCAGAGACAATATATATGACTGAATAGCATATTTTTATAGCACAATAAGTTTTGCGAATCACTTTATTTGCATTGTGTTATTTTGATCCTTACAATTCTGTGAAGGTAGTGTTACTATTATCCCCATTTTATAGGAGATGAAAGTGAGGCTTAGGGGTTAAGGCTCATGGTCACTCAGATAATAATTGTCTGAAGTGAGATTTGAATGCAGATCATTCTAACTTCAGGGTGAACACTCTTCTATCTGCTATGGCACGCTACCACCCTATAAGCTTCCAGAGGGCAGGGATGATGTCTCACATCTATCTGCATTCTTGGAAGCTATATGAATAGCATAGAGTAAGTACTTTGTTGGTGGTAGTGTTTAGTCATTTTCAGTCATGGTCAACTCTTCGTGACCCCAGTTGGGGTTTTCTTGGCAAAAATACTGAAGTGGTGTGCCATTTCCTTCTCTGGCTCATTTTAGATGAGAAAATTGAGGCAAATGGGAGTGACTTGCCAAGGGTCACATAGCTAGTAAGAATCTAAGGTCACATTTGCACTCAGGTCTTCCTGACCCCACCCCAGGCACTCTATCCACTCCACCACCAACTAACCCCAAGTACTTAATAAATCTTAGTAAATCAGGTGACACAGGTGTGTCCTTTACTTACATGTGTCCACTAATGCCTTTATTTCTGGTTGTCTTATTCATTGAACGCATCAATTACCTGCTGTGTACAGAACACTATGATTAGACTCTAGGAAGGGATAAGACAGAATTCTTGCCTTTATGTAATAAACCTTAATAATGATGGCAATACAGGCATATTGCCATGCTCTAATTCATGGATCTCTGATCATCACATTTATCAAGCATCAATATTAAACATTTATCAAGCACCAACTGGGTACAGAACACTGTGATTAAGCTCTAGGGACATTTAGTTCCTGTCATCATGTAGCTTACAACCTCTGTGATGTCACTAATTAATCACAGATTCACTCAGTCAGCTGGGATTCTAGTCTCTATGATGTTCAGCAGTGGATCTGACTGTACTTGGGCCTGAAATGATCAGACAGAAAAGAATGCCACATGCTGAATATGTTCTATCCTACAGCAATGTTTCTGCCTTAGACTTCTGTAAGAGTCATTCATTTCTGAATAGCAGTTTAGAAAAATGACCATTTTTCACCACTTTCAAGGGAAAGTACTACGATCAGTTCATTTTGTATAGACTTGTCTCTACAGCAAAGCTCCTGGCTAGCAACCATTACAATCTAGTTCACTTGAGTAATCAACAAGCACCCCTAAAAGGAATTTAATCTTTAAGATATAATTGTAGCTGAGAACTACATACAATACATGATTTATTTTTCAAATACTGTGGTGGATTTGGAATCAGGAAGACCAGGGTTCACATCCCGCCTCAGACACTTACTAGAGACCAGGCCACTCTGGTGGCCTCACCTCCAAAATTTGAGAATTAGATCAGATGGCTTCTAAGCTTCTTTTCTACCCTAAATCTATGATCCTTTCATCCTCAGTGTGAGGTGTGCAGATCTACAAAATGCCACAGGCACAAAGGGAGAGTGGTTTCTTCTCCTAAGATTTCATTTCTGCCCTGGCACATATGTATGCCCCATGTCAGCCTGTTAGAGTGAGAGCTAAATGTGGAGTCAGGAAAACTGAGATTCAAGATGAGCAAGTCATCTGATCTGTCAGTTAGCTTATCTAAGATGGAGATGAGAATAATATCTGCCATAGCTACTTCACAGGTGGCTTAAGAATAATAAAATAATATAAAATAAAAGTTTGTGAGACTTCAATGAAATAATCCACTAAAATGCTTTGCAAACTTTCAACTGTTATGTGATAATCAATTGAGCTTCAGAATGCCATAATGGAATCAGAGAGACCTGAATTCCAGTGCTTCTGATACCTACTAGCTCTATTACCATGGGCAATTCATCAAACCTCTAAGTACTTCCAAGCAAGTTACAGAAAAGTTGTATATCTGTGTCAATGGAGAGAGTTTCCACACTGGGAGTTCCCTACCTGCAAAATGATATCATGGGTTCAAGCCAAAAAGTTGCCAAGTTATCTGTGGCTATTATTCCAGATACATGGAGAATGTCACAAGACTTACAAAGTCTTGAGAATTAGTAGACAAATATTTCTATATATCTTCTGTTCTTTGAGTTGGTATAACGCGTATAAAACAAGAGCTATAAAACCAATCTTTCTTAAAACATTTCCATAACACAACTGGGAGAGGTAATACATCCTTACTTCTTTAGGAAAGTTTTGATCACTCACTCTCATCACAGGAGAAGAGATAGAAGAAGGTACTGAAGGTCTTCTGAAGCTAACAAAACTTGCCGTGAATAGTAACTAACTTCTGCCTCCTCCTATACATGTCCCATCCTGCTTTCTAGGTTTCCAAGTACTCAATCACTATTTAAAAAGAAAAGAAAAATTTGGGATTGAATAATGTTATATAGACTTGTAAATACACTTAAGTTATTCTTATTTTTTTCAAAGGAAAAATAACCATTATAGTTACTATTTGTTTTCCTAGACTTTTTCTAAGTAGCTAAAAGTGCTCTGAATTAGATGGTCTCTAAAAAACAGTGCAAATTCCCCTGATGCCAGGCCTCTAGGCAGAATTTCAATGAGTGGCCAACCACTGATATCCTATCTCCTCCCACCCATCCACCTACACCACAGGCCAACTGGAAAAATGACTGGTTACCCTGTGGGAGTGCTCTGTCAGCAATTTGACAAATTTACTTACCCTAATCCTCAAAATGTCTTGATCAGATAAGTAGGCAGCATGGATCGTTTCAACAAGAGACACTGAGATACATAGACCTGGGTTATAAATTAGTGGAGACTAAAAAAAAACAAAAATGCTGGCTATGTTAATGATATAATGGTTAGAACAGGCTATGACTAGAACTTCTACAACTGTACTGAGCCGGTAATTAGTCTGCTACTCAATATGAGTTAATAAGCTTGGTAATTTTTTTTTGGGGGGGGGGGGAGGAGAGAACTAGATAAAAATGACTCTGATATCCAAAAACTGTGCCCCATTGTCCTCTGTCATGGTCAAATCAATGAAGTGATTGTCATTCTATTGTCGCTTTAAAAGGGACCATAGCAACTAGACATATTTATCCTGGAGAAGAGATTTAGATGAATCATGAATAAATGTCTTCAAGACATTTAGCCTCATAGGAGAGAGGTTAGACTACTTCTTAGACCAAGAGAGCAAAGGGGAGTTTTAGAAAGGGAAGGTATGCTAGAAAGATGGATGGGTGAAAAAGTATGTCTAAGACCACCTCCCCTTTGTCATCTCAAAGCAGCTAAGACTATATGAAATATAGCAAAAGAGGGAAAAAAAAAAGAAAAGAAATTCTCAGAAGGAAAATTCCCATAGCAAAACCAGTAGTACTGAAGAAATGAATAAGTCAAAAAGAAGCTAATAAAATGAAACAACACTACATGATAAAAAAAAATGTCAGGAGAACTCTCTAAGAGGAAATTATTTTATGACAATTATAAGTAGAAATTCATTAAAGAGGGTAAAATACACAGGGAATACCAAAGTGACAGAAAAGCCTACTGAGCAAATGAAGAAAGGAATAAAACTGGAGCAATAAGGCAAAAAAATCCAAAAGTTTAACAAATCAGTGTATGCCTGTAGCAGCAAGCACCCTAATATCCCCAGGGTAACTGCCAACACAGTTTCTCAGATCCGCTTTTCAAAAGGAAAGCAACTCAAAATGGGTTAACAAGCTTACTTTAATCAAACAAACATATATTACCTAGTTCAGGGGAAAAGGTCAGCACCCCAAACTTCAGAGTATACAGACAGATCAAACAGACAGGCTTCCAAACTGTCCAACAATTATCAATATCAAAATCACAGTTACCAGAGAGGGAAGCATCAACATCTGGGTTTTCAAAGCTGGGGGGTTCTCAGCGGCCGCCCAGAGTCTCATCTGGTCAAATCACACAACACTTCTCAAAGTGAGCCCCAAAGCAAAGCCTCAAATCAGGGATTATATAGTCTTCTCCTGGCTCAGAGAATGTAACCACCCTCTTGATCCATTGCCCAATCACACAGCATCAAGGTGATTCCTGAAAACCAAGCCTCCTACCACAGGCTCCATGTAACCACATTCAGCCTATTAGGGGGCAGAGTATACTTTCAAATTAAAGAAGGTTCTCAGAGTCACTTAAGTCAATCAAAGTCTCTTAAGCCAATCAAAGGGCAGGGAAGATCTTCAAATCTGCATTTCTATTACAATGCCCTAAAAAAAATCAAATGGGAAGTATGGAACTCAGAAATGGAAAAATTTGGAAATTATTAGTGCTAAGTTAAAAAATAGTAAATTTGATTAAAATAATATGTGTAATATGTTTCTTCCTGAGTGTTTGAAAGGGCCTTTCTGTCTCTAAAACCCTAAGGCCTGACAGCTACATTTCTATATGAAGTAGATTTGAAGTTTCTCTATTAGCATCCAGTGCATTCTACTAATCCTTACTCCTTCTTTCTATTTTCAATAACTCCTAGAAATGCTCTTATCTGATGCTATAGAAAGTAAAATCCTAGAAGTCAGACCATCTAGTTTTTGGCATTGCATTGTTCCTTTCTAAAATAGCTCCTAGTACATATTAGATGCTTAATAAATGCTTGTTGAATTTATTTTTTAGACATGTGAAGTCTCCTTAATACAGACAAATATACATTTTGTTGTTTCAACATTTTTCAGTAGTGTCTAATCTTCATGACTCCATTTGGGATTTTCTTGGCAAAGATAATGCAGTGATTTTCCATTTCCTTCTAGAGGCCATTTTATAGGTGAGGAACTGAAGCAAAAAGGATTAAATTACTTTCCCAGGGTCACACAGCTAGTAAGTGTCTGAGGTCAGACTTGAACTCAGGTACTCCTGACTTAAAATGCCCAATGTTTTATCTATTGTGCCACCTAACTGCCCTATAAAATTAGTTGAGACACCACAAAGTGATGTATTTTTTTTCTGAAGACTCTTCAGAAACTTAATCAAATTCAAACAATTGTAAATTAATATCAAACATATCTGTATCTATGTATCCATATAACATATGTAAATATTAATTTTCTTTTTTTAAAAGCAATTGGGTTAAGTAACTTGCTCAAGGTTACGTGGCTAATTATTTTTATGTGTGGGTGCTAATTTTCTGAGGCCAGAACCGATCCTGGGTCCTCACAACTCTGGGACCAGCGCTCTTACTCACTATGCCACCTAGCCCCTCCTAATATTCTTTTAATATTCTTGCTAGAGGCAGTTAATCTGAGCCTCTAAGTACCAATGTAAGTGTTCCTGCCTCCTTTCTAAGCCTTTCTGAGGTTTACTAAAGATCAGGAGCTATTTGTAATTTCATAGCTGCCTCACTTTTATAAAACTGTATCAGCCAGAAAATTCTCCTATAGTGTTTGAAAGAAATGAAGAAATTTTATTGTGTGAGTGTGGTTCTCTCTCTAAATTAGCTCCTTCAGGAATGATAGATACCAACAAGTCTTGGTCAGATATGATTCATTAGTGGAATAAGGTAATGAAAAGATTAGATAACAACAACAATAATACCAAGCATTTATATAGTGTTTTAAGGCTTACAAAATACTTTACACATATTTCATTTCATCCTCATAATCCTCAGGAGTAGATGCCACAATTATTCCCTTTTTAAAGATGAGGAAACTGAGCAGGAAAGAGGTTAAGTGGCTCCTTGAGAGTCATGGAATGTGTGGTGGGATTTAAACTCAGGTCTTCCTGACTCTAGGTCTAATGCTCTATCCACTGTGCCAACTAAGTGCCCTAGAGATGTTCTCAAAGTTCCCTTCCAAGAGGGTCTTGTTGGAACCTTCCAAGTCTAAAAATCTTAAAATTCCATGATCCTATGTAGTCAAGAAAAAAATAGAAGAGTACCAGACTGACTTCAATGAGTTCATATTACTATGCCTAAGTAAACCTCTCAAGGGAAGTAAAGATCTGGTTGTTTTAGTTGCTGAACTGCTGAAAGTGATCTTTAGGGAATCTTTTAGAACAAAAGAATTGGAGGCTTTTGGGAAGATGGTAGAGTGACAGAGAGGAGACTGCTTCCTCAATATTTCTTTCAAAAATAGCAATAAAACTGTCAAGGAAAAATAACACCACCAGAAATTCTCCAAGGAAAATTTAAAAATCACTAAAAGGAACAAGCAACCAAAGAAGAATGAAGTCTTGTTCCAACATCACAAAAAAAAAAAAAATACATAGGGAAAGAAAAGGTAAAAACACTGAAATAATATCAATAGTAGCATCAAAAAGAAGCTAGAATTTCCTCAAGATATAATAAAATATATCACAATCAGTCCATTTAAGTGCCTACTTAGTGTCACACACTGTGCTAAGTGACAGGGATAAAAATAAAGGAAAAAGAAAATAATCTAAGCTCTCAGGGATCTCACAGAGGATTTCATATCTGATTCTGGAGGCATTGGAGGGAAACACTGGGGATGACTGAATGGGGGAAGAGCTTGACATGTCGCACTTCTACTTTAGGAAGATCAATTTGACTGTTGGGTGGAAGATGGACTGGAGTGGGAGAGACTCCAGTATGGGGTAGTTATAGTTTTAGAAGAAAAAAATGGAAGATAGAATAAAAGCTGTAAGAAGCCTTAGGAGACATCTAAAAGTCCAAGCCCCTCATTGTACCACTCCTTGGGGCTTCTAAGGTCCCCCTCCTGGGGCTTTATAACCATCCTGACACATAAAGGTGCTTAATGTTGAGCCAGAGATTAGAGGACACACCTACCCCCTTTCTTATTGCCCATAGGCTTCTGACTTTTCTTGCAGTTCCAGAGTGGAAGAAGTAACTTCCTGAATTTTCTCATTAAATTCTGTAATCATTATTTGGTCTGGCACAAACTTCAGGGTTTTTTTGGAGAAAATATATGGGAGCTGGATGGTTCAAGCAACCATCTTGACAAGAAGTTCCTTCTCCTCTCCATCTCCCATATTTTAAAGATAAGAAAATTCATCCATGCAACAGAAGTGATAGTCCTAAAGTGTACTGGCCTAATCAAATCAAATCTGGAGGATTCTGGGTAACTCATTTCTGAAGAGAAAATGACAAAGAAGAGCATACCTAGAGTAAGACAATGAAACTATGTTATGGAAATCAGTTAAAAAGCTGGCCTAGTTATCCTAGAACAAAGAAAACTCAAAGGCAACATGACTGTTATCCTAAAATTTTTGAAAGGTTGTTGATGAAGAATTAGACATTTTTGCTTGGTCAGAACAGGGATTAGTGAATAGAAATTATTGAGGGCTAGTTTTTCGTTCAACACAAGAAAAAAATTCCTAACAATTATAACTCTCCAAAAATGGGCTAGATGGCCTCAAGCGCTAGTGAATTCTTCTCCCTAGAGCTTTTTAAGGAGAAACTGGATGACCAGTCAACCAGATGTTGTATATGAAATTCATGATTTTGGTACACATTGGACTACATGACCTCTGAGATTCCTTTCTACTCTAAACTATGATTCTAAGGCGTTAAAATACTAACCCAGTCTTCACAATGTCTTTCTCTGATGTCTGTCCAGATATAAATTATTTTGGCCTTCAATGGAGCATAGCTAAATAACCTAGATTTTTCCTGCTTAGATGTAAAAACTCCTAAAACATCTGTTTCAGTTAGAGAAATTAATATACTAATGGAATATCCAGGTTTACTTTATTGACTTCACTATGACCTCCAATTCTTTGTCACAGATTAATGGAGGATTAGAGAATTCAATTCAATTCAAATACCAAACTGACTTTCTTTCAGAAGGGAAATGTTCATAATAAGCTACAAAACACTCAAGTATTTTAAATGTGATTAATTGATAGCATAGGAATTATGCTGCTGCCAACTTTTCCCTATTTTTTTTCTCAGTTCTCATCATCTCTGAAATGTTCTCCTTTTTCAAATGCATGTGTAAGCCTTGGTAACTCTCTCTGCCAGGAAGAAGCACAGGCTGAAGGATGAGGTTCTGCTGGCCAGAACTGATTTCTTTGGCTTGCCATGGCCTAGGGAAGGAAGAGGGGCTGTGTGTAAATCTTAAAGAGACTGATTATCTTCCTCTCATCCAGAAGGGTAGAAATCTCACAGCCAGTCAGAAGTGAGGAAGGGAATGAGGGCTGTACAGTTTCTCCATGACAGCATTAAGTAAAGATATAAATTGATAAAGCGGTGGGAGGGATGAAATGAAAACTAGGGACTTATTGCTAGCCTTGATATTGAGAGTACCAGGTTTGTAGCAGCCTCCTCTGCTTGATAAGGCCAATGGAACAGTTTCAGAATCTACTGATCCCTGGATCTTTTGTCTCCAGGAAAACTGATAACAGAAGATCAATTACCGCCCACCACTCCATCATCCCCAACTCCCAGGCATCAAAGGCAAAGATCAACTGTTTGTTGAGGCAGTTTCTAACTTTTGAATGAGTGAGCATATTCATTCAGTCCTTAGCCAGACTAGCCATTCTAAGTACTAAAGATAAAAATACAAAAAAGAGAGTCTAACCCCCAAAATCTTATATTCTAATAGGAGGGCTATGTCAAGGGAAGACAGCTTGGGAAGTCACAAAGATGATGGGCATAGAGGATACATAAAGCAGTCAATTAAATGGCCCCTTTAGAAGCTATAGCACTATTTATTTGATTAATAATAATAATAACTAATATTTATATAACACCTACTATGGGGCAAACCCTATTTACAATACTTTACAATATTGCTTTACAATGACTATCTCATTTGATCCTCACAACACTGGGAGGTAGGTACTATTGTTTCCATTTTATTGTTGAGGAAACTGAGGCAGGCAGCAATTAAGTGACTTGCCCAGGGTCACACAGCTAGTATCTGAGGTCAGATTTGAAACCAGGTCTTTCTGACTTCAGGCCCAACACTCTATCTACTGTGCCAGCTAGCTACCCTTATTATTGGACCAAAAGATAGTGAAAAGGGAGGTCAAAATATGCAGGGCAGACAATGAAGCAGATAGCAAGATGGCTTGGAAAAGAATGATATAAAAAGCATGATGTGGTCTGGGATCACCTAGAAATAGTTCTATCTCATTTTGTTGTTATTGTTATGTTGTTGAGTCATTCAGTTGTGCCCAACTCTTCGCGATCCATAGTACATCAATAATGGTCATGGGAATTTCTTGGCAAGGATACTAGAGAGGTTTGCCATTTCCTTCTCCAGGGGTTTAAGGCAAACAGAACTTAAGTGATTTACCCAAGGTCACATGGCTAGTAAGTGCCAAATTTGAACTCAGGTCTTCCTAACTCCAAGCCCAGTGCTCTATTATGGCATTTGGCTACTTCCGCTTTAAATGGATTTAATGGATTTTTAATTTAATTTATCTCATTTTTAATGAATTTTATAAGATGAAAAAGTTATGTACATGCTAGATGATACCACATACTTGGGCAATTAAGACTGAGATTTTGGTTTCTTCTATGAAACTCTAGCTATTAGGGAACATTCAAATTTAGAATTTTTTCCCAGATTTTATTGAAAATGTTTATTGTTGTAGAGACACAAAAATGGGGTTTTCTTGGCAAAGATACTAGAGTGGTTTGCCATTTCCTTCTTCAGCTCATTTTACCTGTGAGGAACTGAAGCAAATAGGGTTAAGTGACTTGCTCAGGGTCACTTGGCTAGGTCAGATTTGACCTCAAGGAGAGTCTTCCTCAGGCCATACACTCTATCCACTGTATCACCTATTTGAAAACAAAAGTAGGAGGGTGGGGAAGAAGACCTTTACTTAGGTATATCCATTAAGGATAGTAATTAGAAATTGTTCTGGGAGCTCTAGATAAGATCTTGGCCTTTCCACAAACCTGAGAGGGGCTGGGCTTGCACTGGACCTCAAGTCAAGAAGATCTGAGTTCAAATCCTGCCTTAGGTACTTACTGGTTATGTGATCCTGGAAAAATCTGTAACATCTCCAAGATTCAGTTTCCTCATCTACAAAATACACTCACCTCACAGGGTTGTTGTGAGGACAAAATGTGAGAATGTTTTCAAAGCTAGCTATGTGCCCTCTTTTGAATTTTGAATTTTAAATTTGAATTTTTTGAATTCTCAGAGAGAAAATCCTTTCCAATTCTTCAGAGGTCCATGAAAAAGCTGTGTAGTGACTATTCTAGAATGTTAACCCCAGACTGTATTTTAACACATTATGATCTTTTCCTTGTTTAAGTTTCCCATAAGTGTTGATTAAAATTATCTTGTGGCAGAAACATGTCATCAGGTACAGAGAAAAACATTGACATTCTGGTCATTTCCCTCTCATGCAAAGTAAGAAATTACTTGAAATTAGATTCATCTTAAATGAAATTGTTTCTGGCAGATTGGGGCCTACCATAGAGGACAGTATTTTTTTTCTTCTACAGTGTTTTGTAATAATTAGCTATCTATAATCCCATAGAACAAACCAGAATCTTAGCCTCAATTTCCCAGTTTTCATACAGGCTTCTGGCATCATCTAGACATAGTTTTAGTGTGTGCACAACCACTTGATCTTATGAAACCCACTTTAAATAAGAAAGCATTATTTGTCATTGAATTGGTGCCACCAAAGTTTTACTCCTTAAAAAAAAAAGAATAAAAATAACTCTTTTGAAAAAAAAAATGCATTTCCAGCCCTGGAATATCACAGAGCTAAAATGCATCCTTTAAAAGTGGCTAAGTACAAGAAAATTCCATGCCCATGATATTCCAGGATTAACTGGAGCTTTCCTGAAAGAAATGGTTTTGTGGGTTTATCTGAAATGATGATGGTTAAAATGCAAGACCTTTATGACCTGTTCAATGGTAGGTTTACATTGAAACTGTTATAAGTTATTACAGAGGTGAAGCCAATCTAAACAGTCCAACATAAATATATCTGCAGACATACTGGCTACTACATATTCTAAACACTGTCTGTATATGAATAAACAGAGCTTTTTAAATCATTTCAGAAAATGTATTTATTCATACAATCAATAATATTTATTTTTATGTTTGACAAAAAAAAAAAAAAAGCCCAATTATATCAAACTCATTGGAGCCTGCAACTTTATTAGAGATTCCTGTGTGGCTTCCTGCCCCCTGATAATGGCTAAGAACTTCATTTTGAATTATGGGCATGTTTCTCACAGTTTGGGTACTTGAGGGAACTGTACCTGTTTAAACGGTTCCACTGCATTGCACAAATTAAATATTTGAGCACTCATTTTATACAGCCTCACTCTTTCTGGCCTGTACGGACAAAGGAAGAGAAAATGGTGACCTCATTTGTCTGAGTTGACCTAAGTACTGTACATGAAGCAATACCATGGATTTTGTTTATGTGGATGAATCTGAGAAAACTAAAGGAGACCCAATCTTGTCCTCTCTTTCATATATATATGTGTGTGTGTGTGTGTGTGTGTGTGTGTGTGTGTGTGTGTGTGTGTGTGTATGCATATGTGTGTATACATACATGTATACATGTGTATATGCATATATGTATACACATATATGTATATATGTGTATGTATACGTATCTCAAAGGCAACCTTAAAATCTGAAGACAACAAAAACTGCTCAAGAGGCAGTGTTGGGGCAATGAGAAATGTTCTCATCTTGGAGTCAGGAAAACAAGGTTTGTGTAGATTCAGGCTTAATACTGAAGTCCATATATGTACCTCCCGGTTAGCAGACAAAACTATCTTTCTAAAGCATAAATCTGACTAAGTCACTGATGTCCTGACGAACCATCAGCAGCTTCCTACTACTGTTAGGAAAAAGAGAAAGGGAATAAGCATTTAAGTGCCTACTACATGTCAGGTTCTCTGTTTCCCTTCCCTTTTCTCCCCTAAACACTTTAAAAATGTTATTTCATTTGATCTTCAAATCAGCCCTGGGAGGTCAGTCTTGTTATTACTCCTATTTTATACTTCAGGAAATAGACAAAGATGAAGTGACTTGTCTAAGGTCTGACAACTAGGAAAATTCTAAGACCACATTTCAACTCAGATATTTCTTTCTTTCTTTTTTTTTAAAGCAATTGGGGTTAAGTAGCTTGTTCAAGGTTACACAGCTAGTCATTATTTATGTGTGGGTGCTCATTTTCTGAGGCCGGATTCAATCTCGGGTCATCCCAACTCCGAGGCCGGTGCTCTTACTCACTGCGCCACCTAGCTGCCCCTAAACTCAGATATTTCTGAACCCAGGTCCAGTATTTTATCCCCTGCACCAATTAGATGAGAATAAAACATTATTCCTTTTCATAGGTATTCTGGGGACCCTTATCCTAACTCCAACTGACAAATTTGGTCCCCCAGAGCACTGGTGTCAAATGCAAATAAGAACTGATCCTTGTGGGTCTTATATTGACTTAGAAAATCACAAATTAGCATTATCTAAGTTGTATTGTACTTTTATTTTGTCAAATATTTCTCAATCATATTTTAATCTGTTCCTAGTAGCACTTGAGAGTTTTTCAGGCACTTGTGGCCTATAGGCCATGAGACTGATACTTCTAGTCTAAAACAAAAAATATTTTTCCTTTTCCTGCTTTTAGGAGTACTACTGAAGGTTATGGTAGTTCTCATAATATTACTGACTCTAGGCTCCATTTCAGAGAGGGCAGGGACTATTCTACCTTTGTCTTTGTATTCCCCAATACATATGGTGCCTTGTATATAACAAGCCCCATATGTTATTTATTGGTTTATTTGTGAATATTCAGATTTCTACCTTTGGCCCATGATAGGCTCTGAAGCCTGATCAACAGGTTCAGTTAACATAAAAAGGGGGTTATACATTATGATAAGAGTCTATCTGAAAAAGAGAGTGAGAGATTAGATGCTAACTTACTTCTGGTCTATGTTTGCTATTTTCTTACCCTCAGGGTTTTTCTTGTATTTCATATAAATTTTGTTAAAAATAATATTTGGGGATTCTGTCACACATCACTGTCATCATACAAAGCTTCTCACGCACTAGTTGACATTTAATATCATAGTTTATTAAAGCTGGGCAGTTAGGTGGTATAGTGGATTGGGTGCCAGGCCAATAGTCCAGAAGACTCATCTTCCTGAGTTCAAATCTGGCCTCAGACACTTACTAATTATGTGACCCTGGGCAAATCACTTAATCTTGTTTGCCTCAGTTTCTTTATCTGTAAATTGAGCTGGAGAAGGAAATGGCAAACCACTCTAGAATTTCAGCCAAGAAAATCCCAAGTGGGGTTACCAAGAGTCAGACTCGACTGAAAATGACTAAACAACAAATGTTAGAGCTGAAAGGGACCTCAGAGACCTTTTACTCAAACTTATAACTGACCAAGAATACCCCCTACAACATCCCTGATGAGTAGTCACACAACCCATGAAGACATCTAGTGAGGTCTACCTCACTACCTACCACTCACTACCGGAGGCCATTCCACTTTTGAAGAGCTCAAATTAAGAGAAAGTTACTCCTTCCATGAAGCCTCAGTCTGCTTCTCTACTGATTCAACAACTGCTCCTAGCTCTGTCTCTGGGGCATACATAACAGTACTTGTATATAATGGTACTTGAGTTCCTCAGACCATCTTTTGTCTTTCTTTACATCCTTAGTACTTAACAATTCCTGGCATATAGTAGGCACTTAATGAATGTGTATAGGCTAATAATAACTATTCTAAGCAGTATATGTCTTGTCTAGCTATAAAGAAGACCTATATAAAGGCAATACCTTGGAGAAGTCACCAGCAGCTAAAGCATGCTGGGAAGGTCTTCTGCAGAAGGTGGTTCTAGAAGGAAATAAGGACTCCAAGAGGTGGCCATAAGGTGTGAAAGTATTTACTAACTGTGAGTAAGTTGCTTTCCCTCTCTGGGCCTCACTTTCTGCATCTTCATAATGATTTTTAAGGTCACTTCCATTGCTAAATCCTATAATTCCCCTTTCCGCCTCCCCTCACCCCTATCCTTCTTGCTTCTCAGTCAGGACAGGCACCATTTTCCTCATCTTCTGCCTCATGTCTTTTTCCATGGTCATTTTATGTCTGATTCTGGCCAACCCTGCACAGTGCTATGGGAGTAAAAAACAACCCAAGAACATTCCAAAACAGTGGCCAGTCCTGAAAGGTGCACACAAACCCAAGCTTTTCCAAAGGCTCAGGAGCATTTAGTATATATTCATTCCCTTCTCAGTGCTGGTCCTCTCTGCCCTTGCCAATTGTGGATGGAAAACAGCAGTGGGGCTCACGTACCATGAGGGAACCTCACAATATTTCAAGTCTGAGCTGGAGCAGCAAGCATAAAAATGCCAATGTGGAAACCTGTCTCCACTGAGATCTCTGGCCAGATGTTACAGGCTCAAGAAACTGGGGCCAGTCAAATAGGCATATGTAATTTTGGCAACTCTCTTGAAACTGAACTCAGATTTCAAACCCTGGAGCCTGACTTGTCGCTAATACAATTTCCTTCAAGAGCAGATCTTGGACACCAAGAGGATCCGAAACAGGGTTATTCAGACTCCCAAGCTTTCCTATTTTACTTAAGTTGTAGTCCTGTTTACACACAGGTTTGGACAGCATTAAACCACAGCCATTTGGAGGCCTTGGTTGCTCAGGACTAAACTCATCCTTCCCCACTTGAAAGGCTCCTTTTGGGCAGAACACCAGCCAAAGAGTTTCCGGTTCATTTCGAATCCAGGTCTTTAGTATAGCAGCACCTTCTTTTTTTGTTTTTCTGGCAGCCTGGTCAACCAGCAAGCAATCTGGGACATTAAGTATTTTTCCATGGAAAGCAAAATGCTGGAAGAAGAGGGCCCTGCTCACCTACAAGTAAGGTGACTAAGACATTTTCCTCACCTGCAAGATGAACAGGTCGGACTGCCTTGGACAAACACTGAGGATAATGAACTGTAGAGCTGTATGGGCTCTCACTTTGCTGATAAACAAAATCATAAAGTAGACCAGTTATTAATAATAATAACAAAATCATATAGCACTTTGTGTTTCCAAAGTGTTTTACATAGATTATTTCATTCTCACTACAATTCTGCAAGGTAGTTGCTATTATTAGCCCCATTTTCAGATGAGTAAACTGAGGCTCTGAAAAGTTACATGACTTGTCCAGGGTCATCTAGGAAAAGAAATTATGGGAAGGGAAGGGAAGGGAAGGGAAGGGAAGGGAAGGGAAGGGAAGGGAAGGGAAGGGAAGGGAAGGGAAGGGAAGGGAAGAAGAGGTATAAAGGAAGGGGAAAAGGATGGGATGGGAATGGCAGGGGGAGTAGAGGGGAGAGGAGGGGAGGGAAGGGAATGGGGACTGATGAATAGATGCTGGAAATTTTTATATTTCCCTTTGAGCCACACATCAAAAAAGCCTCATTATACTTATATATTTTATTTTCTGCATTTTTTTTCTGAGAAAGGGTCTATATATTTCAAAACATTGACAAAGTCTGTGACATTGAAAAGACTGAGAATCCATGTTCTAGTGGAAGGATAGCAGTTTTGAGTACTTTGAGTCTTTCAAGATCCCTCAACTCACATGCTTTCATTTGCCATTAACTCTGCCTTCAGACAGGGATAGGGGTTAGACCTGTAATCCCTTTAATAAAGGGAGCTCCCAGATGAGGAAATCCCTCCTATCAATGTACCATCAGCATTTCCTGTACTTCAATATGGAAACACAAATTCTGTCTTCCTATTCACAGGAACAATCTCCTTTGGCATGCTGTAATGGGAATGTAAATTTATGTCCTTGCCATCTTTCTAAGTTTGTATTGTATAAGATCTTCCCTGCCCTTAGGCCATTTGATAGGTTTATGATTTGTGATTGGGCAGTGGGTGAAGAGGGCTGTTATATTCTCTGAGCCTGGAGAAGGCTATATAAATCCTGATGTGAGGGTTTGTTTTGGGGCTCACTTTGAGAAGTGTTGTGTGATTTGACCAGACAAGACTGGGCAGCCAGTGTTGAGCCCTGCCCTGCCCTTTGAAAAACCCAGATGTTGATGCCTCCCTCTCTGGTAACTGTGACTAGGTATGGATGTAATGGTTGGACAGATGAAGGCCTGTCTGCTTGAAATGTTTCTCTGTCTTATAACTTCTGCTTGTAACTTGTCTGCATACTCTGAAGTTCAGGGTGCTGACCTTTTCCCCTGAACTAGGTTATGTGTTTGATTGATTAAAGCAAGATTGTTAAGCCATTTTGAGTTGCTTTCCTTTAGAAAAGCAGATCTAAGAACGTGTGTTGGCAGCCACCCTGGGGATGCTGGGGTGCTTGCTGCAACACATGGTCAGTACTATTTCCAGACAGTTCAATAGGACAGTTTATGCAGATAATTACCCCCCAAATGTTTTAATAATGATATACTCCCCCAATCTATTATAAGCATTTATATGAGCTGAATTTGGCACCTTACCAGTAGGTATGATTGAATAGACCAATTTCCAAATGAATCAATAAGTGCTGCCAAAGTTGCTTCCCCAGCATTTTGATTGTTCAGTAGTTCTCCCCAAAACTTTTCCAAAGCACAACAGCAAGGACTCTCATGGGGCTAAGTTGTATTCATTCCTGGGATACTGATGGTCAAGTTTATACATTCCAAATAACAAACTGTACCTGACCTCAAGAGCCCTTCAGGAAAATGGAAGAACTAGGTCCAATATATTTTCATTTCATTGCTGGAAACACAATAGATAACACAAAAGAAAGCAGTTTCAGCCAACCAAAAGATGGAGAACCGCCCTTTGACCAGCAGAAGAATGATAATTTAAAAGGCCTGACATCATAATAATACCAACAAGGAACAGAAAAAGAGTTGATTTAAGAGTATTTGCATTTTAGCTGGGAGAAAAAAATATTTAAGACTTGACATCAATAGGGAAAAAGCAGAATAATATTGGATTGGAAAAAGTAGTTGTGATGAGCATTTACTTTGTATAAATGAAAGCTGGGTGAACTTGACCATTATAGAATTGTGAGCCCACTCTCCAATATGATTTGAGGGATGAGCTAGGGAAACAACAGTGCAGTACAAACTTAGGTCTATAATCATACCCATAAACTATGGGAATGATTCACTTTAAGCAGATTCTTAACACTGTACCCTAAAAGTACATTCCAGAAGTATAACTTCCTAGTCTCTCCCCCACCACTGACCCCTACCCTAACCCCTACCAAGGTGTCCAGCATTGAATCTTGTTTAAAAAACTGAACAAACTGACAACAAGAGTGATAAAGGATCTTCCCTCCTGCTGCACTTAAGATCATGGAGCTACAGTGCTATCTATACATTAAGTTCAGGATACAAATGGCGGAAGTGCAGAGTCTGAATGGGTCCTTGAATGAAAGGAGCATTCCACTGAAAGCTAGAAGAGTTAGATTCAAATCCAAGTCATGACATTTATAAGCTACTAGACCCTGGAACACCCCTGGGTCAGAGTTTACTCGTCTTACACTTCCTAATTCACAGGTTCTTGTGGGAAAGTGCTTTATAGTCCTTAAAGCACTAAAGATGTGAGATACTATTAATTTTACTATTACATTTTGGTTCAAGGTCAGCATATGTACTACAATTGGTTTCACAGCAGGGCTAAAGTGCAATAAGGTCAGATGCTCATGCCATTGCCTTATAGTTTGTCTTTCCATTTCCCCTGTACCCCTCCACAAGATTCTTCTCACCCTATTTCAACTACAGATCATAAATCTTGGCCTAGGCCTGGAGGCAGACACTAATGGCTTCATGTAGCTCAGGCCCTGGGGAGTGGCTGGATGGTACGGTATAAACTATAATGATTCTGGAGTGAGTGAACCTGGGTCCCTCAGATTCTGGGTCTGTAGTTTAATACCTATGTGCAACTTTCTTACTCTCTTACTTTCCCTCCAAGGAGGGAAAGGCTCCTGCCAACTGCAAATACCATAACACAAGAAAGTTCGCCCCTTCCAAACAAAATCTAGCTTAATGTCTTCACTAACAAGGACACCTGGGAGCTGAGGTGCTTGTTTCATTGTAACTCTTTTCTTTTTTTTTAATTAAACAAATGCTTTATTAACTTCTGGTTTACATCATTCATTTCCACCAGATTATGAGTTACATTTTCCCCCATTTTTCCCTACCCACCACCCCAGAATAGCAGTCCCACTAGATATCCCCTCATCCAATCTGCTCTCTCCCATATCTTCTCCCATACCCCCTTCGACTTTGCCATTAGGGCAAGGTGAATCTCTGAGCCCCAATGCCTGGACATCTTATGAAACATTTCATTTTAAAACTTCAATTTTCAGATCCATTCCCTTCCTCCCTTGTCACCCACTCCCTCTGAGAAGATAAGCAATTCAGTATGTGTTGTACATGTATAGCTATGCAAAACATTACCATAGTAGATATATTATAAAAGACTGCTTATATTTCCCTCCCACCTGTCTCACCTCCCACCTGGTCCATTCCCTACTTTGATCCTGTCCCTCTTTGATAGTGGGTACTTCTAACCTCCCCTCTCTCCAGAATGCCCTCCCCTCCATCATTCCTCCTCTCATCCCCCTTTCCCCTACTCAGGAGAGTGAGTGAGGGTAAGATATTCCATTTAGTATGTATGTGATTTTCTCCTTGAGCCAAATTCAATGAGAATATGCTTTTGCCTTTTTGCCTTCCTATTCTTCTCCTCCCCTGCAACTCCTTCCCCTTGCCTCTTTTACATGAGATAGTTTACCCTACCCTGTCTCTCTCTATCTCCTCTTGCCACTTTCCTCTCTCACCTCTTGACTTCACCCCTTAAGAATCATCCCTTCCTTGGGGTGGCTAGGTGGCGCAGCGAGCAGAGCACTGGGCCCGGAGCCAGAAGGACCCGAGCTCAGATCCAGCCCCAGACACCCAACACACAAACAAAAATGCAGCCACGTGACCCCAGGCAAGTCACACAACCCCAACTGCCCTCCAAAAAAAAAGAATCATCCCTTCCCAACAAATTCAACCTGTGCCCTCTATCCATGTATATCTGTGAACATATGCCATGTACCCTTCTTCAATTATTTTCATAATGAGAAAGGTTTCATCAAACACAGTTATTGTTTTTCCATGTAGGTATGTAAATAATCCAACTTTGATAAGTTCCTTTTGATTTCTTTTCCTTGATTACCTTCTCAAGCATCTCTTGCTTCTTATGTCTGAATGTCAAATTTTTTATTCAACTCTGGTTTTTTCCTCAAGAATGCTTGAAAGTCCTCTATTCCACTGAATGACCATATTTTCCCCTGAAACAAGATGTTCAGTCTTGCTGGGTAGGTGACCCTTGGGTTCATTCCCAGCTCTTTTGCCCTCTGGAATATCATATTCCATGCTCTTCAATCCCTCAGTGTAGAAGCTGCCAGGTCCTGGGCTATTCTGATTGTGTTTCCACAATATTGAAATTGTTTCTTCCTGGCTGTTTGTAGTATTTTCTCCTTGATCTGGGAGTTCTGGAACCTGGCTATAATATTCCTAGGAGTTTTCTTTTTGGGATCTTTTTCAGGAGGCTATCGGTGGATTCTTTCAACCTCTATTTCCCCCACTGGGTCTAAAACATATTTTGTTTTCCTTGAGAATTTCTTTAAGGATGATTTCTAGGTTCTTTCTTTGATCATGGCTTTCAGGTAGTCCAATAATTTTTAAATTATCTCTCCTGGATCTATTTTCCAGGTCAATGGTTTTTCCCATGAGATATTTCACATTGCCTTCTATTCTTTCATTTATTTGGATCTGTTTAATAGTTTCTTGATTTCTCATAAAGTCACTAGCTTCCATTTGCTCCAGTCTAACTCTGAAGGAATGAATCTCCTCAGTGAGCTTTTGAGATTCTTTTTCCATCTGGCAAATTCGACTTTTTAAGGCATTCTTCTCCTCATTGCCTTTCTGAGCCTCTTTTGCCATTTGAGTTAGTCTATTTTTTAAGGTGTTATTTTCCCCAGTCAGGCTGTTGACTGTCATTTCATACTTTTCTTGCATCTTTTTCATTTCTCTTCCCAAATTTTCCCCCACTTCTATTATCTGCTTCTTAAGGTCCTCTATGGCCTGTAGCCAGCTTGTATTTTCATTTGGGGCTTTTGGTGCAGGAGCTCTGACCTCACAGTCCTCTTCCATGCTTTGAGCCTCTTTGCCCCTAAAATAGGAGTCCAATGTTGAACTTTTCTGTTTATTTTGTTTCATTTGCCTAGGCATGTTGCCACTTAATTACTTGATTTGGGGGCTTGTTGCCACAGTAGGACTCTGCCACCAGACAGGGGAGCTTCTGCCCAAACATGGGGTCTTCACAACTTCTGCCAGTTGGGTGGCCTCTGTATAGCCTCCACCCACTCTGGCAAGTTGGATACCCACCCCAAACTTCCCCCCCAGACCACAATCCAGATCCAGGCAGTTTAAAGCAAGAACAATTAACCCCCAGACTGATTGCTAGATCTCCCTACATTTCGTAGACCAGGAGCTAGAGCCACTACTGAAGCTGCAAAATGGCTTCTGTGCAGCTGTTTCTTCAGCAGCTTTTAGCCCCCAGGGGAGGAAGCCACGCGTTCCCCAAATACTGGTCCCAAAATCCATAGGGCACTAACCTCTCACTTTGTCCTAGGCATATCTGTGCTGGTAATTCTGGAATCACCACAATTGCTCGTGTTCTGGGGTCCCTCCAGCTGGCTGATGGCCTGGCCGCCCTGGGGCTAAAACCTCGGACCTGGGCTCTGCTCTGTGCACTGTGCTATTGGTTCCCAGCGTGCTGTGCTGCCTGCTCTCAGAGCACTGTGCTGGCCGCTCCCTGCAGTGCTGCTGGGCTGTTCTCAGCAGGAGGTTAGCTTCTCTGTGTAGTTCTGTGGGTGCTGTGGCTCCAGAAGTTGTTCAGAGCCCCCTTTCACATTATTTGAAATTTGTGTGGGGCAGAGCACCTTGGAAATGCTGTTTCTACTCTGCCATCTTGGCTCTGCCTCATTGTAACTCTTACAACACTAGAATATTATCAGTTATTCGATCTACTTCCCCTTTACATGCATTTTTCTCATTTTAATTGTTTTGTTCATTTTTAACTACCTCATTATTATTTGTAAAAGGGTAGCTAAGTGGTTCAGTGGATACAGTGCCAGGCCTGAACTCAGGAATTCTCATCTTTCTGAATTCAAATACGGCCTCAGACACTTACTAGCTGTGTGACCCTGGGCAAGTCACTTAACCCTATTTGCCTCCGTTTCCTTATCTGTAAAATGAGCTGGAGAAGGAAATGGCAAACCACTCTAGTATCTTTGCCAAGAAAACCTCAAATGGGGTCCTGAAGAGTCTGACATGACTGAAATGCCTGAACAACAACTATTTGTTTACCTATTATTCTTTTAAATGGATCTCCAATGTAAAGGAGTGGGGGAGTAAGTATGTCTTCCCTAACAGGGAAGGTGAGAACGTTCATCCATCCAGGTATCACCAAAGAGAACTTTTAAGCACCCTTATCAGATTTCTTGAAACTCCAATTCAATCCAAGTCAGCAATTATTAACAGAAAAGGAGATAGCATGCTTAACTAGAAAGAACACTCGCTTTGGAGTCAAAGGACCTGGGTTCCAATTCAGTCTTTTTCACTTACTACTTAGGTTACACAGGACAAATCATTTGCCCTCTGACTTTGTTTGTGTAAAATGATCCTGTTGAACTAGATGGGGGAAAAAGGATGGCAGGAAAAGATCATTATCAAGTTGAAGAGGAGGAGAAGGTCAGGGAAGTTTGCCTAGAAGAGGTGTTACATACATGTGGCTTTAGAGGATATAGAAGGGAAGGGAGTTTCAGACATAGAAAACAGGGCATGGCTGCTGAAAAGGCATAAGGGACATAGGAGATAGTGCCATTTGAGCATACAGAACAAAAAGGAATTCTTACCTTATCAAGGGGTCAACCTAGTCTAGGGAACGTCACCTGTTTTTAAAGGCATATCACTGATTCTATAGAAATATCATTAGGAAGTAAGAAAGATTAGGAATGACGTGTATGTATGAAAAAGTAGCATAATGCATCATGGAGAATACGTATGACTGCAAGTAGGGTATACATGTGTGGAAAGTGTGAAAATGCAGAAGTACATGGTTCCCAAGAAGGGCCATCTAATTGCACAGTCTTGCCTCCAGACAATGAGGCCCTATGCATCTTCAAATTCTTCCAGATTTCAGATCAACTTGATAACATTAAAGTACCTCTATGACACTAAATCGTAGTTTTACAGGAGGAAATTTGGATGGGGATGGATAATAATATTAGGTACCTTTTATTGTTTTAAGGTTGGCAAAACACTCTTGCTAAAAAACATGATTATTGAGAATAGCCCCCCAAATTGCATGCAAGCTATATAAATCCAGATTCTGGGCCATGTTCCCAAAAGTTTTATTAAGGCTTTGAAAAACACAGAGACACAGATATACACCAAAATATACATGCAGAAATGCACACTTGCAGACATACATCATTACCACTACCAACGCTAATGCCAATAACCTCAAATTTATGTAAATTTTCAAGATTTGCAAAATATTTTCCTTGCAACAATCTTGTGAAGGAGGTAATGCCAGTATTATTAATTTCTATTTTATAATTGAGAAAACGGAATCCCAGAGAGGTTAGATGATTTGACCAAGGACACACAGCTAATATGTGTCAATTCTAGGACTCAAACTCAGGTCCTCTGATGATAAAAATAATATCTCTTTCCATTACATTCTACTGCTTTCACTTTATCCTCCTGTTCCACTTAATTTACACACATACATTTAAACACACTGAACATATATGAGGAATATAGATACATTTTTTAAAGTAAGTTTCCTGCTACAGTATTTTTGACAATGATCCATGACTCTATCAGAGTTCTGTCATTAATAAGTCAGTAATTAAATGATACCTTCCCCTGGAGTAATTAAGGATAGCCTATACATATCACAGGCCAAGTTTTTGAACATTTGAGTCCTTTATGGTGAGACAAAAATGGAAATAATTTACTACTTTGGATATATAATCCACGGGGAAAGGACTACCTTTTTTGTTGTTGTTTCTTTTTATTATAACTTTCAGCCAGCTGCAGGTACTAATGAAAGAAATACAATCTAATTATCCCTTCTTCAGTCCTTCCCTGGCTGGAAGGCACTATTTATTGCACAATGTCTAGATACATGACTGTCCAGATGAGGAGATGATGTGAAATTATTATACCCCCAAACTAGCCAGTGGGAAAATCCAAGGTTTGGGTCCTAAGGCACTTACATTACATGATCTTGGACAAATCATTACGGCTCTCTAAGTCTTGGTTTCTTTATCTATAACCTCAGAACCAAAATAACTCCTCAAGTCAAATTCTGGAGCAACAGAGTCAACAAAGGTCAGGGTGAGACATTTTTTTCAGCCTAAGACAACTTAGGAGGTTGGGAAGGGAGGTCTTTGACACTGGGATGGGGACCAGCTGAGAACACTAGTGAAAGCAACACAGACCATGGGCCTTGGACAGTTAGAAGGCGTCCACATAGATAGAGGGCATGTGTATGAGTCAATTGTGTTGGGATGAGCTAAAAAAAAATGAAGAGATGAGAAAGAGGGACACACTGGGATAAGGGGCAAGGGAGAGGAAGAATGCAAAAAAATTATCTCACATAAAAAAAGCATGCAATCTTATCAAAATTGATTCAAAGAGCAAAAAATATATATACACCCTCAGATGGGCATAGAATCTAACTTACATAAGATGTCTGGGGGAGGTAGAGCCAAGATGCAGAGTAAAAACTGGACCTCCGTGCAGTTCCTGCTCCCACCACTTCCAATACATGTAAAAAAAATGGCTATAAACAAATTTTAGAGCTACAAAACCCACAAAGTGGCAGAGAGAAACAAATCTCCCACTGAAGGCAGCCAGCAGGCTGAGAGGAAAGGACTATCGAACCAGGCTGGAAGTACAACACAGTCCCAGGTGACCCATGTGGTTCTGGCCCCGGGGAGGCCCTGACCAGCATTCGCCTAGGCAGACTTCAGGACAGTGAATCACCAGCAGCTGTGGCAGTTTCCAGACTTCTCAACTTCTCAACTTCTCAACTGACAAAAAGAAAGTAAAAGGTTAGGGGCAGCTAGGTGGACCAGTGAGTAGAGCACGGGCCCTGGAGTCAGAAGGACCTGAGTTCAGATCCAGTCTCAGACACTTAACACATACAAACAAAAACCTAGCTGTGTAACCTCGGGCAAGTTACTTAACCCCAATCACCCTCCAAAAAAAGCAAAAAAAAAAAAAAAAAAGAAAGAAAGAAAGAAAGAAAGTAAAAGGTCAGTAGGGAGAAGAGTGTGGTCCAGGCCCTGCCCCCAGGCTGAGAGTAGGCAGAGGTGCAGCAGATGCATCCAGTGCCACATGGCTGCCTCCAGAGTTCCTGGCCTGCAGATTGTAGATTGAGCCTGCAGACTAAATGACCATTCAGAGGGTAATCACTCTTGCTTTAAACTGCTTGGATCTGGATCCCAGTCTTGGGTGGTGGGCCTGGGGTGTATGGCCAGTGTGCCAGAGCTTGTGGGGGCTGCAGAGAGGGTGCCATCCTAATAGCTCCAGCAGCTGCAAAAATCCCAGTGATTTGGGAGTAAGCTCTCTGCAATTTGGAAGCAGAGTTCTTCTGTTGCAAGCTCAAAAGTCAAGTAATTAACTAATGATATGAGCAATCAGAGGAAGCACAAACAGACCATAGAATCCTTTTTGGGGGGATAAAAAGGATCAAAGCATGGAATAGGAGGAAGACAACAAAGTCAGAACTCCTGCACCAAAAGCTTCCAAGAAAAATATGAATTGGTTACAGGACATGGAGGAGCTCAAGAAGAATTTTGAAAATCAAATAAGAGAAGTGGAAGAAAAATTGGGAAAAGAAATGAGAATGATGCAAGGAAATCATGAAAAGTGAGTCAACAGCCTGCTAAAGGAAACCCAAAAAAATTTTGAAGGAATATCACCTTAAAAAATAGACTAACCCTTGGGGCGGCTAGGTGGCACAGTGAGTAGAGTGCTGGCCCTGGAGTCAGAAGGATCTGAGTTCGGATCTGGCCTCAGACACTTAACACACAAAAATCTAGCCGTGTGACCTTGGGCAAGTTACTTAACCCCAATTGCCCTCCAAAAAGCAAAAAAAATAGACTAACTCAAATGGCAAAAGAGGCCCAAAAACCAATGAGGAGAAGAATACCTTAAAAAGTCAAATTTGCCAGATGGAAAAGGAATTTCAAAAGCTCACTGAAGAGAATAATTCCTTTAAAATTGATTTGGAGCAATTAGAAGCTAATGATTTTATGAGAAATCAAATCAAGATACTATAAAACAGATCAAAACAAATAAAAAAAATAGAAGGCAATTTGAAATATCTCACTGGAAAAACCACTGACCTAGAAAATAGATCCAGGAGAGATAATTTAAAAATTATTAGAAAGCCATGATCAAAAAAAGAACCTAGAAATCATCCTTCAAGAAATTCTCAAGGAAAATTTCCCTGATATTCTAGAACCAGAGGGCAAAATAGAATTGAAAGAATTCACTGATTACCCCTTGAAAATGATCCCAAAAAGAAAACTCCTAGGAATATTATAGCCAAATTTCAGAGTTTTCAGGTCAAGGAAAAAATATTACAAGCAGCCAGGAAGAAAAAAAAAATTTGAGTATTGTAGAAACACAATCAGGATAACACAAGACCTAACACCTTCTACATTAAGGGATCAAAGGGCTTGGAATATGATATTTTGGAGGTCAAAGAAGTTACAATTAAATTTACCCAGTAAAACTGAGAATAATGCTTCAGGGAAATATATGGTCATTCAACGAAATAGAGGACTTTCAAGCATTCCTGATGAAAAAACCAGAGCTGAACAGAAAATTTCACTTTCAAATATAAGAAGCAAGAGAAGCATGAGAAGGTAAACAGGAAAAAGAAATCATAAGGAACTTATTGAAGTTGAACTAATTACATTCTTACACAGAAAAATGATAATTGTAACTCATAAGACTTTTCTCAGTATGAGGATAGTTGAAGGGAACATATATATGTGTGTGTGTGTTTGTGTGTGTATGTATACATACATATAATTGTATGTATAGGAGGGTGTATACATATATACACACACATATGTATATATATGAGTGTGTACATATGCATATGCATTTATACATAGACAGAGGGCACATGATGAGCTGAATATGAAGGGATATCTAAAAAATAAAATTAAGAGGTGAGAGAGAAATTTATTGGGAGAATAAGAAAGGGAGCGATAGATTAGGGTAAATTATCTCATATAAAAGAGGCAAGAGAAAACTGTTACAATGGAGGGGAAGAGCAGGAAGGTGAAAGGGAATGGGTCCAACCTTACTCTCATTGAATTTGGCTTAAGGAGGGAACAACATACATGCTCAATTGGGTATCTTACCCTACAGGAAAATAGGGGGAAAGGAAATAAAAGGGGGAATGATAGAAGGGAGGGCAGATTGAGGGGGAGGGTAGTTAGAAGCAAACACTTTTGAAAAGGGATAGCATCAAAGGAGAAAATAGAGTAAGTAGGGGGCAGGATAGGATGCAGGGAATTATAGTTAGTCCTTCACAATTTAACTACTATGGAAATGTTTTTCGTAACTACACATGTACAACCTATATGGAATTACTTATCTTCCTAGTCAGGGTGGGTAAGGAGGGAAGAAGGGAAAATAAATCTGGGACTCAAAGTTTTAAAAACAAATGTTTTAAAAAATTGCTTTTTACATGCAACTGAGAAATAAGATATACAGGCACTGTGGTATAGAAATCCATCTTGCCCTACTAGAAAGTTACAGGGGGCTTGAGGGGAGGAGAAAGGAGAATATGAGAAAGAACAGATTGGAGGAAGGGGTATTCAGTAGGCTCACTTATTTTGGGGTGTGTGGAGGGGAGAGATGGGGATAAAAATTTGTAACTCAAAATCTTGTGGAGGGGGCGGCTAGGTGGCGCAGTGAATAGAGCGCCGGCCCTGGAGTCAGAAGGACCTGAGTTCAGAGCCGGCCTCCGACACTTAATCCACACAAACAAAAACCTAGCCGTGTAACCTTGGGCAAGTTACTTAACCCCAATTGCCCTAAAGGGGTGGCTAGGTGGCGCAGTGAGTAAGAGCGCCGGCCTCAGAGTTGGGATGACCTGAGATCAGATCCGGCCTCAGAAAATGAGCACCCATGCATAAACAATGACTAGCCATGTAACCTTGAGCAAGTTACTTAACCCCAATTGCTTTAAAAAAAAAAATCTTGTGGAAATGAATGTTGAAAACTAAAAATAAATAAATAAATGGCGGGGCGGGGTGGGGTCAGGGGAGAAATCTAACTTACCTAACAGGGAAGTTGGAGGAGAAAGGGATACCCAAAAGGGCGGGGGGGGGGGGTAATAAAAGGGAGAATGGATTAAGCAAGGCAGTGGTTAGAAATAAATAGACTAGGGTCAACTAGGTGGTGCAGTAAATAGAGCACTGGTCCTGGAGTCAGAAGGACCTGAGTTCAAATCCAACCTCAGAACCTTGACACACTTACTAGCCCTGTGACCTTGGGCAAGTCACTTAAACCCAATTGCCCTGCCTTTGCCCCTCAAAAAAAAAAAAAAAGGAATTGAAATAGACTTTTGAGAAAGGACAGGGTAAAAAGAAAAAGAGAAGGATAAAGAAAAATAGAAGGGAGGGAAATCCACAGTATTCATAACTGTGAATAGAAATGGGATGTATTCAACTACAACAAAGAATTTGATAGAATGAATTAGAAGCCAGAATCCAACAATACTGCTTACAAGATACACACTTGAAATAGAAAGACACACAGAGAATTAAAATTAGGAGCTAGAGCAGAATCTATTACGTTTCAACTACAGGTTAAAAAAAAGGCAGGGGTAGTAATCATGACAAAGCAAAAGCAAAAACAGGCCTAATTAAAAGAGGAAATCGGAGAAACTATATTTTCCTAAAAAATATACCATAGGGAATAAAGTAATATGAAAAAAATTATAGCAAGTTTCTCTGATAAAGGCCTCATTTCTCAAATATTTATGGAACTGAGTCAAAATTTATGAAAATATGAGTCACTGGCAAACTGATATATGGTCAAAGTATATGAACAAGCAGTTTTCAGAAGAAATCAAAGCCATCTATAGTCACATAAAATGCTCTACTATAAACAAATTAGGAGAGCAAGAAATAGTTGATCTGACAGATTTATGGAGAATGAAGGGGTTTACAACCAAACAAGAGATAGAGAACATTATGAAATGCATAATGGATAATTTTGTTTAAAGTAAAACAGAAAGTTTTTGTACAAGCAACCCAATGCAACCAAGATTAGGAAGCAGAAAATTGTGGAAAAAAAAATTTATAACCAGTGTCTCTGATAAAGGCCTTATTTCTAAAATATATAGAGAACTGAGTCAAATTTATAAGAATACAGGTCATTCCCTGATGAATGGTCAAAGATATGAACAGGCAATTTTCAGAGGAAGAAATTAAAACTATCTATAATCATATGAAAAAAATGCTCTAAATCACTACTGATTAAAGAAATGCAAGTTAAAACAACTCCTAAGGTACCACATAATACCTAACAGATTGGCTAACATGGAGAAAATTGGAACACTAATTCATCAGTGGTGGAGTTGTGAACTGATACAACCATTCTGGAGAGCCATTTGGAACTATGACCAAAGGGCTATAAAAATTTGCATACCCTTTGACACCAGCAGTACCATTTCTTGGGCTGTATCCCAAAGAGATCATACAAATGGGAAAAGGACCCACATGTACAAAAATATTTATAGCAGTTCTTTCCATGGTGGCCAAGAACTGGTAATTGAGGGGATGCCTATCAACTGGGGAATGACTGAATGAGCTGCGGTATATAAATGCAATGGAATCCTATTATGTTATAAGAAATAATGAACAGGCAGACTTCAGAAAAACCTGGAAAGACTTATATGAACTGATGCTGAGTGAAGTGAGCAGAACCATGAGAACAATATACACAGTAACAGCCACCTTATGTGATGACTGACTTTGATAGATTTAGCCCTTCTCAACAACATAAGAACCTAAAATAACTCTAAAAGACTCATGATGGAAAATTCCATCCATATTCAGAAGAAGAAATACAGCATCTGAATGCTATTCAAAGCAGACTACTTGCTCTCTTTTTTGTTTTGTTTTGTTTTTTCTTTCTCATGGTTCCTCCCATTCATTCTAATTCTTCTATACAACATGGCTAATGTGAAAATATGTTCAATAAGAATGTATATGTAGAGCCTATATCAGATTGCACACAGTCTTGGGGAAGAAGTAGGGGAGGGAAGCTGAAAAAATTTAAAACTTATGGAAGTGAATGCTGAAAACTAAAAATTAATTTTTTAAAAGTGCTGTAAATCTCTATTGATTAGAGAAATGCAAATTAAAAGAACTCTGAGATACCCCCTTCATACTTATCACATTGGCTAATATGACAGAAAATGAAATTTTCAAATGTTGGAGGGGAGGTAAAAAAATTAGGACATTAATATATGTAAAGCCAAGCACAAGCAGCTTTCCAGAGGGCTACTGCTGTAAATGGCTTCAAGGTTCTGATTACACAGTATAGTAAACTCTCTATTCAGTAACAAACTAAGACAAAATATTCACAGAAATCAAAGTACAGCATTCACAATGTTATAGCATAACTTATCATTAAAATGGTCACATAGTTTTCACCAAAGTGGTCACATAGTTTTAATCAAAAGATACAATCATTTAGTAACTCATTCATTTACTAACTCCATCATTTAGTAAGTCCTTAATTCAATCATTCTTAAGGAGGTTTGTCTCATGAATAGACACAAAGTACAAAGGTCAAAGTTCTACACCCCTAAGTCACATTGTCTTAATCTCTTCAATCAAAAAGTCTTCTTTCTTCTTAATTGGAGAAGTCCTTAACTCAATAATGTAAATGTAAAGGTCAAAGTTCTCCACCCCTAGGCCACAGTAAATCATGATCTTCTCAGTTTGCATTAAATACCCAAGAAGAGGTCTTTTCATCTTGACTCAAGGCAGGCTCTCAGCTTCCATGGTTCCTCTTCCATGGTCCCAGCTCCTGCCCGAATCTACCCAACTGTCACCTGAGTTCAGAGGCAGACAACTATCAGTTCCTTTCCCAGCTCCTTGTGCAGTTCCTTTTCCATAATGAAGTTAACAGTTTATAGTCCACCTCAAGTCCTTCACAGTTTCTGTTCCTGGGGAGACAAAGCTTAACAAAACCACAATAACATTTATTCACATTGCCAGCATCCTCATTAATTCACTTTCTGCCTGTGAAATCAACATAGACCCAACAACAAGGTCTAGAAATCAAGACAAATCATCAGTATAGTCTCAGGACCTCTGAAAATGTCAGTAAGACCCTCCTCCAGGATTTCTGTAAACATATAACAAGAAAATCCTCTTTCAGGGCTTTTAAACCAGCAGTAAGGTCCCAGGGCTTCTGTAACAATAGCAACATTCTCTATCAGCAGACAAATCTGACAAAGTAACATCAAAACAGACAGACAAAGTACTAGCACCACATCCATGCTTCTTCCCAGTTCTCCTTTCTTATCATTTCTCAGTTCTTCTCAATTCTCTTCTCAGTTCTTCTCTCTTCTCAGTTCTCAGTTCTCAGTTCTCCATTGTCCATTCTGTTCTCAATCCATAGCAGTTCTCAGAAGTTCTCACGATCCTAACAGTTCTCTCTCTCAGCAATTCTGGCTCTCTAGCTTGGGTTTTTCCTTATATGTATGGTATTAGCTCCTCCCTGTTCTGTCCCTTCCTGTTACATAAGCAACTTCCTCCTACTGTGGGATTCATAAGTTATGGATCTTAATACTTGATACAATCATGAACTGAAACAAGGTGCTAAGTACCTGTTTGATTGCCAATACAAAAGACAGGGAAGATCTTCAAATCCCCATTACCACTACAATGCATTGTTGGTGCCATTGTGAACTGGTCCAATCATGCCAGAGAATAATTTGGAACAGTACCCAAAGTTCTATAAAATTGTGCATACCCTTTGATGGAGCAATACCATTACTAGGTCTGCACCCAAAAAAGTCCAAGGAAAAGGAAAAGGACCCATGTGTATGAAAAATATTCATAGCAGCTCTTTTTTGTATTGACAAAGAATTACAAATTGAGGAGATGGTCCTCAATTGGAGATTGGTTCAACGAGATGTGGCATTTGATTGTGATGGAATACTATTATTCTAATGATGGGGGGGATGGTTTTAGAAAAACCTGGGAAGATTTACATGATCTGATACAGAGTGAAGTGAGCAGAAACAGAAGAACATTGTACATAATGGTTTCAATTTTATATAATGATTAACTATGAATGACTTGGCTATTCTGATCAATGCAATGATTCAAGACATTTCTTTTTCTTTTTCTTTCTTTTTTTTTGGGAGGGAAATTGGGGTTAAGTGACTTGCCTAAACTCACATGGCTAGTAAGAATCTAAGACATTTCTAAAGAATTCATGATGAAAAATGCTATCTACCTCTGGAGAGAGAATCAATGGAGTCTGGGTGCACATTGAATCATAATTTTCCACTTTCTTTGTCTTCCTTTTTTTGGCAACATGGTTAATGTGAAAATATGTTTTGCATGATTTCATATGTATAATTGCTATCACATTTCTTTCCTTCTCAATAGGTGGAAGAGGAGTAGGGGGGAAATAATTCAGAATCAAAATTTAAAGACAATTATTTAAAATAAATAGAGAATAAATTTACCTAGATTTTTTTATTAAAAAAAGAAAGAAAAACCTCTCATGGACACTGTGCATTAGCTTTCAGAACTTTCTAACCATTATCTATTAAAAGTTGAGACTATATTCCAAAAATGCTAATGCTACTTTAATAAACAATATTTATTCATTTCACCACAAACCAGTTTTCAAAGAAGCTTAACTATGTATAAATATGAATGCCCTCATGCTGACCAACAGAAGTAGTATTGCCCAAGTTATCTCTGGACAATCATGGACCATTTTACAGTTCCAAAAGCCTGAACTCAAGTCAATATTTGTAAATATCGCCACCGTATTTTTTCAGCTGAGTAGTCCAATCTGATAACATTGGACTGAGATCAGCTTTAAATGAAACTATCTCTTTATGAGAAGTACAGTCATTAGCCAGTCTATGGATCTATAAACAAGGCTCAATTCAGTTCAGGAAGACTTTATTCTTTATCATTCATCAGGCAAGGAGAAAAATACACTATAACTCCAGTGTATATTGGATTTAATATAAACTTCCTGAGTAGATACTATTATTACTAAAATAACTAAGAAGAAACAATTTACATATTTCCCAGAATGTCACTTTGAGATCTGTCAGCTTTTGACCAAGTGAAACCTAAGAGCTATTTGTTTCTTATCAAAACTCCCAAGAATAAAAAAAATTGAGTTCTAGAAATATGAAATAATGAGAAGTAACAAAAACAAACACACAGTTTCCATGTCCACTGGCCCAACAAACCCAAGCATATGAAGAGAAAGATAAATAAATAGGAAAGAAGGAGGGAAGGAGGAAAGGAAGGAAGGAAGGAAGGAAGGAAGGAAGGAAGGAAGGAAGGAAGGAAGGAAGGAAGGAAGGAAGGAAGGAAGGAAGGAATATGTGACAAAGACCTTCAAAAGATAAGGGAAAAGAAAGAACAAGATAATAAGCACACAGGAAAAAAAGATAATTTTAAACAGCACAATGAACATATATTTTGTATTAAAAGGTCTGAAGAGAAATCATCAGAAGGAAAATATTAACTTCAATAGGAGACCAAGAAGGGGAACAAATCTATACAAGACAGATCGAATTATATAACAAATACATTTAAGGAAATGAAGGAGGATCTGGTATTAATTTTTAAAAATATAGTGTCAGTAAAGAAAGATTTGGCATTTTTAATAAAAGGCCTATAATCAATAAAAACAGAAAAAGGCAAATTGATAGCAAAATTATCAATGTGGAGAAGTGAAAAAAAATTTGATAAAAAAATAGAGTCAATAGGAAAATTCTCATGCTGGAAGAAAACCCAATAGAAAATAGTAGTTACCTACCAAAAAAAATTCTTACAATCACTGAATATTGGAATTGAGAAGGACCTTAGAGGTCATATAATAGCCAGCTAAACTAAAACTGCAAGTGTAGGTGTATAATTTGGAAACCCTCCCAAGTAATGATATTCTAATCTCCTGGCATGGGACAGAGCTTTGCTTTTCTGGGATAACACAGTAACTCTTGATTGGTCTTCTGGTTCCCATAACTTGTGGTGGAGATAAGGGACAATGTCAAAAATGACTGTCAAGTGAGTCAGAAAGAACCTCAAAATCTCTTCTATAACATCCCTGGCAAGTGGTTAGCAAGTCTGCTTAAACTCATTATAGCCTGAGGCAGTCCATTTGATTCTTGGATAGTTCTTCCAGTTTTTTGTTGGGTTCTTTTTTTTGGGGGGGGGGAGGTTTGGGAGGGTTTAACCTTAAATTGAGTACATTTTCACTCAGTCCATCAACATTTATTAAGCACCTACTAAGTGTGACGGATTGTGCTAAGTGCTAGGAAACAGAGTCAAAGAAAGTCCCTGTCCCCCATATCTAATATAGGAGACATGAAGCAAACAAATATGGACAAATAAGTTATATACAGGATAATATGGAAATGAGTAACAGGGAGAAGGCACCAGAATTAAGAGAGGTTGGGAAAGGCTTCCTATAGAAGATGAAACTTTAGCTTTCATCTAAAGTAAAGGCAGTGAAGAAATAAAGGAGGTGGCAGTGAGGAGGAAGAGCATTACAGTCAGGAGAAGAGAAGGGGATTTCTAGGGCTAGAGAGCATGACCTGGAGGATCCAATGAAAGAGACTGAGAAGAAATGGTTCTATAGGCAGAGGGAAATCAGGAGAAAATTGTGTCCTGAAAACCTAGTGAAAAGAGAATATAACATAGAAGAGGGTGATCAATGTCAAAGGCTGCAGATGGGTCAAGAAAATGAGGATTAAGGAAAAACAATTGGATTTGACAATTAAAACATCATTGGAAACTTTGGAAATAGCAGTTCTGATAGAATGATAAAATAAGAAACCATATTATAAGAGGTTAAGAAAAGTGTGAAGGGAGAAAAAGCAAAGACAATTAATTTTTTTTTAAGTTTACATCATTCATTTCCACAAGATTTTGAGTTACAAATTTTCTTCCCATTTTCCCCCTACCCACCACCCCAAAACAGCAATCTCATTGAATATCATCTCTCCCAATCTGATCTCTCCTATGTCCTCTCCCATTCCCCCTCCAACTTTCCAGTAAAGGATGATGGCTCTCTACGACCCAGTGCCAGTATATCTTATTTTCCAGTTACATGTAAAATAATAATAGTAATTATTATTATTATTATTATTATATGTATATTTTTTTTTGCTTTTTTTTTTTGGAGGGCAATTGGGATTAAGTAACTTGCCCAATGTCACACAGCTATGTTTTTGTTTGTGTGTGCACTAAGGATCTGAGGCCGGATCCAAACTCAGGTCCTTCTGACTCCAGGGCCGACACTCTACTCACTGCACCACCTAGCCGCCCCCATATGTATACATATATATATGTATGTATATTTAAACGTTTTAAACCTTTGAATTCCAGATTCTTTCCCTACCTCCCTCATCACCCACTCTTACTGAGAAGATATTCAATATAGGTTGTATATGTATAGTTATGCAAAACATTTCCATAGTGGATATATTGTAAAAGACTGACTAAATTTCCCTCCATCCCATCCCACTCCCCACTTGTTCTATTCTCTACTTTGATCCTGTCCCTTTTCAAAAATGGGTGCTTATAACTTCCCTCCTCCCCAACCTGTCCTCCCTTCCATCATCCCCCATCTCATCCCCTTTCACCCAATTCTCCTGTTGAGTGAGATACCCTATTTAGTGTGTATGTCATTCCCTCCCTAAGCCAAATTCATTGAGAATAAAGTTGACTCATTCCCTTTTGTCTTCCTGTTCCTCCTCTCCATTGTAAAAGTTTTCCCTTGCCTCTTCTATATGAGATATTTTACCCCATTCTATCTTTCCCCATCTCCTCTCATTATATTCCTCTCTCACCTCTTAATTTCACCTTTTAAGTATCATCCCTTCCTATTCAACTGGTCCTGTACCCTCTGTCCATATATACTTGTACAAATATATACACATACTAACATATGTATTCATACTCCCATAAACCCTCCTATATAGACATATATGTATGTGTGTGTATGTGTGTGTGTGTATACATTTCTATTCATTTCAACTTTTCTCATACTGAGAAGAGTTACATAAGTTACAATTATCATTTTTCCACATAGGAATATAAGTAGTTCAACTTTGATAATTTTCTTATGATTTCCCTGTTTACCTTCTCATGCTTCTCTTGCTTCTTGTATCTGAATGTCAAATTTTCTGTTCAACTCTGGTTTTTTCATCAAGAATGCTTAAAAGTCCTCTACTCCATTGAATGACTATGTTTTTCCCTGAAATATGATACTCAGTTTTGTTGTATAAGTGATTCTTGGTTTTAATCCCAGCTCCTTTGACCTCCAGAATACAATATCCCAAGCCCTTTGATCCCTCAGTGAAGAAGCTGCCGGATCCTGAATTATCCTGATTTTGTTTCCACAATATTGAAATTGTTTCTTCCTGGCTGCTTGTAATATTTTCTCCTTGATCTAAGAACTCTAGAACCTGGCTATAATATTCCTAGGAATTTTCTTTTTGGGATCTTTTTCAGGAGGTGATCAGTGGATTCATTCAACCTCCATTTTGCTCTCTGGTTCTAAAACATTAGGGCAATTTTCCTTGAGAATTTCTTGGAGGATGATTTCTAGGTTCTTTTTTTGATAATGGCTTTCAGGTAGTCCAATAATGCTTAAATTATCTCTCCTGGATCTATTTTCCAGGTCAGTGGCTTTTTTCCATGAGATATTTCACATTGCCTTCTATTTTTCATTTGTTTGGATCTGTTTAATAGTATCTTGATTTCTCATAAAGTCACTAGCTTCCATTTGCTCCAATCTGATTCTGAAGGAATGATTCTGTTCAGTGAGCTTTTGTGATTCTTTTTTCATCTGGCAAATTTGGCTTTTTAAGGCATTCTTCTCCTCATTGGCTTTTTGATCTTCTTTTGCCATTTGGGTTAGTCTGTTTCTAAAGGTGTTATTTTCTTCAGTCATGTTGTTGACTCTCATTTTATAATTTTCTTGCATCATTCTCATTTCTCTTCCTAATTGTTCCTCCATTCTCTTGTTTGGTTTTCAAAATCCTTCTTAAGCTCCTCTATGGCCTATAAGCAGCTTATTCTTTTCTTGGAAGCTTCTGGTGTAGGAGTTCTGACTTCACTGTCTTATTCCTGTTCCATGCCCCAATGCTTTTTGTCCCAAAAAAAGGAATCCAGAGTTAGACCACTGTGCATGCCTTGCTACCCTCATTTGTTCATGTTGCCACTCAAATACTTGATTTTTGAGCTTTTTGCCATAGTAGAACTCTGCTACCAGAGGGGGAAGCTTTGTCCCAATCACTGGGGTTTTTGCAGCTGCTGAAGCTATTAGTTGGCTGCCTTCTCTGAAGCCTCCACACACACTGGCAAACTGATCATGCACCCCAGGACCTCCACCCTAGACAGTAATCCAGATCCAAGCAGGTTAAAGCAAAAGCGATTACCCCTCAGTCTGGTTGCTTTGTCCCCTTACAATCTGCAGTCCCAGAGCTCTGAAGCAGCCATGTGGCACCAGTTGCATGCCCACAGCACCTCAGAGCTTCTCCCTCCAGGGGATAAAGGCCGACCACACTCCCAAACTACTGGATCCCAAAGTCCACACTGCACTGACCTCTCACTTTGTCCTTAGCATCTATGGGTTGATAATTCTGGAAACCACCACAGCTGCTGGTGATCTGAAGTCCCTCCAGCCAATGGCTGGTTGTACCACTTGAATCTAAAACCTCAGCCTCCTGGGGGTATGGGCTTGGCTCCCAATATGGTGTGCTGGCCACTTCCTACTGGCTGTCCTCAGCAGGAGGTTAGCTTCTCTGTGCCATTTTATGGGTTCTGTTGCTCCAAAGTTTGTTTATAGTCACCTTTTACATGAATTGGAGGAGGTGGAAGTGGGAGCCCAGTGGAAGTCCTATTTCTACTCTGCCATCTAGTAAAGACAATTATTCAAGAGGGCTTTCTCAAGGAATTTTGTCACAAAAGATGTATAATAATTGGGATGGAAACCTCAAGTGCAGGTTTTTAGATGATGAAAGAGAGATATAGGCATGTTTATAGCCAGCAAAGAACCAATAGGGAAAGAAAAAGGTAAATGATAAAGGAGATAATGGAGGAGGCAATCTGTTGGAAAAGATAGAATGAAATGGGATCACCTGAGCAGGTAGAGGGGTTTGCCTTGGTAAGGAATAAGGTCACCTTTTCATGTGAGACAAGAGTAAAGGAGAAGAGAGTGACAAAAAGGCATCTAAGTGATATGAAAGGATAGACAGGAAGTGATAGAGCTCATGGTGAATGGCCTCAACTTTTTCTGTAAAATGTAGTGCAAGGTTCTTGGTTAAGAGAACAGAGAGAGAGAGGGAGCCATGGGAGGTTTGAGGTGAGATGAAAAGAGTCACTGTGGAGAATGCAATAGTGAGTTGATGAGCAAAGGTGTAGAAAGATTGCCTAGCAGCAAGGATCCAGTAGAGGTTGTGTAATATAAATTTGTAGTGTACCTAATAAGAATAGTTGTATGATTTTCTTCCATCTTTGGTCAGAAGCATGTATAAAAGACTGAAAATGGCAGATACTGGGAATGATCTAAGGATGAAGCTTGGCAGGGCACAATTGGGATATTAGGGGGTAAGGGACTCAAGAGAATAAAACAGTAAAGAATTGATTCACTAAGGGGTCAAGATGGGGAAAAGAGGTAAGAGTTGCTAGTCCGATGACTATGAGATTATTGAGGGCTGATGACCTGTGAGATTATTGAGGAATTTGTGAATTTTTAAAAGTCTGAGAGACATTGTTTTTGGGTAATTTAATCATTTTGTTATTAATGTTTAGTAATAAAAAGATGATCATTTGGTTGTCTTTCTTAGAACAAAGACCCCTCATGGCAGTGGACTCACTGTTTATGTGCCTGGTTAACAAGTAATGAGAAAATGAATATTATAATGAGATACTGGGCTATATCACAATGAGGTTCTTGGGGCATGTGACTTGGATTACCCAAATCTTGGTCAAAGAGACTTATTGATTTCCATGTCACCTGTCTGACAAAAGGAAGAATCAACATTTTCCTAGACCTGTCTGAACAAACACAATAAGCGGGAATGCACCCAATTGCCTAAATTTAGAATTTCTTTTACTGTTGGGTTTTTTTTTTTGCTTTTTTTTTTTTTTTGGAGGGCAATTGGGGTTAAGTAACTTGCCCAAGGTCACACAGCTAGGTTTTTGTTTGTGTGTGTTGTGTCTGAGGCCGGATCTGAACTCAGGTCCTTCTGACTCCAGGCCTGCGTTCTACTCACTGTGCCACCTAGCTGCCCCTCTTTTACTGTTTTTGATTAGATCTTAATCATCCTGGTTGGGTAAGTCTTAAAGAGAAATTTCTCACACTGGTTGATTTTTGGATAAGAAGTACAAAAGGGGAAAAACTTTTGGTTCTGATTTAATAATTAGTTATTAATACAAGAGAGAAATAATCAGTTCTCTCAGGTTGAAGGCCAGGATGGGCACAAAGAGCAGGGTTTGGGGGAAGGAAGAGGGAGAAGTAGAAAACCAATAGATTATGGTCAAATAAGGGGATGTTGGAATTTTTAAATATAAAGGTAATACATTTCTGGGTGATAGCAAGGTCAAGGGTATGACTATCTTTGTATGTGACTGAAGTAAGATGGAATAGGTCGTAGCAAGAGAGCAGGTTGAGGAATTGAGTGGTCAGAGTGTTTGAGGAAGGTGTCAATATCTTTTGAATTCCCTTGAAAACAAGAATTGAGAAGAGAAAATTGTGAGCTAGGTACTGGACTCCTTGAGAGAGAGAAGGAAGTAACTGGGAGGTTTATAAAGAATAGCTAATAGGTTTTTAATTAGGTGGTAGATATGGATTGAATATCTATCCTCAAAGGAGGAAAGGTTATTGAGTGATAGAGGTAAGAAAAGAACCTGAAACTGGCAATAAAAAACAAGGAGTATTCCAACACTCCTGCTTTGACCAATGAGTCAAAGGAAATGAATAAAAAGGCAGCAAGTACTGGAAAGGGAAGCCAAGGAGTCTGATCTTGGTGGGCATAAGAGAAGCCAGGATTTAGTGATTGCTAGAATATGAAAGGACAGGAAAAGATTTAGAATGACAGGAAATTTGTTGCCTGTGGAACAGGGAATAGTGGAAGAGGGTGGTAGTATTCGACTAGAACTTTGAGGTAGGAGGGTTGAGGGAGAGGGAAATAAAAAATGAAGTGGTAGGGGATGGAGAAAGGGTTCTGGATGATGACTACAAGGACTCAGAATCACTGGGCTATATAAGGGAATGATGAGATGTGAATGTGTTCATCATTGAGTGGAAAGTGCTACTCTTCTTCCCAGATAAGACTGGAAATCTAGCAGGAGACAAATTCAGCACGAGATGGAAGTTTCAAGGTCAAAAGAGAGGTGCTATTTCACTTTACCTCTTCCTTTTATGGGTTGGAGATTAGGCAGGGGATGAAAATAATAACAATAAAGGAAAGACCCACTCCCCACTGATGTTCCTCTTCCCTTGGGGGACAGACACAGCAGTAGATGGAAGACCTGAGATCAGAGAGAAAGTCAATCCTTTTCCTATCAGTGGATGGGAAATCAGGATGGCTGGTGTAGTAAGTTAAAGTCTCTACTTCCAACCACTGCTCCTACTTCTGGCTTCTTGAAAAATGCACACCAGATCTAGCCCCTCTTCCTCCCGTTTACATCTCAAAATACTTGATGACATCCAACATATCTCCCTTGAACTTTATCTTCCCCAAGGATGGTAATTTACTATTCAGGTAGCCCTGCTTTGGTTGTACTCCATCCAATATACTTAGCTAGGAGACAGGTGATACAGTGAATAAGGACTACAACTTTGGAGTCAGGAAAATTATAGTTCAAATCCCACCTTGGGCACTTCCTAGCTGTGTAATTCTGGGTAAGCTATTAGACTTCTCTAATCATAAGTGGCTTAGACTGCGAAATGGTGATAGGAATAGCAGCAAGCTCATAAGTGGGGAAGATCAAATGAGATAACATGTACTGCCTTTGCAAATCTTAAAGAGCTATGTAAGTAATAATTATTGCTATTGTTGTTATATCTATGTCCTTCCTTAAATATGACACTACCATATGAACACAATGCTGTAGACGTGGTCTGACTATCCCAATTCTTGTCTACTGCATGAATGCTCTCTATAGTTTTCCCTATCAGGTCATCTTCTAGCCTGCTATATGACTCTCATCAGAAAAGCCTTCATCTATGGCACCTTCCACCAACCCACCCCAGGCTGGAAATGACCTTTTCTTCCTTATTATCTCATACTACTTTCCCTTTTTGTTATTAACTTAACCACTTAAATTAATAATGTATATATTTGTACATGTTACTTTTTTAAATATGATTTTAAATGCATAGTTTTCCATTATAGAGGCTTCCTAACAATGCCACAAAGCACATTTCCTTAAACAGTAAAGCAAAATGACCTCCACTGTGCTTGTACAATAAGGTGTAACTGGACACAATCCTTCATCTAGCTAGAGATTTCTCGTAATTTCTATTAAAATATAGGCTTCTTAGGAGCAGGAATCCCATTTTATTCACCCTTGTATATGCATCCTATCCACCCTACCTAACAGAGGCTTTACCCAGATTTCAGTACTTGAAAGATTATTGATTTAATCAGTGTGGGCACTCCATTTCAATAATACAGAGCTGTACACCTCTGTACAATGGTAGGCAGTCTTTGGAAAAGGCTGGAAAAGAAATTCATCAGCTAACTGATGAAAGTGATAAGACATTGCCCCTAGTTAGTATTTAAATGAAACTTTTGTTACTCAAATGCATACAAGCATGAATAATTAAATAGAAAAGTGCCCATCTAATTTTAGACTAACTTTGATTCAAATTGTTAAATCCTTGCAGGTGAGAGGAATATTCATAATTTCCCTTGTTTTGTAAAACAATTCTAAAGACTGAGGTCTTTATAGGTTGTCTTTGGGAATAAGGTCAAGCCACCAGAAGAAAAAGAAACTAGTCAAATCTGATGCTTTTTACTGTTGAATAGGAAGGGGAAATATTTTATATCACCCCTACAAAAAAAAAGAACGCAGTACCCAGTTGGCATAGAGTCTCTTTAAGTATTAGCAGATGATTTCATCCCAATAATCTGTCTTCCATACTGAGTTTATGAATGGAATTCATAATGAGATACAGCAGACATACTGTAGGTCCCACAAGACCAATCCAATAGCGGCATACAAAGAAATACCTCTGCTCTAATTACCAGAGAATAACTGTACCTTTTAAAAATGACTTCCATTATTCTTATAGTACAGCATCTGCAGCTGAAGATGAAAACCTACAGAGATAGTACATGTTTCTGTGTGGTGTGTAATGCCGGAAATATAATTAGCAAAGTAAAAAACAAAAAAACAAAAAACCACTCCTGTCTCCAGCCAGCCTGTATGTGTTTTACAGATTTCCAAATAGCACTGAGATTAGCACACAATGAATATCAAGGTTCAACTAAGAAGTCTAATGACAAAAAATGAATGCTGGGATCGCATTCAGAAGAATTGGGTTCACATTCTGGCTCTGACACTTACCTCAGTCTTCTCTTTAATAAAATAGGGATAATAATAACTTTATTGCCTATGTCTTAGGGCTGGTTCAATGGAAGTGCTTTATAATATGTAAAGTGCTCTGTAAGGTTTTAAATTGGGAAGAAATCCTAGAGATTTACTAGTCCAGGAGTTTTTAACCTGAAGTCTGTGAACTCTCTCTCTCTCCCTCCCCCTACATGTATGTATGTATGTATATATGCATGTGTGTATGTGTGTATGTATGTACATGTGTATACACACATATAACCTATATAATACATATTTTTTCATTATTGTATTTTGATGTAATTAGTTTCCTTTGCAATCCCATGTGTTTTTTCTTTTTGCACTTGAAAACATTATTCTGAGAAGGGGTCCATAAATTTCACCAGAATGCCAAAGGGGTCTCAGAGAAAAAAAAATTAAGAATCCTGATGTAACCTAAACCTCTTATTTAAAATGTATTTAACTCTCATTAACATGAGGACCAAAGGATGAAATCCAAGGTGCCTGAGGCCAGATTTGAGACCTGAGTTCAAATTCAACCTCAGATATTTACTAGCTATATGATCATGAACAAGTTACTTAACCCGTTTGCTTCAGTTTCCTCATCTATAAAATGAAGACAATAATAGTACCTACCTCCAAGATTCTTGTGAAGATCAAATGAGATCATATTTACAAATCACCTAGCACAATGCCTGGTACAGGAGGAGCTATTTACTAATAACAATTACTATTATTATACAAGGAATATGAGGCAAGAGTCAGGATTAGAATCTTTATCTTTTGACTCCAAATCTAGTGTGAACTAGTAGTTATAGAAGGCTTATGGACTCATAACTTTCAGGCCAGAAGAGACTTTAGATGTCCTCCAGTCCAACCTCTTTATTTTTACCAATAAGGAAACCGGGGACCAGAGAAATTAAGTGACTTGTCCAAGGTCACACAGGTAGTAAGAGATCTGAGAAGTAAAACCACATACTCTAATTCCAAAGGCAGAACTGTTTATGTTTACTTTTTTTTTTTTTTTTTTTTGCTTTTTGGAGGGCAATTGGGGTTAAGTAACTTGCCCAAGGTCACATGGCTAGGTTTTTGTTTGTGTGTGTTAAGTGTCTGAGGCCGGATCTGAACTCAGGTCCTTCTGACTCCAGGGCCAGCGCTCTACTCACTGTGCCACCTAGCACCCCTTATGTTTACTTTTTTTAACATTTACTTTTTCACTGATTACTTTTGGCCTCCATGAAAGGTGTCCCCGAAGATATAATAACTTTCCTTCTGTATTAGACAGTTGAATTGGTATGTCTTACTTAAACTAGTGAAAATTATTATTATTTCTGTAGCTATTTTTGTTGTTACTATCAGTGTGGCAAATTACAGTGATTGTTTTTTTTTTCTCCTGGAGAATGCAGACTTGAAATCACCACCTTTAGGAACTGCAGTATCTCTAAAAATCCATAGGCTGAAGAATACAAAAATAAATATGTCTGTAAAGTACAGCCTGGTTCACATAATAAAAGTAAAATGTTGTTGCAGACATTAGATTAATTCAACCTCTGCATAAACTCCATGCCATTTATATAAGACACTAGAGGTTTCTTGTGACATGCATGCTATGTGTCATAAATTAATTGTTCCTGCCAAAGAAAATATACAGTCTCAAAAAAGAGCAGACCCAAGATGAGAAGTTTCAAGGTAGCATCAATACATGTCTAATCCACTGTTGGGTTCATCTGGTTAGAATCAACCCACTGAAATTAGAGATGGAATAGACCTTCCAGGTCATTTAGTCAGTCCCTGGCCAATGAACCAGCTGGCTTTGCTAGAGTTTACTCCCATTCAGTTTCAAAGGGTCCAAGAGACATGGATTGTACAGATTCCCCAGGAAAGACCATGACCACATTTAAGGCAGAATGGTCAAAATGGAAGCTGCACTCAATGAGAAATCTACTTTGAGTTCCTGAAATTTAGCAGATAGGCTTTCTAAGAGTGGACCATTTCTCCTCAGAGAGTATCTACAGTCTAGGACCTGGTAAATTTGGACTGGTAAATTAGAGACTGCTGTAGCTACAGTTTACTTAGATTTTTAATAAGGTTTTGCAAAATCTCTCATGTTATAGTTATAGAAATTATGGCAACACATGAACTAAAGGATATCTGACTGAATAACCAAATCCAAAGAGTAATAATATAATGAACTGATGTCAACTTTGAAGAAGGACCCTAGTGGGTACCCAAAGATCTATCCATGGGGTGTGCTGAGAATATACCAATAACAAAAATTAGCCAATTAGCAGATGGTACGAAGTTGGAGAAATAGACAACACATTGGGTAACAGGCTCAAGATCCAAAAAAAGCAACGGGCAGGAAAGAAAAATGGACCAAGTATGATAAAATGACATGACAGGAGTAAGCAGAAAATTTTCAATTGTGTTTTAAAATTCAAGTTCACAATTACAGCATATGGGAGGCATAATTAGATAACAGTTTATGTGGAAAAAATTACTGGTATTAATACAAGCTCAATAGTCAAGTGTGTGATATGGCAGCCAAGAAAACTAATACAATCTTAAGCTGGTGCTTTAAGACAAACATACTGTTCAGAAAGTGACAAGTGTTCATTTTACTGTGTTCTACTTTCATCGGACCATCTTAAAAATAATATATTCATTTCTTGGTACCACATTTAAGGATGGAAATTGACAACACAATGTCTATCCAAGGGACAGTAGTCAGATTAGAGAAGGGATTGGAAACCCTGGCAAACTGGGATCAATTGAAGGACTAAGATGCTTAACATCACTAACATTGCTGGAATTTTTTTTTATCTTTTATTTCTTTTTTTAAAAACATCCTTTGTTCTAAGATATGGCTTTATGTAAGTTAACAAAGGAGTGATATCAGGAGAAGCTATGGAGAAACAAAAGATATCAATTGAAATATTTTTTAAAGGAATAAGGATGTCTATCCTAAAGAAAATTCCATTTAGAGAGAATATGATAGCCGTTTTCAAGTATCTGAAGACCTGTCATGTGGCATAGGGACGGACATTTTAGGAAGGAAACTGATCACTTTGAAAAATATCGAGAAGGCATGGAATCATGAAGAACCAAATATTCATTCTATTTGAGGTTCAAGAATTTGGAGACGTCTACCTGAAGAAGAGAAGACTTATTGGGATTGTAATAGATAACAAAGAAATGCAAGGACTATCTCATGAAAGAAGGATGAGATTTCTCGGAGGAAAGAACGAGAAGCAAAGAGAGGAAGCTGCAAAGGGGCAGGTTCTTAGGCTTGCATGTCTACATAGCAGCTATTTTAAAACTTCTCTCTTGCTTCCCGACCACCTCTTCCTCAACCTACCTCTTGGCAAAAGGTTTTGATTCATATTTCACTGTGGAAATGAAAATGCTATTTATTATGAGCTCCATCTTATCCCCTTCTCTATGCCTAAAAATCCCTTGATATCTTTACTATCAAACTGTTCTCTGATGAAAAAGAAGTGATCTTTCTCCTTACCAGGGTCAGTCTTTACACTTGGATTTTCATTTCCATCCCCCCCCCCCCCATCTCCTTTCAGCTACTAAAGTGATAGTTCAAGACTTTCACTTCTCCGTTTAATACATTTCATTGTCTTTCTCTTATTACTAGGATCAAATACAAACTCCTCTGAATTTAAGCTTTGCCATGTCCTACACAGCTATAAACATTTAAGAATAAGTTTTTCTGGGGATTATATTCTGCTGTGCCATGTCCAGCCTGGTCAAGTACAAAAGACTCAATCAGAGGGTCAACCAGCATTTTTTTTTTCCCAAAGCACTTCAGATAGGTTATCTACTAAATCAGAGAGATTACTATACATAAGGTCAGTAGAGCAAATACCAACTGTAATGGAAGTCATGGATTTCTTTCTTTTTAAATTGTTCCTTTTTTATTATGAACTTAACAAATATAAACATACATTTAACATAAAAAATTATTCATGAAGTCATAAAACTTTTTTTCCATACCTATATCCTATTCTGAATCCATTTTTGTTGTTTTTTTAAATGTTTGATTGATGTTTCTCATTCATTTCTTTGTGGGCGGGGGGGGGCATCATTATGTCGCTACATATCAACATCTACTTCCATAGAAATTCTATTTTTTATTGATTTTTATTTTTCTTTTCTTAATGTTCCCCTACTCCTCCCCTTCCCGTGATCAAATTAATAAGTAAAGAAACAAAAAATAAAGCTCTTGATACATGGATGCATAGTCTGGCAAAAAAAAAAATCCTATACTGAAAATGTAAGTTTCCTTCTGCATTTTAAGTTTGTCACCTCTTTGTCAGGAAATAAATAATGTGTTTTGTCTTAATTCTTTTGAACTCATGGTTTATGATTATGTTGATCAACGTTCTAAGGTCTTTTAAAGGTCTTGTTTTTCTCTGAGGTTATTATCATTATATAAATTGTTCTTTTAGTTCCACTCACTTTGTGGTAAATCGGCTAAGAAAGGCCTTCCTTGTTTCCTCTGAAACTGTACATTTCATCATTTCTTATGATGCAATAATAATACATTATATTTACATAATATAATTTGTTTAGTGATTCCCCAATAGAAACATATCCCACTAGTATTCAATTTTTGGCATGAAAGATGAAAAGATCAGAAATAGATATTTTTTGTACATATGGATCATTTTCCTTTTTCTTAGATTTCTTTGAAGTATAGACAGTTTTGGCATAACCAAACTAAATGTATACGGAGTTTAGTAACTTTGGAGGTGTACTTCAATGTGCTTTCTTGAATGGCTGGACTAACTGACAGTTCCATCAACAGTTTACTACTATACCTGTCTTCCCACAGCTCCTCCAACATTTGTCATTTTCCTCTTTAGTCATGTTTTCCAGCTGATGAGTATGAAGTAGAACCTCAAAGTTGCTTTAATTTGTATTTCTCTAATTATTAGTGACAGCATTTGTTTATATGGTTGTTCATAGCTTGGATAAAGTCATAGATTCTTGAAGTGTTAAAGGAAGGATACATATAGATCAATGGAAAGTACTTCATTAGTTCATTTCAGGATTACAATACATCAATATCTAATATTGTCATCTGTGGCCTGAACAAATCATTTAATAAAAATATCTAATAAAAAAATATATCACTCTATTTTTTTATTTCATCAAGGGACATGCTATTTGCCTCAATGATTCTAATTTGATTTGATAACTTCCTTAAAAGTTGGGGGAATAAATCACTCAGAATATGCCTCATCTCCTATAATCACTGAAGTAGGATTGAGCCTGGCTCATACTCAGATGGAAGCTGGCCAGGGAATAATGGATGCTGTAGGCCTCTAATCACTTGAATGACTTGTCTAGGTTCACATAGCTAGAAAAATGCTGTGGCCAGGAATCTGACCTAGGACCAACATTCTTTCCAGTGTATCACACCATACTGTCTCTCTTTTTTACACTAAAACAACAACAAAATGTTGACCCCATCCTACAGTGAATGACATAAGCTCATATGTCTCAGAAACTCCATCACACAGAGGAATACAAAGAAAAGATTGCATAGGACAAGAATAGTCTAGAGGACAGCATTCTGGATGAGGACAAAGACAGCAATTTGAAGGACTTTTAAAGTGCTTTTGATTTTACAAACCATGTTTACCATTTGACAACTGTGACTGTAGCATACTATGTTCATTTTATATCTGAAGAACTCAGATCTCCTGACCTCTTGAAATCATTGCACCACACTACCTCTTTCAATTGTTCTAAAGAAAGAATTGTCCCTGCTCTATATTCCAAGACAAAAAATCAGTGTCTTCCCCATCAGACAGAAGATCAATTCCAGACAAAGTACACAAAAAACTCAAGAACAAAGTCACATTTACTCTTGTGTGTCTACCCAAGAAATAGCAGTGTTTTAGTAGTTGGTTGCTTGGTTTTTGTTTGTTTGTTTTATTTAGTTTCTCATGAAAAGAACAAAAAAAATCATCACTGAAAAGACTAACAGTGTGAAGACTAGATCTCAGACTGTGAAAATTTTACCTCAGTTCGTATTTGTGGTTCTGAAATTCTCCAGTGGATTACTCAGAGCAGCTCTCAGGATGATTTACTGATGACCGGGGTCTCAGATCCCCTACCCTAAGAATTCTGTCATGAGGCTTCACTAGAACAATCCATGCAGGGCTATTTTAGCCCACCAACGAGAAGGGCAGGAAAAGAGTCATTAATTGTGTCTGACTCTTCATGACCCCATCTGGGATCTTTTTGGCAGAGATACCAGAGTGGTTTGCCATTTCCTTCTCAGCTCATTTTAAAGATGAGGAAATTGAGACAAACAAGGTTAGGTGACTTGTCCAGGGTCACATAATTAGTAAGTATCTGAGGTCACATTTGAACTCAGGTCCTCCTGATGTCGGGACTGCCATTCAATCCACTGTGCCACAATGCCTCCTAAATGTGGGGTCTGACTTGGGCCACGTTATAGGAATGGGAATCTGAAGATCTTCCCTGCCTCTTTGCCCTTTGATAGACTTAAGTGACTCTGAGAACCTTCCTTGATTTGAAAATATACTCTGTCCCCTAATAGGCTGAATGTGGTCACATGGAGCCTGTGGCAAGAGGCTTGTTTTTCAGGAATGCCCACACTTTGATACTTTGTGATTGGGCAGTAGATCAAGAGAATTGTTACATTCTCTGAGCCAGGAGAAGGTTATATATACCCTGATGTGAGGTTTTGTTTCAGGGCTCACTTTGAGAAGAGTTGTGTGATTTGACCAGACAAGAGTCTGAGCAGCCTTTGAGCCCCTGCCTTTGAAAATCCAGATGTTGGTGCTTCCCTCTCTGGTAACAGACGAGGTATGGATGTAATGGTCAGATAGCTAGAAAGCCTGTCTGCTGATCTGTTTCTCTGTCTTCTTGTAACTTCTGTTTGTAACTTGTTTGTATTCTCTGAAGTTCAGGGTGCTGTCTTCTTCCACTGAACTAGGTAAATGACATATGTTTGATTAAAGCAAGATTGTTAACCCATTTTGAGTTGCTTTCCTTTAGAAAAGCAGATCTAAGAACCTGTGTTGGCAACCACCCTGGGTATGCTAGGGTGCTTGCTGCTACAGGCCAGCATGATCCAATGGAAAGAATATTTAATCTGAAGGTTTGAGGTCTTGGGTTTGAATCCTGTCTATCAACTGCTACCTTCTGAAGTCAAAAAAGTCACTTTCCCTACTTACTATGGTTCTAGTTCCTAATCCTTACCATTGTCTGCTAGTTCTTAGTAAAAGAGGAAGAATGCATTAAGTAATTTCTAATTAAGATCCCTTCTGGTTTTATTATTCTCTGATCCTGTAATTCCATTATTGCTTATTCTCAGACCCTCCATCCAGAGGGCACTGGCTTAGAATGAGAGGAGACAGAAAGTTTAATATCCTAGCTCCATCTACTCCTATCCCTCTCAATCTGTGTCTTCAAGGATACCCTAGTCTATGTTGATTATTATTATCTTCATTCTTGTGTATTTTAGAGCCAAAAATAATGTCACTTCTGGAGTTGCCAATTCATTTTCAATAGAATAGTACTGGAAACAGTAGACCAAGTGTACTAGAGACATCTGTTTGAATGCCTTTTAGCAGAGCATGATATAGGACACACTAGGGTTTGCAGCATCCAGAAGGCCAAATTTCAATGTCCATGGTAAATTGCTTCTCCCACTAAAGTACATAGTGGTAGCCCATAGTGTTCTGCAGACAGAAACCACACTGCCACTGGCCACAGCTGTTCCTTCCAGCCTCCTTCATCCTGATGTATGGTCTTTCCACTGCTAACAGAGACATATGGGGGGGAAATAAAATGAAGAGCACATCCAGACCAAATAAGCTTGGTAGGTGTTGAGGCATCAATGGACCGCTGTCATTGACTCTGTATTTTTGTACATGCATTACTGACCACACACTCCCCTCCTCCAAGTGATTCAGAACACTTAACAGTCATCAGCATTCATCCATTCCCCATCCTCAAGGGAAAGTATGATTTGGCCACCTTATATCCTTAAGGGGTCAATCAACAGAGTCAGTGGAAAAGAATTCTCTCCTATGGAAAAAGGCCAGGATAGAAGAGCTTTTTTTTTTTTTTCTGAGGGAATAAAAGCATTTTTCAGGTCATTCTGGGATCAGGTATTCATTCAGAGGCACAAATGGTAATGCTTTCACTTTGGACAAAAATAATTGGGGAGGGCAAAACAGTGTCATGGAGAACTGAAGCGGGGAGGTAGACACAGTGGTGTAGAAAACAACTATCATGATGGGAAAAGTTAACCTAGGAGAAAGGATGGCCCATCCCTCCCCGCTATGGTCCACAGACCCACAACATCATTACCACATCCTCTCTCAGGACCTGCTTTTTCCCCAAACCCTGAAGAGACATGGGTTGAAAGAAGAATAAAAAAGGAGGAAAGACTGCAGATCACTATGAGAAGGAAGTGCACCCCTCTTCAGAGAAGAGGTATGGCTCCATACGCTGCTGCCCTGAGGCAGAGTCCCAGCCACTCTACCCTAGTTATGGTTCTGAATGGATTAACTAAATCTAAAGATAAGCAGGGAAAGAAGCCCTGTAGATAGACCACTAATCCACAGAGGGAGAATTTTCAAAAGGGTAATAGAGGGTGGAGAGGGTGGTATACAATCTCTGTCAGACCCCCAGAGCTATTCCATAAATGATCCCTAGAGGATATGTAAGAAGAAAAACAAACATGAACCCAAACATCCAAGCAAATTACACATGGAGTAAATCTTCCCAAAGCCTTTCCTCTCACAATTGTTCCTAATTAGGAACAACTAGGTAACAAAAGCCTCTAATCCTCTTTAACAGACAGCTGGTGACTGCTGTAGTCTGGCATGGGAAGAAAACATTAAATCATTAATGGGAGTCATTCCTTGGCCAAAAAATAGTTAATTTTCTCTCCCTTCAAAAATTACACCTATAAGGTTTCATAAGACAACTTAATGTACTCCTGGGAATAAGAACGTTTTATATGAGCACTCTACCTCTTCTTTGGGGAGAGCAACAGTTTCTATATTATTGGATGCTGAGGGACTACCAAAATCAGGAATCCATGTGTCAGGAGTTTTCCCCCAAATCAAAGAGAGGCAGTTATGGTAAACATCAACATTTTATTCTCACTTGATCCTTTGGATGGGCTAGAACAAAGGAAATATTCTGTGGTTATAGGAGAGAGAGAGAGAGAGACAGAAGCAGAAATGAACAGAGACAGGGAAGGAAGGGAGGAGGGAAGGAAGGGAGGAGGAAAGGAAGGAAGGAAGGAAGGAAGGAAGGAAGGAAGGAAGGAAGGAAGGAAGGAAGGAAGGAAGGAAGGAAGGAAGGAAGGAAGGAAGGAAAGGAGAGAATGAGGGAAGGAAGGAACTTAAGATAACAGGCCTTTAAGGGCCATAATTAATAACTAGCCCATCTACTTTGTTTAAAAAATCAGAAAACTGAGGCCTAAGCAGGAGAAATAAGTTAACTTCAAGCAGACACTGAGCCTGTGAGATGAGATCTGAATCTAGGTCCTCTGATGCCAGATCCTACACTGGATTGCATTTCCTTCTCCAGCTGATTTTACAGATGAGGAAACTGAGGCAAACAGCATTACATGACTTGCCCAGGGTCACACATCTAGGAAGTGTCTGAGGCCACATTTGAACTCAAGATATTGAGCTTTTCTAACTCTAGGCCTGGTACTCTATCCACTGTGCCACCTGTCTCCCCACCTTCTTTTCACTACCTGCCCTTACCATTTCTACAGCTTGCTAATTCTACAATACTCTCTGTGTACTGGCTTTGTTGCCTGTTTGTTTTCCCCAACCCACCACACTATAGAATGTGTACTTTCCATGTCATAGAATAATGACAAGTGAAAGAATTGTGATGGCCCAACAAAAGTTGTAACTTTCTTTTGGAATCCAGGGCAAGTAATACAGAACAAACAGCAAGATGGATTCTTTGGCCAGGGAGTGGGCTAGGCGTTGGGGGTGGCCCTAAAACAGTGGTGAGAAGGATTAGACCTCAAACCAAGGGCCACAAGAGCCTTTGGAAGGAGAGACACATGAACACCAGTCCATCAGATAGAAACAGTGATCTTTGAAGGCTACCCCTGGGATAACAAACTTACCATCTAGTAGCTTACAATATTAACTAATTATTCTCCATTACTACAAGTTAAGTCCAGCTTTTTTTCTATCTGGGGAAGTAATAATACAAGTGTTGGCAGGACACTCTAAATTTTGGTGTCCTGGGAAAAGACACAGTTGTCCCGTCCTAGTTGTAGGTCAAAATCTATCATCATAATAATAATTTCTCACTTTGGAATAAGAAGTATTTTGAGAGATGTTTCTGTCATTTTATCATGGACCTGTGATATAAAACACTGGGGCTCTGCATAGGAAACTACACAATATAACCATGTCAACCAAAATGAGCCCAGGTTATGAGGGTCAGGAGTCATAGGAATAAATGTATAAATCATAGAATCATAGAAATAAATGTATCAATAAAGAAAAGAGCAAGTCAAAACAAAGCAACTTATTTTACACATGGGAAAACCAACAATAGAAGGGGAGTATATTCACTTAAGGTCATACATTCAGCTGGTGAAAGATCTTGTTAGACAGCCCAGGTCTTCTGACACTCAGCCAGCCTGAGCTACTCAGTTAAAACTCAAGTAGCCATTAGAGGATTTATTAACTATGTTTCAAAAGGAAAATTGGGGAAATATGAGACCTGAGATCTATTCTTAAAGGGAAAGTCAAATAAAAGTATTTTTTAAAAAGGAACCATATATTTTGTTTCATGTAAAAGTTTTAGGTAAGATTTTATAAACTGCTAACTTGCATTTCAGCATTTAAAATGTTAAATGCCAGTGGGGCTATGTAGCATGGGCTAACTAACGCACTAGAGTCTCCAAGAAGTGACCGTCTCTCCCGGATCTCTATTTTAGGAAAGCCACAGCAAAGTTTCCCTACACTCAGGGCCATCTTTACAGCTTTACCACCACCTTGCCTCTTGGGAGAAACTTCATGCTTGGGGCCCAAAAGCCCTGACTGTTGACAGTCTCTCTCTCTCATTATTTCAGGAAAGCACCAGTCATGATTCACTCCACTCCCTACTTCTCTCTACAAGAGAGCAATACTCTCTTGTTATTGAGACTCCAGAGGAGAGCTAATGAATGGTTCCCAAGGACTGCTGGGACCTTTGCTGTTTGACCTTAAAGTGATGCGGTAGATAGTGGTGAATGGGAGTCAGGAAGCCCTAAGTTCAAATCCATCCTCAGACACCCTGAGCAAGTCACTTCACCTCTCTCTGCTCAGTATAGATCAGTACAGTTATCTGCTCCAACAGCTAACTGAAGCCTTTCATCCTTGTATTGTATAGCTCCATTATGTCTTCTCTATAAAACAAGAGGGCGGGGACTACAGAGCTTCTAAGTTTCCTTGGAGCTCTATCATTCTCTGATCTATCTTCCCCACATTCTAGCCAACAACCTTGCCACCAACCCTTTCATTCCTTTAAACCAACAACCCTGCTCCCGCATGCTAGATACAGGGTGGGATTCATGAATTTGTGGAAATCATGAAACAGCCAATAGTCCAAACTGGTTGGAAAACACATTGTATAAAAAAGAATGGGTGGGGGGATCCACAAACACACAATGATGAAAGAGAGGGAAATGCCTTAAATATGAGGCTGAGGCATTTGTTCAGGCAATAGTGAGACATTAAAGATTTCTGAGCAATGGGATGGCAAGGTCACACCTATGTGATTTTACCATGGTAGAAGGATTGGATACTATTACAATAGCAAAAGGCAATGACAATCAGAATTAAGGTGAAGAAGAAATGACGAATGCAAGAGATTTTGCTGTGATCTAGTCAATATGACTTAGCATTTGATTGAATGGGGTTGGGGAGAGAGTACCTGCATCCCTGGAAAAATCTATCAACATAGTGGTACTGTCAAAATGGGTAGAAAATTTGGAGAGAGATACAAATTTAGAGAGGAAGATAATGAGTGTTTTCTTTTTTTTAATTTGAGTTGCCAGTCAGGCTTCCAAATAGAAATGCCCAACAGATATTTGGAAAGGTGAGATTGGAGCTCAAAGGAGGGCCAGAGATTTAGGAATCAACTAAGAAAGTAGATAATTAAAGTCCTGGGAGTGAATGAGAAAGAACAGAAATGAGGACTAAGGTCAGAGCCTTGGGGTAATCCAAACTTAGGAGAAAGCTAATGCTCTAGTGAAAGAAAATGAGAAACAGTTACGAAGGAGGAAAATATCAGGATATGAAAATATCACAAAAGTAATGGGAAGAGAGAGTATCAAGACAAAGAGGATGGTGCTAAGAAATGGACCAAGTTGCAGAAAGGTCAGGGATGATGAAGGCTGAGAAAAGGTCATTTGATCTGACAATTGCAAAATATTTTATAAATATTTATATATATATATATATATATATATTCAGGTAGAAATATATATACATATGTATTGTCTTGCTCATATTTTTATGCCTTTTTCAAATCTGTTACTTAATGGGTTCCTTGAGCATCTATATCAGTTTCCTCACTTTTTTTCTCCTTATATTAAGTTTCTTTTATTCCTTCAGAACAGTATTCCTTGGAGATTCTTATCCTCACTGTGTTGACATCCCCTGTAGAATCTTAAGCCATGGAATATTCTTATCCTTTATTTAAACCCTTTGAAATCTACTCTCCCAAAGCCTAGGTGGCAGGACAGACTATGTCTGGTTTTCCTCTCCTTTTCTATCACAGATTCTAAGATCAAGAAGTCATTCTCTATATACCATATAGAACCATGGTTCTCATCATTCCTGACACAGCAACCAGTTACTACTTATTGGTGAAAATCAGACCCAAAACAAAAGTTCTCTCTTTGCTAACTCTACCTTTTAAAAGTTAAAACTATGGTTTAGGCAAGTTAAGAAATTATCATTTTCTTTTCTTAGGGGCAATGACAGAGCACCAGCAGATAACTGAGATTTTCTATCACTATTATCATATTATGCCACTATGCTAGATTTATAGTTTATTTCCCAAACTCTTCCTCCTCTGGTCTAGTTGGTCAATAATAATAATAATACCTTCTTTCCTAATAACACTGTTTTTGTTCTTCTATCCTTTGGTCTTCAGTCAAATGTCCTCTATAATGTTCTGCTTATCTGATTGGTAGATTTTTTCAGATGAGTATTCTTTCTTAGCATGAAATATTTCTTGCTCTTCATTTATCCTGGGCCCTTTGAATAAGAAATGCCTCTCCAGAGCTACTTTCCAGTCATGGGGATCATCTCATGGGGTCTGACAGGAATCTCACAAGATCAAATTTGCCTCCTTTCATTAAGATATGAAGCTCAACTTGCTTGATATCCCAGTTTGGGCATCTGTGTACAGATATTTGATATGACAGATTATACTGTTGGCTTCTTTCTTGGGTTTTGTTGCTGGTGAATTACTGGGTATCTCTACAACCACTTTTTTTTAATGTTATAGATATTCTTCTATGACATCTAGTTCAATAGATAACAGAGTAATTTTTCTCTTTGCCCTTCCCTTTTCAGTTTAAAGGCCTCTCAATTAAATCTGCAACACTCCAAGAAAACTTACATTCATATTAATTCTTATTAGGATCACTGCATTTCTGATGAAGATGCCATCATTTCCATATTTTGAGCCATGACCCAGAAATTGAAATCTTGTTCTGAAAGAACATCTTCTTAGCCAGTTCTCCATTTCCCAGACTTACCATTCTCTCACAGCCTCTGCCCTCCACTGAAAAAAAGTGATGAAAATATCACCTTCACTAAGTTCTGTAATTTCCCTACCAAGATTTCATTGTCCTTATCACTTCTCAGGCATTTCCAAATTATTCTTCCTGTACTCAGATCCTCCTATTTAGGAACTCTGTGTTCTGATAGATGAACTTTCAACCAAACCTGCACACCACTAACAGGCAATTTTCAAACTAGGCCACCCACAGTCTCCTCCCCCCATTAAATTCTATTTCCACCACCACTGCCATGCCCCAATTAGAATTTAAACTCCTTTATGGCAAGGGCTATCTTACTTGCTTGTTTAGAACATAGGAAACATTTATGTTCTCAAAGTTTAGTGCAATTCTTGGCACATAGAAAACAATAAATGCTTTTTCATTTATTCTGTAAATACTTTCTAGGTTATTCCTGGCTACATCATTTGTTTCCATATCTCCACCAGGAGAGAGCAGTAGTGAGATAATTGTTATGAAGTATACTTTAATAGGGAGCAGAGAGATAGGCATCATAGCTACATGCAATGTCTAGAGTGAGAAACCCATGGTTAGATCACACAAAATGAAGGAATGCTTGCTAGGCATAAGCGTTTGTATCCACTCTCAACATAATACAACGCCATTCAGCAGTTGTATCACTAAATATACAGATCAGAAAGTTACCTTCACAAAACATTCATTGGTTTTCTTATTCTCCCAATATTCCACTTCAAATAAGTTGATCTCCTGATCAAGAATTTTCAGTGGCTCCCCATTGCCTCAAGAATACAATATCATCTATTCACCTTGCCCTCGACAATCTGGCTCCTACCTGCCTTTTTTTATCTAAGTCCCTACTTTTGGTGCTCCTGTTGAACTACAATACTACCATATTCCCTAACTCTATATTCCTTTGTTCATCTTGGGCCCTTTGTTCATCATAAGCCATTCTTATTAGATTTACAATAGCCTGAAATTCATTCTCTTCTCATGTCTGACTCTTAGAATCTTTGTCTTCCTACCAAGCTCACTTTATTTTCTGCTTCTTCAATGAAGCCTCCCTGTTCCCTTTCCTCCAGTTGTTATTCTTTCCCACTTTAATTTATCCTGTATTTATAGTTATTTATGGACATGTTGTATCCCATCCTCTTGGGGAACGCAAGCTCCTTGAGGACAGGAAATGCTTTGGTTTGGTCTTTGTCTCTCTAAACAATGTTTTGCAACTAGTAGGGACCTATTACAATTGGATGAATTGACTGAATTGAATGTTACAGACAGAAGAGACTTTAGAACACAGAAGGTTAAAGGTAGAAAAGTCCTTAGAGTCCATCTTCATTTTATATATAAGGAAACTGAAGCCCAGGAAGGGAAATGAATTGATCAGGGTCACACTAATGGCTGATGGCAGACCTAGGATCAGAAGCCAAGTTTCATGATTCTGCATTCCCTGTAATCAATTCTTCCTTTTATTATTTAATGGGGTGGTAGAAAAGGATGCTAAACTTAATGATTAAAATTGTGATTATCTCCCTGACTCCAACCTGACATGCATATCCTCTCCCATCTGTCCAGAAGAGTCCCAGATGTATGATGGAACTCTGGCTTGTACATTCATTCTTGCTCTTTCAGGATTCTCTCTGTGGTTACGTCTTTTAGCTCCACACACCTGGCTGAGGCTCAGAGTAGAAAGGCCTGGGGCCTGGAGAGAAGAGCAGGATGTGGAAGGCTGGGAAAATCTGGGCCCTTTGTGAAAACCCATTAAGGAAGATTCAGTCTTTATGCTTTGTTTGTGTTCCCTTGGCCTGTTTGTAGTAAACCCTCTTAGAATGACACATGCTAGGAGGCACAGAGACCTTTTTGATTGAATAGTAAAAGGAGCCTATGAGAAATGTGAAATCATTCTTTCTGGAGGTTTCAGGACATTTTTTTATGTGGACAGCTGCTGGCTACAGAACTAAGGAAAATTTAATTCAGGAAAATATCCTAAGTAATGGAGCCAGAGAAGCTAAAAAAAAAAAAAGTGGTAAATATTGCTAAGCCATCATTACTTACCAAAGACTTATTAGTCATCTTTCTGTTTTTGAACTGGAAGCTTAAAGTCTCCAAAGTCCAAAGCTGATGCTACGTTCTCAGTGAAAATCAAAAGTCTCTTCCTCTCCAAGCACAAAAACCTGCCAAGATCCCATTCAAGGTCAGCATGAGCCCACCGAAGCAGACACATACACTTCCTAAATCCAAATGGAAATACAGAATGAACAAGCACCCTATCATTCTTCCCAGCATAGACTGCTGAGAAGGTCATGTCAGGACTAGAAGCAGGTTGGACAACCTCTTTCCACCCCAATTCCCCTTTTGTCATTGTTGTTCAGTCATTTCAGTCATGTCCTACTCTTTGTAATCCCATTTGGGGTTTTTCTTGGGAGAGATACTGGAATAGTTTGCCATTTCTTTCTCCAACTCATTTTACAGATGAGGAATCGGAGGCAAACAGGTTTAAATGACTTGCCCAAGGTCACACAGCTAGTAAGTGTCTGAGGCAGGATTTGAACTCAGGTCTTCTTGACTCCAGGCTTAGCACTGTCAATCCAATGAACCATCTAGCTGCCCCAGTATTTAAAAAGTATATGAGAAGAAATGGATTGCAGTGGACGAGTTGGAGTTAAAGGGAATCGGTAGTCCTGGCTGTATTTCTATTTTCCCAGTATGACCCTAAGTAGTCTCTAACTTGGAATGCCTCTAATCTATCTAATGCATGATTTTTATGAATAGTAATGATTCACATATAAATATACACATATAGATGCACATACATATATAACATTCATTACAGGTGTGTGCATTTTAACCAGATAGGTGAGTTCATTTATATAGAGAGTTCCTTGATGAGGAAATTCTTTACCAATGTAGTTCAGGACCAGTTTTACAATTTATAATCCTGAGACACAAAGAGATTAGGTGGCTTGTCCAGGGTCACATAGGTCAATATGCTTCAGAAGCAGGACTTCCTAACTCCAAAACCAATCCTTTACTTTCTACATGATGCTCCCTATCTGAGTTCCAGATGACAACAGAAATGGCAGTGCATACTTAATTATAAGACAATTATATAAATAACCATTTCAATTAGAATTTAGAGGAAGGAGAGATTATTTTACTCATTCATTTAACAAGTATTTTGAAGTATTTACTTTGTGCACAATACTGTGCTGGGTTTTGGGAAGGATGAGATGTAAAGATTGAATGAGCCACTGTCCATGAACTAGACCTCATGGTGGATCAGAGGGATGTTATGAATACAGATAAATAATGATGTATTAGAATTACACAATTAGTGCATCCATCAGAGAAGTGAAGAATGAAGTTCTTGGTGAAATCTGAGGAAGAAGGTCTTTACCAACAGAGTAAATGGTGGGTGGGACTTCACGGAAGAGGCAGCATTTGAGTTGGGCATTACAAGATAAATAAAAATTCAACAGAAGAAAATGGTGTGGGGGGCATTCTAGAGACAGAGGTATAAACACAGGCTTGGAAAAGGGACAATGCAGGTCATTAAGCATGAGGGAAGGAATAATTCAGTTTGGTTAAAGTAAAGAGTACATGGAGATGAGTAAATGAGAAAGAAAGTATGGGGAAGACTGCTCCAACTGCCTGGTGACTGTGAAAGACTTCACAGAAGATAAATTTTTGAACTGGAACTTGAAAGATGGATCCAACTTGAATGAATGAAGAAAAAAATTAATTCCAGTAGGTATAAAGGGAAATGGTACCCACCACTATACGTGCATTTGTTTACAAGTAGACCTAGGGTGGGAAGAAATATAGGGCTATCTAGTCTAAACTCTTCATTTGGCAGAGAAGCAAACTGAAGAGGCCCAGAGAGGAGACAGGCCTAACCCAAGGTCACATAGTCATCATGTAGCAGATTTGGGATTAGATCACAAGTCCTTACACTGTATTTCCAGTGCTCTTTCCATAGCACCACACTATCTGGGGCCTCTAAAATCCCACCAGATGATTCTATGTACAGTAGACTCAACTCCCCTATTCATCAGAGCTTTCTGGCTGTCATATGTCCCCTCTCTGATGGATAAAACTAGATCCATTGACCTATTGCTTCCTCCATAGAGATTTCTATCAGCTTTGAAATAATCTTTCAATTTTTCTTCCTCCTAAGCACATGGCTTGGGTACCAAGGCACCTGGAACAGAAGACAGTACTATAGGGGCAATCTCATTAGTGTTACATAAATTCAGATGATTCCTTTTCATGCAGCCTGACTCCTTAGCACAAACAGACCCAACTCATACAGGTTTCTTTTAATTCCATATCATGTTGCAGGCTAACATTTCGTTTGCAGCTCTGTATACCTTTATTCCACAGCATTTTGGCTTCCAAGTATAAATGCAATTGCTCCTTCTTCCAAATTAAATAGATATCCTCTGTGTGTGTGTGTGTGTGTGTGTCTTTGTGTCTCTCTGTGTGTATAATGTGTTGCATTGGTAGATGGCTATTAAAAGTCACACATCATTTACCATATCATGATAATTCATTATATTTTGGGGCTGTGTATGGTTTGTCTATGATAGACAACTTCACAGAACAAATCCCTTTAGTAAAAGGATTTGTTCTGTAAAACTTGGATTCAGTCAAAAGGCCTCACCAAAGGATTTCAAAGGCCATGAGTAGCCTCAAGACTGAGTGTTCCCCACACCTAGTACCCAACCAATGACATCTTACATGATATTGTCCTAAAATATCCATTTAATTTGGAAGTAAGAACAACTGCATTCATACGTGAACACCAAAATTCCACAGGATAAAAGTGATATAGAGATATAGGTAGATAGATACATAACTATGGATATAAATATACACACACATATATAAACAGAGATACTATGTATAATATGCTTACATATGTGTGAACATTCACACATATATAATATGCACATGCAAACATACATATCCCCTTCCACAGAGCATGTCAATATCTGTTCACTCTTAGATTATAGTTTAGTTTAGATTCTACAGATAACCCTGTTGAGGGGAAAGATTCTTCCCCTGCTCTACATTTTAGTTTTTTGGTCCCTCTCTGATGTGTTTCCTCTCTACATGCCCCATCTCTTACAAGAAAGCCTTTTCTAAACATCCTTCTTTAATTCTAGTGCTTCCTTTCTATTGATTATCTCCAGTTTATCCTGTCTGTGTCTTGTTCATAGATGTTTGTTTGAGTATTGTCTCCTCCATTAGACTGTAAGGTCTTTAACATCAGGGACTCTTTTTGTCCTTCTTTGTATTCCCAGTGTTTAGCACAGTGCTTGGTTGTCAGCACCCAATTAGTAGGCATTAGCTTGTTGATGTACACAACCAGCCACTCACAAGGTAACACATAAACACAGTGCATGGTATTTACACAACCAGCCACTCCCAATAAAGGCAAAATATAAATAATAAACATTTTCTTTACAAAAAGGGGAAGGAAATATCACGACAGATACTAATATACCAAAGCTAATGCACAAATAATCAAATACAACACAAGCCATTAAAAACCAGGCTCAATACTAGCTCACCAGCATCCTGAGTATCTATGGTAAAGAGTGAGCATGCCTTATAGGAACCTGGAGGGGAAACACATGAGGAAGGAAAATCCCCTGGACTGTAGGCTTTGATAGTGTCAGTCTATTTAGGAACAACTACACTGCATGAAACCGTCTGTCTAACCTTTGTTTAACTGCTGGTCCTCACCACTCTTTAGCTAATTAGACTCTTTAATCTTCTCTACTTGAACATTGCATTCCCAAGCTCTTTTAATTAAAATCAACCTTAAAGGAGTATTTTAGAAAATGATACCTGTTAAAATGTGAATAGTTTCCTTTAAGTCAGAGAACACCAAAGCTCACCAGACTGACTATCTCTGGGCTAAACAAACAAACTGGCCTTTCCAGTTATCCCACAGATGGCCGGCTGTCCAATAATAATGCAGGTCACAGTAACACACACCTGTGACCTCGAGGTCACACATGGCCTTCTAGGTCCCCAGGTTCAGCCTTTTGACTGGGTCCAAGTTTTACAGAACAAATCCTTTTATTAAGAGGATTTGTTCTGTGAAGTTTGGATTCAAAGGGCCATACTTGAGGACCTAGAGGGTCACATGTGGCTTCGAGGCTGCAGATTCTCCACCCCTAGACAAGGCAAACAAACCTAGCCAAAGCAACAGGATACAAAGCAGATGCAAAAAGTTTTCTCTGTTTTTCCTCCACAAGCCAGAGAGAGCAGCAGGCCTCTCTGTAAGAAGCATCACCTCTCAGGTTCAGGTGGGCATGAGGGCAATCTTTTCAGACAATAAAGTGACTTCGCTGTCTCTCACCAATCAGGAATTCCTCACCTGAATCCTCCTGCCAGCTGATTCCTTCTAGCTTCCACGGAGCATCAGTCACCCTCTATGTTTTCAATTCTGCTTCTCAAGGTTCTCCACTTAGCTTCCCAGACCTAGCTCCTGCCATTTCAATGGCTTCAATGAAGTGGCTGCCACACAGTGACTCACTTTTCACTGAAAAAGACACAACTTCCCCAAATCTGATCATTCTTGTTTAACCAGGCATTGGTTCCAAATGTTTATTTGATGTTTCATTTCTCAAGTTTTATTCTCTTCAATTAGAAAATAGTTGCATGTAAATGAACTAGGTCTTCCCATTCCTTTAGTATTCTTTAACCTATGGTCCCCTACATTCCTTTATGCTTCTATATTGAACACCTATGTAAATGTAGGAGACAATGTAGAACACTGGAAAGATCACTGGGGTCAGAAGACCTGACTTCAAATCTTGTCCCTGATACATTCCTTGAAATTCAACTATTCAGTTGATTTCCTTGGGCCTCAGTTTCCTCAGAGATCTGGACTAGATGGCTTCTGGTATCCTTTCCATTTCTAGATCTAAGATCCTATAATTCTATAAATAAAGTCACCCTGACAAGTAGTTTTACAACTGTCTCTATGGCTGTTCCTCTACCACTTGTGTTCATCATAAGCTATTTGCAGCACTCTTTTCTGAGAATGAGTCTACACTCCTAATCATGTCTCAATATATGGAACTCTCCAATCCTCTGCTCAGTCCTCATGGCTACACTAGAGTGAGGGGAAAGAATACTAAACTTAGGAGTCAAGAGACTTCAAATCTTGGGTTCAAATCTTTACTCTCTTAAAGCTATGTCACTGTAACAAGTCCCTTCTCCCCTATAAAGTCTCAATCTGTTCATCTCAAGAATAAGGAATGATGTTTGCAGTGCCTAGAGTATTGGGATAGACTTGGGTTGATTTGGGGCTCTACTGGGTTTTCAATAAGAAAAATATCAAGCAAGGAATAAGTATATTCTATCTGCAAACTGCCTACTATCAGGAAAGCTCAAGCTTAATGATGATATAAACAGTAAAGACAGATCATCTAAAAGTAATACCTTCATAAAGGAATTTGACCTGGAAAACTTCATGACCAATGGTAGTGGAATGTAACAAGGGCTGGTAAGAATGATTTATACACATTCTTACAGATACAATCAAAATAACTTTAATGTGAAAAGGGAGAGAGATAGAAAAAGCAACCTATATATAAGCTTGCTAAATAAAGACCATGGAAAGTAGCCACTGTAGAAGGCAAACAACATTAGGAATGCCCAGGAAGTCATGAGACATAGTCCAAGAAAGAAAAGAACCAATGGTTAAAAAAAAAAAAAACTATGACCTCAGATGTGTATCGGTATAGGTGTCACATCTATAAGAATATGAGTCATTCCTCAACGGATAAATGGTCAAAGGATATGTATAGTTTTCCAATGAAGAAATCAAAATAATTTATAATTATGAAAAAATGCTCCAAATCATTATTGATAGAAAAATGCAAATTAAAACAACCTTAAGACATCAGTTTATACTGTTCAGATTGGCTAAAATGATTGAAGAGGAAAGCAACAAATGTTGGAAGGGATATGAAAAAATTGGACACTAATTCACTGCTGGTGGAACTGTGAAATGATTCATTCTTTTTGGAGAGCAGTCTGGAATTATGCCCAAAAAATTATTAAACTGTCTATATACCCTTTGACCTAGCAATACCACTACTAGCAATACCACCACTAAATGATTAGGGAAAAAGGAAAAGATCCTGTAAGTTCTCCTACATGTTCTAAAATATTCATAGCAGCTCTTTTGGTGGTGGCAAAGAACTGGAAATTGTGGGGATGCCTGTCAACTGGAGAATGGCTGAATAAGCAGTAGAATATGATCATAATGGAGTATTACTATACTATAAAAATGATGAGCTTTATCATCTTAGAAAAACATGGATGGACTTGCACAAAATAATGAAGAGCAAAATGATCAGAACCAAGAGAATGCTGGGTACAGAAACAGCAATATTGTTTTCAGAACAACTTTGAGTGACTAAGTCATTTTGACTATTATAAATACTCAAATTATTTACAAAGGACATATGAAAGAAGATGCTATCTACATCCAGAGAAAGAACTGATAAATAGAAGTATGTATAGAATGGTTTTACATAGAGGTGTGTGTGTGTGTGTGTGTGTGTGTGTGTGTGTGTGTGTGTGTGTGTGTGTGTGTGTAATCATAGCCATCTCTTGTGTGGGATAGGGTAGAGGGAAAAAACAAAGGTGAAAAAAGACAGTTAAATAATAATTTTATCATATATTTAAAAGTAATAGTAAGTTGTACATAATAGATTTGCAGTTTCACATGCAATCTTTTCTCCATTCTATTGCTATGAAAATGCTTGTGTTATTTCTTACATTCAGAATAGAATAAAAATTTTAAAATATGTATAGATGAAAAGTCAGAATGAACTAGAGACTCTAATGAAAGGAGGCAAATTTGACATTAAAAATCGCTGAGTTTTGGTATGATAAGACCTGTGGTTGGAATATGATTCTAGAAATATATGTCTTGCTCAAAAGAAACCAACAAAAAAGAACCAATAGCACATATATGTATATAGACTATATAATTTTAAATTTACCTTTATATCTATATATGTATACATGAATGTGTTTTGTACATATGGAAGACCCAAATTTAAATCTGACCTCAGATGCTTACTAGCTGTGTGACGCTGTGCAAGTCACTTAACCTCTGCTTTCCTCAGTTTCCTCATCTATAAAATTGGGATAATAATAGTACCTACCTCCCAGGATTATTGTGGGAATCAAATGAGATAGTAATTGTAAAGCACTTATCCCAGTGCCTGGCACATAGTAGTCTTTATATAAATGCTAATGATTATTATACAGAGAGGGGGAAAGAGAGAGAGACACACACACACGCACATACAAACCCTAGTGGGGAACAGTGGAACAAAGATCAACAGAAGCAAAAATGCAAGGGATATTGTTATCAGAATATCATAAAAGTCACTAGGACACAAAGAAAAATAGATGAAACTGGAAATAGATCAAATGGTGCCTTCTCAAGGAAAAAAGAAATAACAAAAACTCCAAATACCTAAAGAGAAGCTTCTTGAATGTGATACACTCCCTCTCAAAGTAGTTGAAAGTTTTCTTAATTCTATCTGAAACTACTGCTTCAAGAATCACAGAATTTCTCAAGTATTTCCAGCATGCTGCTTGCTAGACATGACATTGTCTAAGCACAGTTTTGTATTTCTTCAGATGACTTTAAGGAAAGTATGGACCACAACTTTATCCAAGTTGTGTAAGCAAACTTTTTTTCAACTTTTTTCCACCCTTTTTTTTTGTTTACCCTTTCACCCTTTCAGGATGAAGGGATGACATAGACCTGCTAATTTTCGCCTAACAATCTGTCATTTCATGTTGTACAACAAATTGAATGGAAATGTATTAAGTGATGACAGTTTATAGAGATCCATGTTAATTGCCAAGAATATAAAAGACTGTTGTGACCAAGGACCTGCTCTTAAACAATCTAATGGGATAAAGCACAAATATATAAATAATTGCCCTAGGCGAGAGCAAAAAGAGAAAACCTAGCAAAATATATTCATCTAGTGGTGGATGAGAAGAAAGGGGGAAGAGAGCAGGGACATAACAGAAAAAGCTCCATGAAATACAGGGCATCTGAGTTAAACCCTGAAGGAAAGTAAGAACTCCATAAGAAAAAAAATTGCAGTTAAATTTTAATACTAAGCAAATATACTTTGCCATCTCTCTGATAACAAATGGATAACAGATGGACTTTCTGATGTATTGACTGGATCCTACATAAACATTAACAGCCAATCAGGAGACAGTAAATTTTGTATACTGTGCCAATGGCCCAGTTGTGCAGACACGAATGGAACTGGTGAGCATAAGATCATCAGTTCTGGTATTTGGAGGATGTGTACTACCACCATGTGGTTAGGACAACAAGTCTGAATAAATGGCAACACTTGAGTAAGTGATTTCAACTCCCTGCACCTAAGTTTCCTCATCTGTAAAATGGTGACATGGAAGGATCCAGATTAAATGATCACCACAGACAGGCCTTTTTAGCTCTAACATTTTGTGACTTTATTAAGCCTCATAATTACTATAGTAATAATTATCCCTGGCATTACAACTTACTAAAAGTACTTTCATATATAATCCCCCATTTAGTTCTTTGTAAATATCATAACTGACCAGGAATGAAAGAATCATTATCATCAGTCTATGAGATAGATATCTATGTGTGTCCACATACACACACACATGCATGTACACATACTCTGTGTAACACACTGACTGTCCCTCTGTATATATCGGACAGAGTTTCTTTGTTTAGATGACAAGACTTTCTTGTTTGGTTTGGATATACATGCAAAAAGTTCAAATGGCAATTTTAATGAACTCCTTTAATTGGCATTAAATTTACAGTGCAGCATACAGTAGAGAGAGAGAAGTGTTTATCTTGTTAAGTTAAATGATGCTGTCACCAAGGCAACCAAAAGAAGAAGGTATATGGCATTTCCAAAGCCCCTATTCTTAACATGCCCTAGTTTGACATTGATTAAAATACCACACATTGTAAAATGTGTGAAAGAAGGGGAAACCAGGCCAGCAAAAATATTTTGTTCCCTCAGGTAAGTAAAATCTTGGATTACATGTTCCTCGTGTGTGTTAGGTCTGGTCAGGGGTTAACCTAATTTGAACACTCCATCCTAATTTAACTATGGGAATTGGCACTTTTATTATGTAGTGTGGAGTATCTGTAAGAGAGTAATAACTAGCAATAGGGTGGAATCCGTTCATTCATGCTTGTATAGACTAGTTTTTCTTAATAACAGAATCAGGCAGCTCAGAGAAAACATTTCAAGAATTCATTTTGTTTGAAAGAGTTTCTAACCATTAGATAAGATGTATAGCTGGCATTTTTTACTGGATTCATCTCTAGGCTCAATTCATGTTCCTCTAGTGAAACATAAGCTCCTTCAAAGCAGGGACTCTTCTTGATTTGGGGGTTTTTGGTCTTTGTATTACAGAACCTAAAAGAACCCTGAAAGTAATAGGTACTAGATTAAAAAAAAATGTATAGAACTTACACGTTGACAAAAGTGAACTGAATCCTTGGATTCTCAATTATTTTCTTCTAAATTTTCTTTTTGTCATAGATCTAGTTGTCAGTCTAGTGAAACCTATGAACTCTTTCTTAGAATAGTTTTTAAAAGCATAAAATAAAATACATAGGATTATAAAGGAAACGAATTATACTAAAATAGTCATCAAAATATTTTTTTAAAACAAGTTCATGGATCCCAGATAAAAAAACCCTATCCTAGAGCAATGTACCATATTTAACATGTAATAATATATATGTTTCTATATTTGACAAAATGTTTCAAAGGTAGTAGCCTTTAATACCGAAATAACATGGCAGAAAATGTCTTAATTCTTTCCTTGTAAAATAATAGTCACACATATATCAGAATTTCAATAATCTTCCTAAATGAAGAGATAGAAAAATTCTATACTACTAACAGACCCTCAAAAGATCCTCAAGAACTCAACAAATAAACTGTAAAGAACTGAGGCATTATTCCAGACAAAACCATGATCCTCAATCACCTGGACATGATATTGATCCAGAAAAACTAAAGAATAACATTTTAATAGATGTAAGTATATAAAATGCTATAAAATTATATAAAATTTCCCAACTATGTATAATAAGAAGTATTCAAAATAAAAATACTTAAAATAAGGAAATCAAAATAATGCAGGAACTGTAAGAAGTACATATCATTCCCTTGTCCCAGTAGCTACCAGAGCTGTCCAAAAGATGCTTTCAATGATCCTGCTGAAGATGAGTTTACATTTCAATATGTTAACCAATTATATAAAGCAGTCATTTTATTCATTTGTACTATAGTCTGTAGAATATTAAATACACAAAATAATAGTGAGAAAGTTATTCATCCCAGGACCATACCTATCTAAACTTCATTGAAATAAGAATGGAATAAGATATGATAAGAATGATGAAAATAATTTATGTAAACAATGTGGTATATGGGAAAGAGAAGTGGGCTCAAATTCAATTCTGATTATATGGCTGTTGGCGAATTAGCTGATTTCTCTGAATTTTCTTATCTGTAAAATTAATTTATTCAACAAGTAATTATTAAGTTCTTAAATTGTGCCAGGCCTTGTGGGATCTGGGTGGTATAGTAGTTAGAGTCCCAGACCTCGAGTCAGGAAAACCTGAGTTCATATTTGGCCTTACTCCCTAGCTATGTAATCTTAGGTGGGCTAGACACTTAACCTCTGTCTGCCTCAGTTTCCTTATCTGTAAAATAAGGATAATAATAGCTCCTATGTCCCAAGGTTGTTGTGAGAATAAATTGAAATCATGTTGGTAAGCAACTCGCAAACCTCAAAACATTATATAAATGCTAGCTCTCAATATCATTATTATTAATTACTATTAATGCTGTTGCCATTGCTGTGGTTACTGTTGCTGTAACTAGGCACACTGGGGTTAAAAATAACAAAACATAAGCAGTGACTGCCCTCAGAGAGGGTATATTTTAATGGAAATGACAAAAAGAGTCCAATAATACCTACTCTACTACCCCACAGGGCTGTCATGAGGCTCAAAAGCTATAAAACATATAAAGTAAAACAGAATAAGAGAACTTTGACAACCCCAAAGTGCTTTGTAAAAGTTGGGTCTTTATTTTAGTGTTTTATGGTTAAAGAGAGATTTTTGCACATTTGATTCTCACAATAGCCCCTCGAAGTAGACAAATGCAAGTATGATTATCTTCATTTTGTAAATGAGGAAACTGAGGCTCAGGTTGTTTGAAAGTGAGACAAACATAATAGAATTAGGAAATCACAGGGTCAGAGATTTAGAGCTTACAGGGAACTGAGAGGCCACCAGAGATGGCAACACCTGCTCAAGCTCACACACATTTCATGAACCAGCACCAAAACTCAAATCTTCTGATTCCAAACCCAACAGCCTTTCCATACTATCTCACTGCTACCTAAATAGGACATAGACACACTTGTTAGAAGCAGAAGGGTTCAATACTGAGACAGGACAAAACCCCCGGGGGGAGAGGGAAGACCCTCATAAATTCATAAGCCATTTTTTATTCATTTTAAACTTAAAAACAAAATGAGAAAAGAAAAATGGAAGATCATTTCCATGTACGCAGCAGAACATGAGAGGATTCATTATAAAACAATAAATTTCTACTTCAAGAGACCTACATAATAAAGCCTACACATTGCATTTTTTATTCAAAAGTGAAGTCTAGAGACCTGTCACATAATGATCAAGATTTCTCTTTTTACTGGATTTATTGGGGGAAATTTGCCTTCATTTCAGCTAATAACAATTAGCATAATCCATTAAAACATAAGACATTCATTTGATTTTTATGACTTTATGTGTATGTCTAAATACACATGTATCCATGTGTATACATATATAAATCTATATTTATATAAGCATACATGTAAGCATGTATGTGTATGTATATGCAAATATATAGCCACATTTTCAAAGAAATTCTTCTAGAATTAGACAGTACAATATGACATGATATAATGAAAATGCATTTCTCTTTTATTTCCTTTTTTTCTTCCCTCACCCCCATACTAAGATGGCTACCATTAGACACAAATATGTGTGTATATATATATTTTATGTATGTGTATATGTACATATATATGCAAAATAATTCTACACTTGCTTCTATTTATCAGTTCTTTCTCTGACTATAGGTAGTGTCTTCCTTTGTATGTCCTTTGTAGTTAATTTGGCCATTTATAATAGTCAAAATGACTTAATCTTTCAAAGTTGTTCTTAAAACAATATTGCTGTTACTGTATACAATGTTCTCTTGGTTCTGTTCATTATATTCTTCATTATTTTGTGCAAGTCTATGATACCTTTATTATATATTTAAAAGGAATATCAAGTTGTACATAACAGATTTGCAGTTTCATGTACAATCATCTTTTATGATTTTACTATATTATGGAAAGGTTTCTTTCGTTACATAAATTAAAATAAAAGACAGAAAATAGAAAAAAAAGAATAAAATGCATTTCTCATGCATAAGAGTCAGGTCTTCATGTACAATGTCAAAACTTGAAACTTAAAGCAGTCATCTCCTTGAAATGACCAACTTACTCTCTGCTGCTCCTAACAAGTTATATTAATAATGAAAAATTCCAACATGAATATTAAATTGTCTATTTAAAATAGAAGGATATTATATAATTTATTTTACTGTCATGTACATTATAAATCAGAGTTAACAGATACATTGGAAGCAAGAAATGATAAAGACAAAGCAGAGTGAAGGAATGTCTGAACAGAGAAGAGTCTAGGCTGGCCACATGGTTCATGAGAGTGATAATCAATGTACAATCCCTGTATGTACTGAAATCCCTCTAATGTCAAGGGAAAGTGAGGAAAACCCCAGCACACAGGGTAGATTCCCTATGGTAAACCAAAGGGAGGACATTAACAGCAGTTATTCTAGATGGACAACTAGTTATGGAGAGGTTTGGGATGGATGGATGGATGGATGGATGGATGGATGGATGGATGGAGAGAGAGAGAGAGAGAGAGAGAGAGAGAGAGAGAGAGAGAGAGAGAGAGATGACAGATAGGCAGATGATTGATAGATAGATATGTATGTATATGTGTGTGCATAGATATCTGTATATGTGTGTATGGAGCAAGTATCCACTGGGATTAAATAAGACATCACTTTAAGTATTATCTGAATAGAACATTCCTTCTTCTTAGTAATCTAATAATACTATATGGATCTGTTAAATCTGTTATCATGCCTCCTTTTTGGAAGATCTTAAATTGTTTTTTTAAATTTAAATAGACCTGCCAGAAGTATAGCTTCAGAATGATTAGACAATATGCCCCAGTTTATAGAGCATTGGACTTGAAGCCTGAAGTTTATGCTATGTCCTTTGTCCACCACTTACAAGATGTGTGACTTTCAGGAAGTCATTTAAAAATAATAACAGCCCATGTTTATATAACAATTGAAGTTGAAGTCTGAAAGACCTGAGTTCAAATCCTGCCTTAGACAACTTACAGTAGGACTGTGGACAAGTCACTTAACTTCCCTCAGCTTCAGTTTCCTCATGGGTAAAATGAAGATTATAATGGCAGCTACATTATAAGATTGTCCTGAGGACCAAATGAAAAGATGCACATAAAGTACTTTATAACACTTGAAGGCAACATATAAATACCTAGTAGAATGTAAACATCTCGAGGACTGGAGCTGTTTTCATTTGTTCTTGCTTCCCCAACATTCCTGGCCATCACTTAATAAATGCTTCTTGTTTAATTTATAAAATTATTTCTCTACAACAGTGCCACTCTATCATCGTACAAGCATAATTATCCCTATTTTAGAGATGAGAAACAGAGGTACTGAATATCATTCAGTAACAGAAATGGGACTGGACCCTAGGTCTTCCGACCCCCAGAACAGCTCTTTTAATTACTCCAGGATTGACTTCTAAAACAGAGCAGACATTTTTGGAGGGAGGAACAGGGAACTGAAGTGAGAGCTGAATCAATAATGCAGTCTATATAGCCAATGCATTTGGCAAAACTTTTTGTATAGACTTCCTTTTTCTTTTTTCTCTGGCATATATGATGAAAAGGTATCCTGGAACACATTACACATCTGTTAGAAAACCCACAGGAGTTGGATGAAAAAAAAAGTTCAAATCCAAGGCAGGTGCCTGGGCCCTGCAAACAGATATGTTTGAAGAGCTGGACTTTCTACAAAAGCTCTATAACTGAGAAGCATCCAAGGAAGTCATGAGAAAAATAATGAATGGCTACAAAAAGAAATGCTGCTTCTGCTCCACAAAAGCAATTATCTTTGGTGGGAAACTGTAGGGAAAACACAGCTAATTTTGGCAGTATCTCTCAGAATATATGAAGTCTTTCTTCTCTCTTTAAATATTGTGTAGATGCATATGTCATATATACATATGTACCTGTATATGTATTATATACATGTACATATACACATGCACCTATGTATGTATCATATATGTACATATAAATACAAAACTTTATTATCCCATACTATATTCTAAGGATTCTGTTTTTAAACTATCTCTAAATTTCATAGAAAAGTTCTATATAAGTGGATAGTGAATATGTTCACAACATGGTCAATGAAGAAAAATGTTTTTCATGACTTCACGTGTATAATGGGTACCACATTATCTTGCCTTTTTAATGGGTAGTTGGGGAGACTGGAGAGAAGGAGAGAATGTGGAACTTAAGATATTTTTAAGTGGGAGAAAAATGTGAAATTTTGCATACATTAATACCATATCATATGTATCCATTTTTCTGAGAATACTCAGTTTCCTCAAAAGAAGTTTGATGAAGTCTTAAGAAAGCATCACTATGTAAAAAACATCAACCTGTCCTGTTTGCACTTTATACTTTTCAAGGTATTTAAACACGAACGATATCATTTGATGTTAATCACAACCTAGTAAGGAAATAATATTTCCCTTACAGATAAAGGAAACAAAACAAACACAGAGGCAAGTTATTTGGCCTTCATTGAAACACTTTTCTTTCTTTTTTTTTTTTCTAAAAAATTGCACACAGCATGCATCATGGCTTATGACTGAATAAAAATCTATGGCCTGCTGGTATCAGAAATAGGTGTTCTGTTAAAAAGTCGGACTTGAAAGCGTTTCTTCCTTGTATCTCCTTGAGTATTGCCACCGAGGCATCTGCTTCATCACTTCTTCATCCCTTCTTCTACCAAGAAGTTAAATGATGGGAGGTTAAATGATATCCCCGAATCATATAATAAACCAGCAATTAGGTGCCTCACCCAAATCCCATCTAAGATTCTTTCTCTTGCATCAAATTGTTCTTTTTTGGAGGAGGAAGGGGCAAGATGGAGGTGGCATATTTGTGTTTTCATTAATGTGAGAAATTCAATGTTGAAACTCTCTCAGGAGGCTTTTTTTTTTTTGCAAGAGGAGAAATGGGGAAGATGGTGATAATGATGTCAGAAGAGGAATTTTTTAAAAAGTATATAGAAGAGATCAGGAAGAAGAACAGAAGACAATTCAGACCAATAGGGAAGTATAGGGGTGGGGAACCTGTGACCTCAAGGCCACGTGTGGCCTTCTTGGTCCTTGGCTACAGGCTTTTGACTGAATCCAAGATTTATAGAACAAATCCTGTCTTAAGGGGATTTGTTCTATGAAATTTAGATTCAGTCAAAGGGCCACACTTGAGGACTTAGAAGGCCACATGTGGCCTTAAGTCTACAGGTTCCTCATCCCTGGGGTAGAAGAAGTACCATGTTTAATTTAATATATACTTAAATGTATATATCATAGATATCCATGCTTTCATATACAATCCTTTTTTTCTTTTTTCTTAGGTATTTTTTTGAAATGTTCACTTTTATCAAGTTCATAAATTTTATACTTAAAAAAACTGTTTCAGTGAGTACTTCATAATTTACAGTTTTAGAGAGTTGCTTGAGGGCACTGAGAGCTTAGAGGAATCATAAAAGGAAGAAAGAAATCAAACACTTTGTGCCAGGCACTGTGCTAAGTTACAAATATAAACAAAAAGGAAAGAAGGCCCCTGTCCTCAAGGAACTTACATTTTAATAAGAAACACACAAAAGGGAGCTGAAAATGGAGGGGGCGAGGGAATGATTTTGGTTTCCTTTGGTTTCCTTTCCAGAGGAAGTCAGGAACAGGGAACAGGAGAACAAATGAATAATCAAAAAACATACTATATCAAAAGAGAGTCTTGAAATCAGTTCTTCCTGATTCCAAGTTCAACCCTTGATCCAGGGTACCATGTGTCACCTCAAAGTTTTCATCACATGTAAATGTATTAGGATCAAGAGACTTACCAGTTTCCTGAATTTGTGATACATTGTTGCTCCTTTCTTTGAAAGGCCAGGTTTGTTTTCCCCATCTGAAGATATTATCCTTCTTCCATCTCTAAAGAGATCATGGGATTGTAGGATCAGAGGATCACAGATTTAAAGCAGAAAAGGACCTTCAAAGTCAGCATGTATATTATCACCCAAAGGACCTGCTGGGAGAGAAAAACATATGGAGTTTGAGTGACCAGACAGGCACGTGCCACACACACCCCCCCCCACACACACACACAGACTACCCAGCATAATAAAGGAAAAGAAATATCTCTGCATGTGAAAAGGAAGAACACTCACCCACATTGAGCAAGGCAGCTATTACCCAAGTTTCTTTATGTTTAATATAAATGTTTCATTAAGCATAACGAGCCAGAGGGCAATTCCTTAAGTTAACTGTGAATTCATATATAAGTATAAATTCTTCCCGCCCACCCCTGGTTCAATATTATTATACATAAAAAACTTTTTTTACTGTTTTCTTATGCAAACATCTTTTAGAAATACATGTGTACATTTTTTTTCTAAAGGAATGCTAGCAAAAGTGCTGAAATATATATCAAACCCTCATGTGATACCTGATTAATGGACGCTCTATAAAAAAAAGGAGGAGGCCCATTCCATTCCTTGGGAAAACGGCACAGACTTATCACTGGGTGTTCAAATTCAATACCTATTAACGCTTATACATATGGTATTAATTCCACATTAATTCTGTCAAAAATGATATCATGCTTAGAACTTCCAAATTATGACATCACTAAAACAACTTTGCTCTTCATGAGCTTGGAAATAAGCCTGTGCCAGAATGGAGCTCAATTTATTCATCCTTCTATTCTGACAAGTTCAGTTTAATTAGTTCATGCCCTCATAATGAACAAGAGGCTGAATTTCTGTTCATATGCCAGAACCAGTTCCATTCTCTTCAGTCGGAGTGCCAAGGGCCAGCCCTCCTCTGCTCTATTTATACCTTGGCCTATAATTACTGGTCCCCAAGGTGTGATTGTCCTATTTCATAGGAGTTTGTGCAGCTGCCAACATGAAGATGTAAATAAATTGTAATGCCGTTCCTAGGAGGTGTAAAAATCCCACAGCTCATATCCAGACCCTTGTATAATAAACTCAAGTCAACATTCCATTTCCTGTCAGCGATTGTGGTTGGTGACTAGATTTAGAAGGCTGGGCAGTAAGTCATCTTTCTTTAATGAGTCGCTGAAAACAAAGCCATATTCCTTGAGGCCAAAACCAATCTGAGACACAAACTGATTAGTTCTTCAAAGATTCTCCAAAGAAGCTCATGACTTTGTTTTCATTAAGAGAATTTTTTCTCTATCCTCGTTAAGAAAGATTTAACCAACACCAAATTGGCTCCATTGTGATATCCACCCTCATTATGTAAAAGATTAGACTGATTTTCTAGTAAGTGGCCTATCTGAATAATCTCATTGGGCATCCAATACTGATTGTAATGAATCCGAATGGCATTATTTTTGGTGGTGTTGTTGTTGTTTTTAATTGTAACTCACATTTCTACAAAGCTTTCATGTCTATTAAGAGGATCACAACTTAGTATGGTGCCTGACACATAGTTAGCCCTATGTAAATGTTCTTCTTTTAATTAGTATCATTATTATTATGAATATTATTGCTGTTGTTAATGGTAAACTCACATCTCTATAATGTTTTCATATCTATTAGGATTATCACACTTTACTATAGTGACTAGCACATAGTATACACTATATAAATGTTACTATTACTATCATTACCGTTACTAATATTATTAATATTTTTGTTATTAAGAATAACTCACATTTCTATCATGTTTTCACATTTATTAGGAGGACCATAGCTTAGCAGTGTCTGGCACATACAAATGTTATTTCTATTATTATTATTATCATATATTTAGAGCTAGGAGGAACTTGAATGGCCATCTAGTCAAACCCCCTCATTTCACAGATAAGAGAATAGAGGCCCAGAAAGACGTTAAGTGACTTAACCAAGATTCAACAGGTAACATGGAGCAGAATATTGATTCAAGCCCAAGTCCTCTGACTTTAGCTTCAATGTACTTTCAACTGAATAGTTGAGTCACAACAAATCTACTAGGCAAGTTGAGCAAATGTTATTATCTTCCCTTTATGGATATAGAAACTGAGGTTTGGGAAGGTAAGTGACCTCTCCAGCCGGTGCCTGTCAGGGTTCAACACCATTTTCCAACCTCTTTCTACTCTATCACACTACTGGAGGTGAAAAAACAACCAGAGTTTCCTTTTGGTTCATTGGTTTCAAGATCCTTCTTTTACTATTGTTTTTAAGTGACATCATCAGTAAAGAATTACAATATATTTGATTATAAGTCCTAAGTGTTTAAAAATTAAGCAGATGTATTGGAATCTATCCTATATCGAACCCTTTTGTCATCTGTGCATTCATTTGTTAGCTCATTCAACAAAAGCATTTGTTAAGCATTACTTGTAGGAAACTTCAGTAGCCGCTGGGTGAAATACAAAGAAAATAGAACACAGCCCCTGCCCTCTAGGAGCTTATAATCTGATGTGATGAATGTATATATGAAGCAGGAACAAGATTTGATGAGAGTTCATAAAAGGGAAGAATTCATTCCATAGTGGGGTGGCTCAAGAAAGGGTTTTGTAGAGGAGGAGACATCTTAGCTGGACCACGAAGTATGGGGAGGCTTTCAATGAATAAGAATGAAAAGGGAGGCCATCTTTCAGGGAGAAAGAATATCATGAGCAAAGACAGAGACATGAGAAAACATTAAAAATGAATGAATATAAAAGCATTTATTAAGGGCTTGCTATATGCAAAGCACTGGAGTGTGCCTCAAACAAAAATTCAAACAGTTCTTGCTCTTCTGGAGTTTTACATTCTAATAGGGGAAGATGATACATTAAAAAAAAAAAGTTTAACTTCATGGCACAAGGAAAGGTTCAGAAATCCCAACAAAACAGCAATGGAATCACTGGCAAGACCTGGGGGACCTACATAAGTAGGTCAGATGACAATGATAGGGGACTGTGGGGCACAGAGGCAAGGCAAATGATAAATCCTAAAGGACCCTTTAAATCAGATGCAGAACAACTGAAAGGATGGAGTTGTTGATTTCTATCTCACTCATACTGTATGAGCAATCAAGCAGCCTAGACAAAGGGAAAAAGCAAAGAGGAGAGAGAGTACCTCTTCCTGTCTTTCTATTCTGTCCCACCCTGTCTTAGATGGGTCCTGGGTTCTGGAATGGCCAGGACTCAAAGAACAGAAGGGTTTAGGTTTCCCCAGTGGTGCTGGGTCTTCCTGCCCTCTACCAGTTCAGGATAGGTTCTCAAAAAGTCCTGGTAGGGTGAGAAGGGAAGGCAAGGGAGATAGAAACTTAGGGAAAGTAGGTTTTCCTCCTGCCCTGCCATCCTGGATGGTCTGGACCACGAAGCATACAAGTGAAGAGGAGGATGGAGAGATTCATCATCATTTGCATGTCTGTGGCTCTTTAGGAACAATGAAGTGGTTTCTTCCCCATCATAACCCTGTGAAGTTTATAGTCAAAGAATGACGACCTCCATTTCAGAGATGAGGAAAAAGGCTGAAACAGGCAAAATAACTTGTCAATTATCATATATAAGGGCTAGAGCCAGGATTTTAATCCAGGTTTCCTGACTACAAATTCACACTATTTCTTTATTGCCATTCAGTCATTTTTCAGTCACATTTGACTCTCCATGACCCCATTTGGGGTTTTCTTGGCAAGGAGTGGTTTGCCATTTCCTTCTCTAGCTCATTTTACATATGAGGAAACTGAGGAAAATGGGGATAAGTGACTTGCCCAGAGTCACACAGCTAGTAAGTATTTGGGGCCAGATTTGAACTCAGGAAGATGAGTCTACCTGAGTTCAGGCCTGGCACTCTATCTACTGTACCACCTAGTTGCCCCAACTTGCCCATTATCATACAGCTATTAAGTTTTAGAGCCAGGATTCAAACCTAGGTCTCCCAACTACTACAGTTCAACACTATTTCTATCATATCACTAAACTTTTTCCAATGCTTCAAAAGGATCCACCAACGCAAATACTCCTTTCAACAGTGAAGTAATTAATCTTCACAGGCTTCCTAGATAATTAGCTCACTTCCTTTTCCATTGATGCATTTCTTGGAAGCAGCTAGACATAGCATTGGATCAAACAGTGGATGTGGAGTCAGGAAGACCTGAGTTCAAATCCAGTCTCAGACACTTAACGAGCTATATGACTCTGAACAAGCCACTTAACCTCTCTTTGACTCAGTTTCCTCACTTATAAAATGAGAATGATAATAGTTCCACAGAGGTAAGTGGCATAGTGGAAAGAGTGCCAGTCATGGTACTAGGAAGACTCATCTTCCTGAATTCAAATCTGGCCTTAGACACCTACTAGCTGTGTGACTCTGAGAAAGTCACAACCTTGTTTGCCTCAGTTTCCTCATCTGTAGAAATGAGTTGGAGAAGGAAATGACAAACCTCTCTGGTAACTTTGCCAAGAAAATGCCAAAGGGCATCACAAAGAGTCAGACACAACTGAAACAATCAAACAAGAACAATAGCCCAGGATCACTATGAGGCTCAAATGAGGTAATATTTGTCAAAACGCTTAGGACAATACCTGACATGTAGTAAGTACTTGATAAATGCTTGGTTCCTTCCTTCCTGTGTCTGCCTTTGACATTCTATGGACTTATGATCTTGTAATTATGTGTATATATGCATGTATATACACACATATATGTACATATATATTTATATAGCTTCCAATGCAAGACACTAAGTATTACATAAATCCGTGGGAAAATCAGAGAAGACTTCATGGAAGAGATAGGGCTTAAATTGAACCTTGAGGCATGTTGCCTGTATATTATATGAAGTTTCTCCTCATATTTAAAGTTTTCTGCACCCTATCCTAATGCTTTGAAGGGTATTCTAATCTCATTAGAGCTGAAAAGGATCTTATTCCTGGAAGAAGAGATCACAGATGTTGAGCTCTATTGATAGAAACTATGAAATAAGATTTAGAAACAGAAGCCCCTTACAAATAGATTTTCATGTGAGCCTCACAAGTGAGTCTGGGAGATGGGTGTCATTATTATCCTCATTTTACAGGTGAGGAAACTGAGGCAGGTAGATGTTAAGTGACTTGTCCAATATCATACAATTAGTCAGTTTCTGAGGCTGGATTTGAACTCAGACCTTCCTGACTCCCAGTGCAGTTCTCTGTCCGTGGTGCCTACCTAACTGCTGAAAGAATGGAAGGGATTTACTCAAGTTTACACTAGTGGTCAAATTTGACATATGTGTAACATGTTTACTATTTGCATTCATTCACCACTAGGTTTTCCTCACTAACAGAAAGGCTACTGGAAAGTCTCCAAGCACAAGTGACTAGTAGATTTATCTCTAAAGAAATAGTAACATATGGTGGAAATGCTCAAAAATCAGGTGGTTCCAAGTTGGTTCCAAAGATAGGGTTAGCCTTTTTCCTCTCCTCCGTTATCTCTAAAATGGGGATGATACCTATCTCACCCTAAAACCGTGATAGAATAATGGTGGTTGCAGCTGCTATGTTAAGAGCATTTTATGAAACTTTAATTGCATGAAATTGTTAATTTGGGCAAACAATTGGGTATAGTAGAAGGAATACTAAGCATCAAGTAAGAGCTCTGGGTTTGAGGCCTCATTGCACTACTTACTTTTTGGATAATCTTAGTGTACCTTAGTTTCCTCATATGTAAAATAGGAATAATCATACTCTAACCTACTAAAGGGGATGTTTTGAGAAGAGTACCTTGTAAATTGTGAAATGCTATAGAAAAATGCCTTTTTGGTACAAACCTATGATTTCGTCAGTGTAGGGAATGCCCAGTGTGAAAATTCCCTCTGCTGATGAAAACTGGCAGATTATATGAAAATTATCTTCTTAGAGAGTTCCCTGAGGCAACTGAGAAGTCAAATGACTTGGCTATGGTCACACAGCTAGTACATGTCCAGGTCAATACCAGAACCCAGGGCCTTCTAACTCTAAAACTGACCTTTTATCCACTAGCTCTCAGATGTTGCACAAAGTAGACATTCGCTAGCATTGTATATAGCACTTTAAGGTCAGTCTCTCATTTTATCCTCACACAACTGTTGGAGGGAGTTGCTTTTATTATCCCCATTTTGCAGATAATGACACTGAGGCAGACAGAGCCAAAGGCTTGCCCAGGATCCCATAGCTAAGTGTCTGAGGCCATACTTAAACTTCTGAGATTTCTTGATAGCAGGTCTAACACTTGATCCAATGTGCTTGTAGATGCCTAATATTTGTTGAATTATTGAATTGGATTATTATTTGACATAACTTTTTATTTCACCTAGAATATACTTAAATTTGTGTGATAATGACATATTATTACATGTTTTCTACTAAAACAAGAGTCAAACCACTGGTCACTCAATAGACATATTCTACTGAAAATTATTCATTTCAGGCCATCCAAATAGTCATTCCTAAGAGTTCACAGAGGACAGCGGCTGTGTGTACCAGCTTTGTCATTTCCTATCTGTGTGATATTGAGCAAGTCATCACCTCAGAATCTCAGTCTTCTCTTCTACAGAATGGCAGGGTTGGGCTGGATCAGCTGCCTTCCATCTCTCAATCTGTTATTATGTCCGTGGGCCTATTCACAATCCTCAGAGAAGAAAATTCCAATCTCCACTGGAGCCAGAAAAGCTTCTAATAGTCTGACCTGAACCACAATGAGAACAAAAGTGTCCTTGGTGAGAGAGGCCAAAAATGGAGCCACTTCCCAAAAGCTTCTCTTCAATATCCCTGGGAAGTCATTTGGTCAAACCATAGCAAAAATATCCACGTTGGCTTTCCCAAGAAAAATAACTGACTAGTTGATAGCAAGGGCTTCTTTTCTCATCTGACAGCAACTATAACCTTTTTGTAAAAAGCTCATAAATAAAGTGGATCCACGTCTTGTGGATTTTTTTCTTTTTTTTTCTTTCTTTGCTCAATTCTTGGAGTTCAAGGGAAAGTTAATTTAGACAGTTGACATGTCCTATATATACTACGAAAAGAAGCCCAGGATCTTTTTAGCTTAAAATGAGCACCTCGCACTATTTGGCATGGCCCTATATTTAAGGAAATGCTCCTAGAATTCAGGTTCAGGGAAAAGATTGAATGACTAATTATGTTTTCCTTTACAACAGGACTTCACTATTCATTATGCAAATGAACTCTTTCCAAAGAACGGATATACCACTTGGACTCCACTCATCTACCTAGGTAGTGTAGGAATAAATTCATAGCCAGGCTCCTGTGGAGACAGAAAGGTGAATGCATAAAGTGCATCGGCTTATAGAAGGAAAATGATCATTTCAATGTAAGTAGCATAGTTTACAAACCACTTTGCCCATCAAGCTCTGTAAGATAATGCAGTTATCGTCTTCGTTTTACAGATGAGAAAACAGGCTCAAAGAAAATCTAACCAGAATCACACAGTGGACGACAACAGCAACAATCATAGAACATTTCTGGAGCACTTTACAGTTGACAAAGCATTTTCCTCATAACCCTGTAAAGTAGGTTGTATGAGTATTATCCTTTATTTTTGTTAATGAAGAAACAAAAGATTAAAATGGTGAAGTAATTTGCAGGGTCAGACCAATAGTATGAATTTAAGCTAGGATTCTATTGGAGAGCTCTGTTTTGAGATAAAGCTATCACTTTTATGATCCCTGCAGTCATGTCCCCTAGGTACGCACCTCCTTGGTCCAGCCATGTGGTGTTACACAAGTCACCTCCACATTCTCACATTCAATTTCTTTATTTGTATAAATGAAGATAATGCTGTACTAAATACCTCAAGTGGTTATTTTTAAAATTTATTTCATTTTAATTTATGGAAGAAAACAAGCATTTCTATAACAGTATGATAAAAAAGATGATTGCACATAAAACTACAAAATGGCGTGTCTCCTCAGCGGCTTCTAGCCCCCAGGGGAGGGAGCTGACGCATTCCCCAAATACAGGTCCCAAAGTCCATAGGACACTAACCTCTTACTTTGTCCTAGGCATGTCTATGTTGATAATTCTGGAGTTGCCACAGCTCCTGGTGTTCTGGGGTTCCTCCAGCTGGCTGCTGGCCCTGCCGCCCTGGGGCTAAAATCTCGGTGGACCTGGGCTCCGCTCGGCTGGGCTCCTGAGCTCTGCGCTCTGCGCGTTGCCGGCTCCCAGACCGCTGCGCTGGTCCTTCCTGCAGGGCTGCTGGGCTGTCCTCAGCGGGAGGTTAGCTTCTCTGTGTCGTTCTGTGGGTGCCTGAGAAGGTAATCAGGGAAAAGAAATCAAAAGGAACTTATCAAAGTTGAACTATTTACATTCCTATATGGAAAAGCAATATCTGTGATTGATGATATCTTTCTCACTATGAAAATAATGGAAGAAGGGGGTGTGGTCATATGAATACATATATGAATGTGTGTATATGGTTACAGTTATATATGGATAGAGGGCATAGGTTGAATTTGTTGGGAAGGGAGAGTACTCAAGGGATGAAATTATGAGGTGAGAGAGGAAAGTGGCAAGAGGAGATGGGGAGAGACATGGAAGGGTAAACTATCTCATGTAGGGGAAGTGGGTGCAAAGGAGGGGGAGAATAAGGAAGGCTAAAAAGGCAAAACTACATTCACATTGAATTTGGTTCAGGGAGAAAATGACATACATACTAAGTGGGATATCTCAACCTGCAGCAGGATAGGGGGAAGGGGGATGAGAGGAGGGATGATGGATGGGAGGGCATCCTTGGGGTGAGGAGAGGTTGGAAGTACCCACTATAGAAGAGGGACAGGATCATGTAAGGAATGGACCAGGTGGGGGGTGGGATGAGTGGGAGGGAATTATAAGCAGCCTTGTACAGTATATCTACCATGACAATGTTTTGCATAGCTAGACATGTACAACATATACTGAATTACTTATATCCCAAGAAGGAATGGGTGACAAGGGAGGAAGGAAATGGATCTGAAATTCGAGGTCGTAACATTAAATGTTTCAAATAGATATATAAATACTATTATTAATACTCTTTTGCCTATAATTGGGAGATAAGATGTGCAGGTATTGGGACACAAAGATTCATCTTCCTCTAATGGAAAAGTCGATGGGGGTATGGGAGAAGGTATGGGAGAGAGCAGATTGGAGGAAGCGATATCTTGTGGGACTACTATTCAGGGAGGTTGGGTAGGGGAATAATGGGGGGAAAATGATTGTAACTCAAAATCTGGCAGAAATGAATGATGTAAAACAGAAGTTAATAAAGCATTTGTTTAAAAAAAATAAATAAATATATTAGGGTTTTCTTTGGGGAGGGGGTAGTAGAGTGTGGGAGGAAGGAGGTTGTCTGCACCTATGATTTTATTGGTATAGGAATTCCTGGTGAAAAAATTCCCTCCAACAAAAATCATCTTTATAGAATCTAACTAAAATATTTGTTGCCTTTTAGTGAGACATACTTGGCAAAAAATAATTTCACACCCTTATCTTACCACAGACTATTCAATAGGTAGGGCAAACACAGAATCCCAAAACTTAAAAATGAAAGGGACCTTAAACAAGGCCATCCTCAAAGAGGTACAGATTGCTCACAGCCACATAGCTTGTAAATAGAAGATCCAAGACTACCAATCTTGCCTTCTGACTCAGTACAGCATTCTTCATGACACCATAGGGCGCTAAGGTACCGTAAACAGTCTAATTGGAACAGGAGTTTATGTTTCTTTCTTTTTTTTTTTTTTTTGGCTATAACTCATATACCCCTCTCAAGTGAGAAAGATAACCTTGTGGTCAAAAGTATTTTTTAATTCCTAATCCAGGCCACCACACTTCCTCATTCTACTTTCTAAGTTGAAATTATACATAATATCAATTATTTACATTTCTTAAATATTAAGCAAGTGCCATTAAAATGGTCCCCGGTCAAAGTGCCTAAGAACACACACATAAAAGCAAAAGAGTGGGGGCAGTGCCAATATATCAGGTAAAAATGCTAACACGATTCTTGGACGTGGCCTCCTCTGGCCCCAGAATGAAATGGAAAATGCAAAAACTCTTATGGAAAATGTAGAAGCTTTTTACAGAAAATTAAGATTCTGGCTCACAAGAACTCAAAATGTCTTCACAGGTTCTTGCCAACTCACCTCATTGAGGACACATGGAAATAGACCAAAGCAGTCTGTCAGGTCACCTCAGCCAGGGAGCCCATTTAAAAAAAAGTATTTAGCATTTATCCTGGTAATTACAATCCACAACTGTGGTACATTACGGGGGTGGAGAGTCTATAGTGTGGTGGAGTAAGAGGGAACATTTTGTTTTACTTTGTTTTCACGTACATAATGGAGGGGTTAATTTTCTTCATGTTGTCCAGAGACTAAGACATGCAAAGGTGTCAGGATGAAAGATCTGGGAATGACTTTTCAAATTCTCCTAGACTGACTCAGAGGTTACCTCACATTATCTGTTGCTAATTGCTTTTATCCTCAGTCTTGGTTTATTGCCATTTCAGGAAAAGGTAAACAGAAAAGATAAAAAAGCATAGGCATGGAGGGTTGGGAGGTGGGAAGGTAACATCAAATCACATTTTTCTTTACAGAGCTTCAAGTAAGCCAGCAGACCTTTTGGCATCCATGCTTCATCATGTAGGCAAATGCTAACATCAACCAATGAACTGCCACACAGACGCTTCTAGAGGACAGAACACCAGCACTGGAGCCAGGAAGACCTCAATTCAAATCTGATCTCAGATACTTATTAACTGCATGGCCCTAGGCTACCTTAACTTCTGTCTGTCTCAGTTCCCTCAACTGTAAAAATGGAAATAATAGCAGCACCTACAGGGTTGTTGTGAAGACCAAATGAGATAATATTTGTAAAGCAATATTTGGCACATAGTAGGTAGTTAACAAATGCTAATTTCCTTCTTTCCTCATTTCCTTCCTTTTCCTTCTCCTTTCTTCCCTTATTCCTTCCACAAAAGCCTCTGTAAGAACTCAACTATTTGATCAAACCTTTACCATTTCTTCTGAGAAAAGTTACAAATGTTGAGTCCCAGAGCCTGAAGAATCCTTAGTCTAAGGCAATGTGTCATGGAACTAACAAACATGAGCTTGGGCAGACTTAAGAAGAGAATGGAGGACAGAAAGACCCTGCACACTATAGTCCATGGGGTCACAAAGAGCTGAATACAACTGAATAACAAAGGACAATGTCACAAAGTGTATAGTTTTTCAATAATCCTCATCATCCTTGGCTGATCTTAAGTCTCAGGAGTGCCAGACAGAGACAGACAGCAGCAGATGAAATTATTCCATGTATGAGTAATTTACTATTGATATATATCTTACTATATATGTCTTGCTTTATACAATGCAGACTTAAATACCAGGAGTGTGGTAAAATGAAAGGAGCCCTAAATGTAGAGACAACTGGATTATAGTGCCAACTCTATTACTAGGTGTATGACCTTGGGCAAGTAATGTCACCTCCTGGACCTCAGTTTTTTCATTTTATAAAACAAGATGGCTGGGATAGGGTTTGAGGGTTCATACACATACATAAATCAAAATGATACCTGATAGAATGGATAGAAGTAAAAGAGAAAGTCAAAGCATTCTTAGAAAAGTTGAGGATGGATAAACTACTTCTTAATTTAGAAAACTTAAATTAATTAAGTTAATTTTAAATTATTTTTAAATTAAGTTAATTTTAAATTAATTAACTTAATTAAAAACTTAATTTAGTTTCATGGAAAAGGTGGCACCCAAAAGGGACCTTAAAGAAAGAGAAGAAGTTCAATGATGATGATGTAGACGGTATGTACAGGCATTGGGGATGGCTTGAGCCAATGTATAGAAATGGGAGAGCACAAGCTATGACCAAAAAACAGGTTGTAGAATAGTCTGGCTGGAAGGCAGAGTATACAAAAGAAAACAGCACAAAAGAAGGCTCATAAAGTGGAGGGAGCCATATTATCATAGAAGGATCATAAATGCACATCAAAGAAGTTTTGTTTCATATTAGGTTTAGTTGGGAGCCATAGAATGATTTTTGATTAAAGGGAGTGATGTGGTCAGACCTATGTACTAGGAAGATTATTTTAACAGCTATTTGAAGTAGGGATTAGAGATGGGAGAGAATGAAGGCAGCAAAATCAGTTTAAAGGTATTAGTGGGTACCTGAGCTAAGACAATGACCACTGGAATGGAGAGAAGAGCTTAAATCTTCAAGAGAAATCATGAGATAGAAACAAAAAGAAATGAAAAACGATTGACTATCAAGGATGAAGAATCTAAGTGAAATGGGGAAGCAACTGATTTAAGGGAAAAGATGATGGGTTCTCGAAGAACACATTTTACACTTTCTTTAATGCCTACCTTACATTTCACTCTACCTTCCTTAAAAAGTCTTCCCTGATCAACCCAATCCTCAATGATGATGCTCATCTCACAACACACCATTTTGACCAGGTACAATATTGTTTCTTTCTCCATTTCCTTTGCCTAAATGCTGCTTCTACAACAAGACACTGAACTTTGTTAGGGTCAAGATCATATGCTTTTGTATCCTCTCCTAGTAGTGAGCATACTATTGGCTGAAGACTAGGATTTTAATTCAGTCATTTTCAGTCATGTCTAACTCCTCATGCCCCATTTGGGGTTTGCTTGGCAAACATACTGGATTAGTTTGCAGTTTCCTTTGTCAACTTATTTTATAGATGTGAAAACTGAGGCAAACAGTGTTAAGTGACTTACCAGGGTCACATAATTAGTATGTGTCAAGGGTCACATTTCAACTAAGGAAGGATGAGTCTTCCTAATTCCAGGCCTGGGATTCTAACTACTGCAACACCTAACTAGGGTCTCAATAGCTTGGAAATGAATTTCAGATGTCCAGTACTAGGGTCAAAGGCCATTGATGCTCTCTCCCCTTTCTGGTAAAAATGTGCAAAGTTACTCACCTGCTAAAGTGAAGATAGCAACTGACCCCCCACAATAATCTAATGATGTTTGAATATATTTCCCAGGTGAAATCTGGTCACAAAGTACTCATCAGTCTATTACACTATAATGAGTCCTGGGAAAAGGCACTGTATTTTGTGTCAAGGGACCTATATTCAAATCCCAACTCTGCTACTTACCACCTAGATGTCTTTAACCAAGTCACCAAACCTGTCTGAATCTCTGTTTTCTTCATCCAGCAAATGAAAAGACTGAATTAGATCCCCTCTGGGATCCCTTTTAGCTATAAATCTCACAGTATATCATAGCTTTATGCAAGCACTTAGGGTAAGAAGATCTGAATTTTAGTTTCAGCTGTTACCTTCTAGCATTATAACTTTATACAAATCCCTTCAGTCCCTCATTTTCTCATCTGAAATAAGTCATTACAATATCTTCTCTACCTCACAGAGTTGTGCAAGTGTGAGATAAAAATAATTGATGACAGAGCACTTTAAGATTAACAAAACCCTTTTCCTGCATTATTTCCTGTGATCCTCACAAGAAAGTATTTGGTAATCACCAATTTCTAGTTGAGGAAAGTGAGGCTCAAAAAATTGAAGTGACTTGTCTAGGGTGAATCAGCTGGTAGGCACATGAGGTGGGATTTGTAGGAGCCTTTTGTAATTGGAAAGAATTGTTTAGGAATTAAAGCTATTATCACTATTACAAGCACTCGGCCATCACACCAATGCTTTCTGGCTTCAGAGATTCAGGTGAAGAAGTATATATGCCTACTAACATGCCATAGGATTTAACCCTGGAAACACTACCTCCAGCTCAAATTCTGGATACCATTTACAAATATTAAAGAAAGCAAAAACTTGGTATGAGTCCCCGCAGAGACTTGCAAACATTCTGCTAAAAGAGAAGTAAGCCAAAAAAGCATTTGTTTAAATTTAAAATAACAATAAAGTTTCAAAGAAATTACTGCCACATATTCTGGGCCAAAGAGTTGAGTCTTAAACAACATTTTATTCTGGCTTCAATAACAAATGTATATTGCCTTGGATCACTTTCCTTAGGCAGTCTTTTGTTTTGCAACTCTCAGAGGGAACTAAAAATGTCTTAATTGCTTCCTTGTTTTTACAAACTCTATTGTATTGTATACATATAAGAGGGACCCATGTGAAATACCAGGACAGATAAAGGAACAATTGACATGGAGATTGCTAAGAATCTATATAAGAATCATATGTTTCTTTAAACTATTTACAAGCATTAATAACTTAATTATTGGTACTCAAAATTCTTGTTGAATTACCAACAAGTTGATATAGTTTTGTTTTGTTTTTTGCTTTTTTGGAGGGCAATTGGGGTTAAGTGGTTTGCCCAAGGTCACACAGCTAGGTTTTTTGTTTGCGCATTAAGTGTCTGAGGTTGGATCCGAACTCAGGTCCTTCTGACTCCAGGGCCAACACTCTACTCACTGCACTACCTAGCCGTCCCAAGTTGATATAGTTTTTAAAGGACTAGGATTATATTCCAAATATTGTGCTAGAATTTCTTAGACATTAAAAGGATGAAAGGAAAATCATTAAAAAGACTAACATCATTATTAACAATTAATAGCATTATTGATTAATAATAACAATATTAAAAGTAATGGCCAGTTAAGTCAAACACCATCATGTGTAGTCATACACATGCCTGTGGACAAATACATATGTTTGGGGGGCGGTTAGCACAGGTCACTCACCTCCATACCATGATGAGACAAAGACCAAATCCAATGTCTCATCATGGTATAGTGATCTGCTCCAAAAATACATATGTACAATTAGGTCCAACTATTCTGCAACTTACAGTATTAGAAAATTGCCTGGAGTAGTGAGAGGTTAAGTGATTTGCCCAAGCCCACAAGGATATAATAAATAAGACCTTACCTTCCTACTAGTCATTTCCTTAGAAAACTGATGATGCCACATAATTATGGTCACATTGTGTCACCAGAGAAAGAATTTATTCTGCATATGTATATATATACATATATATATATGGAAACCCAGAATGCCATTTTTCTGCTATTATTCTATGAACTTGACCCACAAGTCGTTCATTACTGGGGCTCGGTATTCAGCTGCTGTAAGACTTGAAAGCCCTAAAGACCAGATGAGAGAACTCCTCTTACTCAAGATGACACCTGGAAGCTGAATTAACCTCACAGTCATTCCAGTCATGCCAGAAAATATCCTTCATTACACTGTGTTAGGTGCATCATGGACAATCTGGCTCTCTGCCCCAGATCTCAGACAGCTGCATTGGGTCCTTGAGATTCTAGGGCCCCCTGAAGAATTTGTGGGGCATCTATTTTTTATAATTGCCTTAAGCCTGAGCTTGTTCCTGTTCTGTGTTCCCTCTCTTGTTAAGGGTTAGTGACTAACATCACACTTCCATTTACTTACTTATCATCTAGTAGCTCTTACAGAGGAATATTTACCTCAACAATAAAACAAAGCAAAGTATAAACATTTCCTCCAACTCCTCAGGAACATACTCTCTCCAAAACCACCTCAGTCTCAGGGGAGAGTAGGCTTACCTTATATCAGTTCCTATATAGAGCATCAGTAGAACCAAATTCAAGTCCAAAGGTGTCATTGCTGCCAAATGAATCTTTGTCTCACCTATTGTTGGCCTTGGTTTCTGGAAGTCACTCTTTAGTCAATGTTGCACCGGTTTCAAAACTAGACTCTTACGCCATTTACCAGGATAAGATCAAAATGGATACATAGCATAGATATAATGTGAGATATTACAAGAAAATTTGAAGAACATGGAACATATTACCTATCAGACTTATGGATAGGCAAACAATTTATATATAAACAAGAGATAGAGAATAGTGTATGATGTAAAATGGATAATTTTGATTGCATTAAATTAAAAAAAGATTTTGTACAAATAAAACAAATGTAGCCAAGATCAGAAGGAAAGCAGAAAATTGGAGGGAAGGGATGTTTTATAGACAATTTCTCAGATAAAGGTCTTATATCTCAAATATATTAAAAAATCTGTCAAATCTATAACAATACAAGACATTATCCAATTGATAAATGGTCAAAGGATATGAACAGGCAGTTTTCTGATGAAGAAATTGAAACAATTTCTGGTCACATGAAAAAATGCTCTAAATCATTATTGATTAGAGATACACAAATTAAAATAATCTTGAGAGATCATTTTAGACCTATCAGATTGGCTAACATGATTGATGTGGAAAGTGACAAATGTTAGAGGGGATGTAGAAAAAATGGGATACTAGCTCACTGTTGGTGGAACTGTGAATTGATCTAGCCATTTTGGAGTGCAATCTGGAGTTATGCCCAAGAAGTTATTAAACTGCCTATACCCTCTGATGCAGCAATACCAATACTAGTTCTGTTTCCAAAAAATGATTAGGGAAAAAGAAAAAGAATCTATATGTTCTAAAATATTTATAGCAGCTCTTTGTGGTGACAAAGAATTGACAGGGATGCTTGTCAATTGAGGAATAACTGAACAAGTTATATGATTGTGATGGAATACTACTGTGCTATAAAAAATGATGAACTCAATCCTAGAAAAACATGAACAAACTTGCACAAAATAATGAAGAGTGAAATCATCAGAACCAAGATAACATCATACACAGTAACAATAATATTGTTTTAAGAACAACTTTGAGTGACTAAGTCATTTTGAGTATTATAAATGCCCAAATTAATTACAAAGGACTTATGAAGAAAAATGCTAATTGAATCCAGAGAAAAAAATTGATAAATAGAAGGGTGCAAGCCCAAACTATTGAAATCCAGAGTGCTGAGGTATCCTTAAGACCTTCCTAATTCACATCATAAGCTCAATCTACTCCCTTCACCAATTACCAAGAGTAAAGGAGTCACCAAGTTTTCCCAAGAACACTGAGACAAAGAGACAGGCAAGTCTGATAGACCTTTTTGAATATCTCTATAGCCAATCAAAAAGTCTCCTTCTAACCATGTAATTAGCTGACTAGAACCAATTACAAAATGATCAAGCATGTTTCCATTACATAGGAAAAATCAATTTTGTACATAGGGTATCTTTTTATCTCTCTTGCTGTCAACTTACAACCTAACCACCCATTTACAGAACATTTACTTCTAAACTGTACAGCAACAGATAAAAGAGATTGAACACTCCAGCCTCTAAAAAAATTAGCCCCTTAAACCTGGCATATTTTAAAACATAAGAGTGATTTGGGGTTCCACTAAGTATTCTGCTGCTAATTTCCAATTTTAGACTTGTTCCACTTCAGTTTGCCTCAGTGATTATACTAATTATCCATGGATTAGATTTTATCAAAGTCATATATAACGTCTTTCTTCTTTTCCAACAATAAAAATCATTAGTAGGCTATACTGGGTACTGGCCATTTAGAGCTTACATTCAAAAGAATGCATTTAGGTTACTGTTCATTGGCACTGACCAAATGCAACTCCTAAATCCTTTCCTAGTGTTCTCCCAAAGAACAAGAGATAGAAGGGTCAGCAGCCACACATGCTTGCTTAACTTCCCTAAAGAATTAATTACTAAAACTTGGATATGCCCTACTCTATACCCTGTATTCCAGCAACACACTAAAATTTCATAAAAGTTCATTGAGTATCCAACCTTAAATAAGAATCAATATGTACTAGACTGGGGAGTCAGAAGATTCATATTCAAGTCAAGATCAGAATCCAGGTCTCCTGACCACAGAGACAACATCTTTTCCACTTTCCATGGAAACTAAGCCAAAGACTTTGAAAAAGATAGTTGCTTTTTGCATTACATTAACTGTTAAATACCCAAGGGGAAAAAACTACTCTGAGGTGACAAAACTTTATACACAATATATTAATGTACCTATTTTCCTACATCTCTTCCAATATTTGTATTTTCCTTTTCTGTCATATTGGCCAATCTGATGTATCTGAGGCACCTCAGAGTAGTTTTAATTTACTCAAAGGACTATAAATCTCTACATACCCTCTTGACACAGCAATAACACTACTATGTCTATATGCCAAGGAGATCAAAGAAAAAGGAAAAGGACCTATGTGTACAAAAATATTTTAGCAGCTCCTTTAGTGGTGGAAAATAAAGGGAAACTGAAGAAATGCCTATCAATTGGGGAATAGCTGAACAAGTTATGGTATGTAAATGTGATAGAACAGTATTGTGTTGTAAGAAATGATGAAATGAATAGTTTTAGTAAAACCTGGGAAGATTTACATGAACTGATGCAAAGTGAAGTAAGCAGAACCAGGATAATATTATATACTGTAATAGAAATACTGTAAACATAATTAATTGTGAAAGACTTAGTAACTAATTAATTAAATGAACCATTACAATTCCAAAGGTACTCCTATTATAAGATACTGTCCACCTTCATCTAGAGAACTGATGGTCTCAGAACTGAGATTAAAGAATTTTCCCCTTCTCTTCCTTTTTGTTTTGAATATAGCTGATGTAGGAATATGTTTTGCATGACCTCATATTCATAATATATATCATGTTTCTTGCTTTCTCAATAGGTGGAGGAGGGGCTAGAGGGAAAGAGAGAATTTGGAACTGAAAATCAAAATAAAATTTAAAAATACTTGAATCTTACTTGGTACCATTAATAGATAGATCAAAAACTACTTTAAAAAGATTTTTTTGATTCTCACCAAGATCTTCCTCTGATATACCTCATCACAAGGTGGAGGTGACCTTGGGATTTTGAAGGGTTTGCCAATGGTGTTCACAAAATGAGGTATTTTTTAAATGAAGCTATTATTGTATAAAAGAGAAAGCTAAAATAATTTTGGAAAAAGCTACTAAGGATCAAATATCTTCCTGTTGCTTCTTACAGAACCAAACTTTCTAAGACCAGTTTTTCCTTTCATCCAGAAATTGATATAGACTCAAGCTTCTGGGCATGTAGAAAAAATAACTTCCCATCATTGCCCAAATATTCTCTTAATATTTAAGGTGCTTCATGTACAATGACACTCAAATATTTACTAGAGGAAGAAAGGAAAAACAGGAATGTTGACCATTTTGTAATCATCTTTTTATCTTATATAGCAGAGATTCTTTTCTTTTTTTAACGTTTGCAAAGACTTTAATATATACTTTCTCATTTTAACCCCCAAATCCTGTAAGGTAGATCCTATAAGTATTATCTCTTGCCTTTTTACTGATTAAGAAATTGTGGCAAGGCAGCTAGGAGGCACAGAGAAAAGAGTACAAGCCATGGAGTCAGGAGGACCTGAGTTCAAATCCAGGCTCAGACACTTAACACTTAACACTTACTAGCTATATGATGTTGGGCAAGTCACTTAAACCCAATTGCCCTGCCTTCCCCCCTCCAAAAAGACAAGAAAATATTATGTCTATGAGAGCTTAAGTAACCTGTGTATAGTAACATGAAGAGTAAACATCTGAAGCATAATTTGAACCTAGATCTTCCTGACCCCATCTTTAGGACTAACCCATACTACCTTTCCCAATAGGATGGTAGGATTATCTTTAAAAAAGGAAAGGGGGGGGGTGGAGCCAAGATGGCGGAGTAGAAACAGCATTTCCAATGTGCTCTGCCCCACACAAATTTCAAACAATGTGAAAGGGAGCTCTGAACAACTTCTAGAGCCACAGCACCCACAGAATGGCACAGAGAAGCTAACCTCCTGCTGAGGACAGCCCAGCAGCCCTGCAGGGAGCGGCCAGCACAGCACTCTGAGAGCAGGCAGCACAGCACGCTGGGAACCGACAGCTCAGCCCGAAGAGCCGAGCCCCGGTCCCCGGTTTTAGCCCCAGGGCAGCCTGGCCTTCAGCCGGCTGGTGGAACCCCAGAACACCAGCAATTGTGGCGATTCCAGAATTATCAGCACAGACATGCCTAGGACAAAGTGAGAGGTTAGTGCCCTATAGACTTTGGGACCAGTATTTGGGGAACACGTGGCTTCCTCCCCTGGGGGCTAAAAGCTGCTGAAGAAACAGCTGCACAGAAGCCATTTTGCAGCTTCAGTAGTGGCTCTAGCTCCTGGTCTGCGAACTGTAGGAAGATCCAGCAATCAGTCTGGGAGTTAATCGCTTTTGCTTTAAACTGCCTGGATCTGGATTGTGGTGTGGTGGGGGGGGATTGTTTGGGGTGGGTATCCAACTTGCCAGAGTGGGTGGAGGCTTTACAGAGGCCACCCAACTGGCAGAAGTTGTGAAGACCCCACGTTTGGGCTGAAGCTCCCCTGTCTGGTGGCAGAGTCCTACTGTGGCAACAAGCCCAAAAATCAAGTAATTAAGTGGCAATATGCCTAAGCAAATGAAACAAAATAAACAGAAAAGTTCAACATTGGACTCCTATTTTAGGGGCAAAGAGGCTCAAAGCATGGAGGAGGACTGTGAGGTCAGAACTCCAGCACCAAAAGCCCCAAATTAAAATAAAAGCTGGCTACAGGCCATAGAGGACCTTAAGAAGCAGATAAGAGAAGTGGGGAAAATTTGGGAAGAGAAATGAAAAAGATGCAAGAAAAGTATGAAATGACAGTCAACACCCTGACTGAGGAAAATAACACCTTAAAAAATAGACTAACTCAAATGGCAAAAGAGGCTCAGAAAGGCAATGAGGAGAAGAATGCCTTAAAAAGTCGAATTTGCCAGATGGAAAAAGAATCTCAAAAGCTCACTGAGGAGATTCATTCCTTCAGAGTTAGACTGGAGCAAATGGAAGCTAATGACTTTATGAGAAATCAAGATGCTGTTAAACAGATCCAAACAAATGAAAGAATAGAAGGCAATGTGAAATATCTCATGGGAAAACCACTGACCTGGAAAATAGATCCAGGAGAGACAATTTAAAAATTATTGGACTACCTGAAAGCCATGATCAAAGAAAGAACCCAGAAATCACCCTTCAAGAAATTCTCAAGGAAAATTGCCCTGATGTTTTAGACCCAGAGGGCAAAATAGAGGCTGAAAGAATCCACAGATCACCTCCTGAAAAAGATCCCAAAAAGAAAACTCCCAGGAATATTATAGCCAGGTTCCAGAATCCCCAGATCAAGGAGAAAATACTACAAGCAGCCAGGAAGAAACAATTTCAATATTGTGGAAACACAATCAGAATAGCCCAGGACCTGGCAGCTTCTACACTGAGGGATCGAAGGGCATGGAATATGATATTCCAGAGGGCAAAAGAACTGGGAATGAACCCAAGGGTCACCCACCCAGCAAAACTGAGTATTTTGTTTCAGGGGAAAATATGGTCATTCAGTGGAATAGAGGACTTTCAAGCATTCTTGATGAAAAAACCAGAGTTGAATAGAAAATTTGACATTCAGACACAAGAAGCAAGAGATGCTTGAGAAGGTAATCAAGGAAAAGAAATCAAAAGGAACTTATCAAAGTTGGACTATTTACATACCTACATGGAAAAACAATAACTGTGTTTGATGAAACCTTTCTCATTATGAAAATAATTGAAGAAGGGTACATGGCATATGTTCACAGGTATACATGGATAGAGGACACAGGTTGAATTTGATGAGAAGGGATGATTATTATTTTTTTTGGAGGGCAATTGGGGTTGGGTGACTTGCCCAGGTTCACTTGGCTGGGTTTTTGTTTCTCTGTTAGGTGTCTGGGGCCGGATCCGAGCTCGGGTCCTTCTGGCTCCGGGGCTGGCTCTCTGCTCACTGTGCCACCTAGCCGCCCCAAGGAAGGGATGATTCTTAAGGGGTGAAGTCAAGAGCTGAGAGAGGAAAGTGGCAAGAGGAGATGGAGAGAGACAGGGTAGGGCAAACTATCTCATGTAGAAGAGGCAAGGGGAAGTAGTTGCAGGGGAGGGGAAGAACAGGAAGGCAAAAAGGCAAAAGCATATTCTCATTGAAGTTGGCTCAAGGAGAGAAACACATACATACTAAATGGAATATCTTACCCTCACTCACTCTCCTGAGTAGGGGAAAGGGGGATGAGAGGGGGGATGATGGAAGGGAGGGCATTCTGGGGAGAGGGGAGGTTAGAAGTACCCACTATCAAAGAGGGACAGGATCAAAGTAGGGAATGGACCAGGTGGGAGGTGAGACAGGTGGGAGGGAAATATAAGCAGTCTTTTACAATATATCTTCTATGGTAATGTTTTGCATAGATATACATGTACAACACATACTGAATTGCTTATCTTCTCAGAGGGAGTGGGTGACAAGGGAGAAAGGGAATGGATCTGAAAATCGAAGTTTTAAAATTAAATGTTTCATAAAATGTCCAGGCAGTGGGGCTCAGAGATTCACCTTGCCCTAATGGCAAAGTCGAAGGGGGTATGGGAGAAGATATGGGAGAGAGCAGATTGGATGAGGGGATATCTAGTGGGACTACTATTCTGGGGTGGTGGGTAGGAAAAAAATGGGGGAAAATGTAACTCATAATCTGGTGGAAATGAATGATGTAAACCAGAAGTTAATAAAGCATTTGTTTAATTAAAAAATAAAAACAAATAAATAAAAAAATAAAAAAAAGAAAAGTGGGGGGCGGAGCCAAGATGGCACCATAAAAACAGGAAAACTCTGAGAGGTCTCCCCATAACCACCTCAAATACCTATAAAATATGATTTTAAACAACTTTTAGAGCTACAGAACCCACAAAGTGACAGACAGAAATAAATCTCCCACTGAAAGCAGTCTAGCAGGCAGATAGGAAGGGTTCTTCACAGAATGCTAGGAGCAGAGCTAACTTGCCTGGATCTGGATTGTGGTTTTGGGTGGTGGTCCCGAGGTATGTGACCAGTGAGGCAGAGTTTGTGGGGGCTGCAGAGACAGTACCTTCCTAATAGCTCCAGCAGCTGCAAAAATCCCAGCTATCTGGGACAAAGCTCCCCACTCTGGCAGCAGAGTTCTATTATGGCAGAGCTCAAAAGTCAAGTAATTAAGTGACAACATGAGTAAGCAAAGGAAGCAAAGCAAGCACAGCAATCCAACTTTAGATTCCTTTTGGGGGGACAAAAAAGATCAAAGCATGGAATAGGAGGAAGACAATGAAGTCAGAACTCCTGCATCAAAAGCCTCCAAAAAAAATATGAATTATTTACAGGCCATGGAGGAGCTCAAGAAGGATTTTGAAAATCAAGTAAGAGAAGTGGAGGAAAAATTGGGAAGAGAAATGAGAATAATGCAAGAAAATCATGAAAAGAGAGTCAACAATCTGACTGAAGAAAATAATACCTTAAAAAGTAGACCAACTAAAATGGCAAAAGAGGCCCAAAAAGCCAATGAGGAGAAGAATGCCTTAAAAAGCTGAATTTTCCAGAAGGAAAAAGAATTTCAAAAGCTCACTGACGAGAATAATTCCTTCAGAATTAGACTGGAGCAAATGGAAGCTAATGACTTTATGAGAGAAATCAAGATACTATTAAACAGATCCAAACAAATAAAAAAAAAAATAGAAGGCAATATCTCACTGGAAAAACCACTGACCTGGAAAATAGATCCAGGAGAGATCATTTAAAAATTATTGGACTATGTGAAAGCTATGATCAAAAAAAGAACCTAGAAAGCATCCTTCAAGAAATTCTCAAGGAAAAATGCCCTAATATTTTAGAACCAGAGGGCAAAATAGAAAATGAAAGAATTCACTGATCACCTCCTGAAAAAGATCCCAAAAAGAAAACTCCCAGGAATATTATAGCCAGGTTCCAGAGTGCCCAGATCAAGGAGAAAATATTACAAGCAACCAGGAAGAAACAATGTGAATACTGTGAAAACACAATCAGGATAACACAGGATCTAGCAGTTTCTATAATGAGGGATCAAAGGGCTTGGAATATGATATTCAGGAGGTCAAAGGAGCTGGGATTAAAACTAAGAATCACCTACCCAGCAAAACTGAGTATCATGCTTCAGGGGGAAATATGGTCATTCAATTAAATAGAGGACTTTCAAGAATTCTTGATGATAAAATCAGAGTTGAATAGAAAAATTTGACATTCAAATACAAGAAGGAAGAGAAGCATGAGAAGGTAATCAGGAAAAAGAAATCATAAGGAATGTATCAAAGTTGAACTTTGATTACATGTCTACATGGAAAAACGATAATTGTAACTTATGAAACTTTTCTCAGTATGAGGATAGTTGAAGGGAATATAAATGTATATATCCATATATATGTGTGTATGTATATATATATATGTGTGTGTGTGTGTGTGTGTGTGTGTGTGTACATATAAATACATATGTGAGTGTGTGTATATATGTATACAGGTATACATAGACAGAGGGCACAGGATCAATTGAATAGGAAGGGATGACATTTAAAAGGGGAAATTGGGAGGTTGAGAGAAATATAATGAGAGGAGATGGGGAGAGACAGAATGGGGTAAATTATTTCATATAGAAGAGGCAAGGGAAAACTGTTACAAAGGAGGGGAAGAACAGGAAGGCAAAAGGGAATGAATCAACCTTACTCTGATTGAATTTGGCTTAGGGAGGGAATGATATACACACTAAATAAGGTATCTCACCCTACAGGATAGTAGAGGGGGAAGGGGATGAGAGGGGAGAAGATGGAGGGGAGGGCAGTTTGTAAGGAAGGGTAGTTAGAAGCACACACTTTTGACAGGGGACAGGTCAAAGTAGAGAATAGAACAAGTGGGGGGGGCAGGATAGGATGGAGGGAAATATAGTCAACCTTTCACAATATATCACTATAGAAATATTTTGCATAACTACACATGTACAACATATATTGAATTGCTTATCTTCCCAGTAAGGGTAGGTGATGAGGGAGAAAGGGAAAGAATCTGGAATTCAAAGTTTTAAAATCAAATATTTAAAAATCATTATTTTTTTATATGCAACTGGGAAATAAGATATACAGGCACTGGGGTATGGAGATCTCTCCTGCTCTATCAAAAAGTTGGAGAGGGGATGGGAGAGGATATAGGAGCGAGCAGATTGGGGGAGGGGGTATACGGTGGGATTACTGTTTTGGGGTGTTGGGTAGGGGAAAGATGGGGAGAAAATTTGTAACTCAAAATCTTGTGGAAATGAATGATATAAATTTAAAATAAACATAAAATTTAATTTAAAAATAAAATAACATTTTAAATTCTCAAAAAAAAGAGGTGTTAGGAGGCTCTTCATGTTTATATGCACTAATTATTTCTTCTTACAAGACTTAACAGATTTATTAGAAGGCTTGTAACAGTTTCTTCGTGTTTTTTCATCTCATGGACCCCTTAGGAAATCAGTTGAAACCTATGTAGCTCTTCTTACAATAATATCAATATTTTGCTTTTTGGAGGGCAATTGGGGTTAAGTGATTGGCCCAAAGTCACAGGACTAGTAAGTGTGTCAATTGTCTAAGGCCAGATTTGAACTCAGGTCTTCCTGACTCCAGGGCCAGTACTCTATTCACTGTGCCACCTACTGGCCATGAGAATAATATTTTTAAATGAATAAAATGAAATGTGTAGGATTACAAAGGAAGTCAATTATTTTGGAATATGATTATCAAAATACATTCTTAAGAAAACATGTTCACAGACTCCAGATTAAGAACTCCTGTTCTTCTTTGTGATCTTCTTTGTCTATTATACATGCCTCCAAGGCTACACTTAGGTTCCACTTCTATCACACCCATACTCCCAACTAGCCCCCACACCAGTGTCTCCAGACTTTCCTTTCTGTTCTCCTAAGCTACCTTGCCCTGGAAAATTTACTTACTGTGCCTTTTTTTTTGTTGTCCCACTCAGAATTCAGTTTGATACGCTTTTTAAAATTGTTTAGAAAGTTGTGTTGGAAAAAGTTTGGCAAAATTTTTCACTTTACTTCATTGCCTTGGCTCTCCCATTTCATGCAATTTACTTTAAAATCTCATATTTTCAGATCAATTTTATCCTGAATCTAACACTGATGATGTTTTATGAAGTAAAATGGGTATGAAGATTTACTATAAACCAATGCTTTATAATTGGGAAAACCTTGGATAAAAGAATTCATGATGTAAGATTCCTTTTTCCAATTTGGGGGATTGATTCATTTCATGGCATGCTTACATTAAAAGTTGCAGTTTAATTATTTAGATATCTAGTATTTGGTTTTCAAGTATCTTTTAATTTCCCCAAACCCATGGAAGTATTTTTGTTTTTGTTTTTGAATTGAGTAACAATATATATTACATGCCAGGATTGATAGAAGTCAACCTCAACTGGAAAAAGAAATCATTACATTTACATTTCTTCTACATTTAGGATTTAGAATTTTAACTAGCTATATGGATGTTTGTTTCATCATCAAAGTCTTGGTTTTCAATGCTTTTTGTTTTTTTATCTCACGAAATTGCCTTATTCTCATCTTCCATGATGGATATTTTACTGAAAAATTAGAGGCTTTAAAAAAAAGACAGTCAATAAACAAGTATTAAATATTTCAAAGGATTTATGCCATTACAGACTGAGAATAAGCTGCATGTCTGTAAGTCTATTTAGTAATTAGAGCAGAGAGATTTATTGAGTGTGCTGGTCTACTATTATAACGTTTGAACCCATTGGAATTCTTTGTACAACACCAAAGACCTTTGAGACACAACATAAAAAGTACTCATCTTGTCCAATACCTTCTTTTTCAAATGAGGACAGTAAGACTCAAAGGGGAGACGTGACCATCACAAGATCCTCCAATAAGCACAAATTAATTGCAGACCTAAGTGTAGAATCTGAGTCTTTCTGTATTTCAGTCACTGTCTTTTTCTGTTACACCATATTGTATCCCTTGCATGTACAGATGATGGGAATAAGGGACCCACATGTTTGCAGTTTTCTAATTCCCTCAGAAAATTATAAAATGCTGGGTATCCATAAACATATCATTCAATAAGTCAGTTCACTGGTAAATATTTAGTTCTCTATTGAATCTCTATTTTTTTTTATTTTGCAAAGATGAATTGGCCTCAAAAATTGCTAGCATCTCACATCCTCTTGCCAAGAAAATCATTCAGTCCAAACCACCAGGTTAATTGGAAAAGTCCCCCACTTCTCTCTATTTCCTGTTTTCATCCTCATCACAAAGTGTTCATTAAATCCCCAAATGTGCATCATCCTCTCCCTATTATATTCAAATCATATTAACATAAAGATATATACCTGCATTCTAAGAAATTTCTATTATCAACAAGAAAATGTCACACTAACATAAACACATAAGACCTAAAAAGAATCTACCTAAGGTATTTTGGTCAACAGTTATGTGTCTGCTTTTAAAAATCATATATGTAGACTTTCTAATCCTTTGTGACTTAATTATGCTCATTACTGCTTCTGAGATATCTATGTATGTACATGTGTGTATATATACACACATACATATACATACACATATGTATGTGTGTATAATATATGTATGTATGAGACCATTCCAGAGAAGTACAAACTTGCCCTGGTCCACAGATACCTAGTTATTCTCTAGTCACATTTAATCCATGCTCTCTCAAAACCAGATCCTCTTTTTCCCCAGGAAAAAATGGTCTAAAACATTTCTAACCTCTAATACATTTAGCAGTTTATTTTGGCTCAGAAGCCCTACCTCTTAGAACTGAACTTATATAAAAACATAAAGCTAACCTAACTCAGGAGAAAAATGTTAAAGATATCTCAGTTTCCTATAAGAAAGATCATATAGGAGTCAGCAAATATTAAGTGCCAACTGTATGCAAGGGCATATACAAGATGAGAAAGATACAAAGAAGTAAAACATAATTCCTGTCCTCAATGGGTTCATAGTCTAGTTAGGAGGAAATAAGGCAAATTCACAAGGCATTATAATTCAAGGGTTAATATAATAAGTGCCCTAAGGGCATGACAAATAAAATGTTTTAGGGATCTGAAGGGGGAAATGGAGGTAAACTCCATTTAGAAAGTAAAATTTAAACTAGGAGGATAGATGGCTTTAAACCATGTAGATGGCTATGATTTCAATGGGTGGAAGTAGAAATGACGAGGTGCAGTGGGTGAAGAGGCTGGAAGGAATTCCAGGTGAAAGAAAAAACATGAACAAAAACACAGAAATAAGAAAGTTGGGAGACTTTCAAATAATAATAAAGTTTAATAATAATGCAAATAATAATAAAGTTTAAAGCACTGAGTGTATTTAGGGAAACAGTAGAGACAATTCTGGAAAGAAAGGTTGAGACCAGATCAAAGAAGCCTTGGAGATAAGTTTAATAAGTTTGGAGTTAATTTGATTGGCAAAACAGAATCCTTGAAGAGGAATGTGTGTTGCTGTTTAGTCCTTTCAGGTGTGTCCAATTATTTATGACATCACTTGGAGTTTTCTTAGTGGAGATACCGGATTGGTTTACCTTTTCCTTCTCCAGCTCATTTTACGAATGGGGAACTGAGGCAAAAAGAGTTAAGTGATCTGCCCAGGGTCACACAACTAGTAACTGCTAGAAGCTAGATTTGAACTCAGGAGGAGGAGTCTTCCTGACTCCAGACCTGGCCCTCTATCCACCATGCCACCTAGCTGCCTTGAAGAGGTATGTTAGGGTAGTAGAAAACACTGGTCTTGCTTCTTCAAGCTCCAGCCACTGCGCTGCTAACATGGCTAAACGTACCAAGAAAGTCGGAATTGTTGGTAAATATGGAACACATTATGGTGCATCCCTCAGAAAAATGATGAAGAAAATTGAAATTAGCCAGCATGCCAAGTATACCTGCTCCTTCTGTGGCAAGACCAAAATGAAGAGACAGGCTGTGGGTATCTGGCACTGTGGATTCTGTATGAAAACAGTAGCTGGTGGTGCATGGACCTACAATACCACCTCTGCAGTCACAGTCAAACCTGCCATCAGAAAACTGAAGGAATTGAAAGACCAGTAAAATCTTATCTATAGTCCATAGTCCAAATAAATGGGTTAATTTATTGAATAAAAATAAAAAAAGAAAACACTGGTCTTGGAGACCAGTAGACATCTTAAATTCAATATGTCTATAATAGAACTCATTATCTTTCCCCCTAAATCCTCCCTACCTCCTACCTTCCCTTTTACTATATAGGGTAACACAATCTTCTCAATCCCTGAGATTCTGGATTCTTCACTATGTCTCAACCTCATTCCCCTATCCCCTCACCCCCATCATATCCATACTGTTGCCAAGACCTGTTCATTTTGCTTTTGCAACATTTTTGGAATATTCCCCTTTCTCTCGTCTGACACTGTCACCCCTCACCCTCCTCATCACCTCCTACCTGGATTATTGAAATACTCTGCTGATGGGTCTAAATGACTAAAGTCCTTTCCACTCCAATCTATTCTCTAATCAACCACTTATGTAATTTTTCTAGAGCACAAGTCCCATCATGTCATACAGACCCTTCACCCACTCAATAAACTCTAGTTACTTCCTATTGTTTCTTGATGGCATACCATAGGGGATACCAAAATCCTCCATTTGGTATGCAAAGCCCTTCACAACCTAGCCTCCTATTATTTTTCCAGTCTTCTTACACCCTACTACCTAACATACACTCTTTTTAAAATAATATTTTATTTTTCCCTCAAATTACATATAAAAACAATTTTAACATTTTTTCTCTTAAAGTTTTGAGTTCCAAATTCTATTCCTCCCTCCCTCCTTTCCCTCTTTCTTAAGAGATGTTTTAATTTGCACTTCTCTAATAAATTACTATTTAGAGCATTTTTGTGTAACTATAGATAGCTTTGATAATTGCCTATCCATATCCTTTGACCATTTATCAATTAGGGAATGACTTGTATTCTTATAGATTTAACTCAGTTCTCTACATATTTGAGAGATGAAGCCTTATCAGAGATACTTGCTGCAAAAATTTTCCCAGTTTTCTGCATTCCTTCTAATTTTGGCTGTATTGCTTTTGTTTGTGCAAAAACTTTTTAATTATTTTATAATCAAAATTATCCATTTTACATTTTGTAATGCTCTTTATATATTATTTGTTACTAAATTTGTCCCTTATCTATAGATAAGACAGGCAAACTATTCCATGCTCTCCTAATTTGCATATGGTATTACCTTTTACGTGTAAAACATATACCCATTTTGAACTTTTCTTGGTAAACTATGTGAGATGTTGTTTATACCTTGTTTCTGTCACACTGTTTTCCAGGTTTGTCAGCAGTTTTTGTCCCAAAATCTTGGATCTTTTTCGCAAACATTAGATTAATACAGTAGTCTATCTCAATGTATTGTGTATCTAATCTACTCCACTGATTTACCATTCTATTTTTTAACCACTAACAGATTGTTTTCATAATTGCCACCTTATTACACAGTTCTATATCTGGTTCAGATAGTCCATCTTATATCACATTTTTCCCCATTTATTCCCTTGATATCCTTGACCTTTTCCTTGTTATTATTTTTTCTAGTTCTATAAAATCATTTTTGGTACATTGGTATGGCACTGAATAAGTAGATTATTCTTGTAGCAGATATCAGACTAGAACCCAAGTCTCTTGCCTTCCAAAACAGTATAGCTTCTTGTTTATTGATCTAGATGGGGTATGCAAGAAGAGATAAAAGGTCATGATGAAGGAAAAGTCAAAGATGACTTTGAGGTTTCCAGCCTTAATGACTAAGAAAATGGTGGGTTTTTATGTAAATTCTCCCTTTTCAAAGAAGACCAACAACATCACAGGGTGATGTCTTGACTTGTGCATGAACTGGATTTAAATGACACAGAATTACACAAAGTCATCAGCCTCACTCTATTCCAGAGCCATCAAAGTCCAGTGGCAGGACAAAAGTCAAGATGACTGGAAATGGCCCAGGATGCAGTGGATGACATTGGCTAAGTGAGATACAATGAGGACTGAATAAAGGTGATATCTATGTCAGCATAGAGAATAGGATATATATGAAAGATATTGTTAAAGTAACATCAATAATTTTACAAATGATTGGATATAGGATGGATGACTTAAGGAGAGTGAAGTGTCAAGGAAGATTGAGGTTGTGAGCCTGGATAAATGGAAGGATGGTGGTATCCTCAACAGAAATATGGAAATTAGGAAGAGAGTTTTAGGGGAAAGATAATGAATTATGTCTTTCACATGTTGAGTTTACAATACCCATGGGACATTCAATGGTAAATATAAGTAAAAAGTACCAATGTGGGCCTAGAGGGCAGAGCTGAATCTGTAGATCTGGGAGTCAGTACATAGAGATTATAACTGAATCTGTGGGAGTTGAGGATATTATGGACAAAGAGGATATGTGGAAAGATAAGAAGGTCCAGGACAGTGCTCTGAGGTACCCCAAAAGTTAGGTGGGAGGGCATGGATAATAAAGCAACAAAGGAATCTGAGAAAAGTCTAGGAGGTAAGAGAGAGAGAATATTTTCAAAAAAAGGTCATTGTCAATGGTATCAAATAACACAGAAAAGTCAAGAATGATGATAACTTTGAAATGAACGCTTGATTTGGAAATTAAGAGATCACTGGTGTCTGATACAGAGTGAAATGAGCAAAGTTAAGAAAATAATTTACAAAATAACTATAAAGATATAAATGGAAAGCAACACAAAAATGAATGACACAAAATTACAAGAATAAGCATGTCTCCAAAGAATAAAGACACTACCAACCCACCCCTTAACAGTAATGGGGAGTGCATGGGTGTGACACATTGCATATATTTTATGACTTTTTATATACTGATCAGTTTTATTATTTTTTCTTTTTTCTTTAAAAATATTATTATATGATACAAACTGATGCTGAGTGAGAAGAGCAGAACCAGGAGAAATTTGTATACAATCACAGACACAACATATGTGTGATGGCCAACTATGACAGACTGGACTCTTCTCAGGAATGCAGTGATATAAGTCAATCCCAAAAGACTCATGAAGGAGAGAGATGCAACATCCAGAGAAATAACTAGAAATAACTGAGCTTGAATCCTGATGGAAGAAAATTAATTGATGTTTTTCTTTTCATTGTTTGGTTTTATTTCTTCTTTACCATTTTTCATCCCATCTAGTACAATACGCCTTTGTAACTTGACTAATGTCTATTGTGAAAGTATTTGCAGATCCTATACTGGACTATATGCCATCGTGGGGGGTGGCAGGAGGGAGGGAAGGGAAATTTGAAACTAAAGGAACTATGGAATTGAATCTTGTAAACTAAAAATAAATAAAATTTTAAAAATAATAAAAATATTATTATATGGAATGGCTCTGTGAAGGGGAGATGTGGAATTGGGAGAAATTTTGGTGATGTGAAAAAAAAAAACAAAAAATAGAATTACTTGGATTTTGTATTCCTCATAGCTGGCAGAAAATAGGACCTAAAATGCTTTTTGATTTATCTTTCAGTAAAAAAAAAGGGAGAAAGTGAAAAAAAGGGAGAAAGAATAGCTGGGACTTGAAAAAAGTCAGTGAAGCCAAGAGGCAGAGACAAGGAAGAAGAGTATTTCAGGCATGGGGGAAATCCAGAGAAAATACTTAGATCCAAGAGGTAGTGTCTCTTGTTTGGGGAACAGCAAGAAGGTGAATGGCACTGGACCAAAGAGTACATGGATGATATAATGTATAAAACTGGAAAGGTTTGATGTCCAAACAAAGGGTTTGTATTTGAGCCTGAAAGTGACAGGGAATCACTGTTCATTGAGCATGGGAGTGACATACTCAGACAAGTACTTTAGTAAAATGACTTTAGTGGCTGAAAGGAGGATGAATTGTAGTGGGAAGAGACCTGGGGCCATCAAACCCACCAGTATGCTATCACACTAGGCCAGGCACAAGGAGAAGAGGTTCTGCACTAGGGAGATGGCAGTATCCGAGAGAAGGGTCATCAATGAGAGGTGTTGCAAAGAGGAGATCAACAGGCTTTAGCAACAGATTGTGTATGGAGGGGAGGGGTGAGAGATAGGGAGGAGCCGAAGATGACTACAGTCATGAAGAACTGGTTTTGATGATGAGAGGGTATAAGTCCCTCTAAGACTATATTGAGATTAGTTTTCACTATTTTAAATCTGGAAGTTAATCCTCTAGAAACTGTTCTGCAGGTTAAAGACAAACATTTTCATTCCAAAATATTCTTCTACACTATGGCCTGTATCATTGAAAATTCCTTACAATATAGCTGTGCCAGTGATTGGTTACCAAACAGGCATGAAGCTTAAATCAGTCTCTAATATGTCTCAATATACCATCTCCCCAACTGGCACAGATCAGAATCTACCCATGTGTGCCCATCCTGTACAACTCTTTTCCATTTACTCCTATAAACTCTACACAATGAATCCATCTAACATGAACCTTCAACTAAAGCTTTGACATTGGGTGGGTGATTCTTTACTGTCACAACATAACTGGTCTGACTTTTCCGGTTATTTAATTATAACTTTGACCCTACTTCTTATGTAAAACTATGTGTTTGGTGATAATATGTAGAATGAATTTATGCTTCCCACATATTTCTCCATTACATTCTGCATGACCTACAAACAGCTAGACTAGAATAAGTATTTGCAGAGGTGACTTGTTCTGGAAGTAATGCAGTTTCAAAGGTGTTAATGTATTGATTCTCAAGACATCTACAAGGGAGGAGGGTACAAAATACTCAGAAAAAAATCATGTATATTATTACTAATAAAAAAGTCATTCAAGTGGGCATCACTAACTGATATATAAGTATATAGCCATGCAAGTTTAGAGAATCCTTATCCCAACTCCTACTTTCACAGATAAACCTCAAGTCTTAGAGAAACCAATCTCGCCCCTCATCATTTTATGGGTATCACTGAAGAGTTGGAGATTATTTTCTTTTGCCATCTGCTTTAGCTCCTACTGGTATGCTTTTCCTCAAAATTATCAGCTAAGAATCATTTAGAGAGGAGTATTTACTAAGGTAGTATATTTGGAACAATGTATTTTCCCCAAAAGTTTGTGACACTCTCTTACATGTATATACAGAGTTCAGAGGAAAGTGGGTTCAAGCTTAGAGAGTACTGTAGCAAAGAAGTTAGTTTCCAATTGCTAGAAATCATTTTTGTTGTTGTTTTGTCCATTCATGGACTGCTCGAGGAGTTCCCTTTAGTCTAGTTGCCATTTCTCTGCTGTGCTACTTTGGAATTACAAATCCACATCCACACATCTAGTCTCTAACTTGGTTCCTATTGGAGACATTGACCATCAACTGGTCCAGGGACATTGGTAGAACACTGGTGAGAAGTTAAGAAATCTAACATCCTCTGAACACTTCAAAGTTCACTAGGTCCTCCTCCAGCCAGAGGAAGGAGGCAAGCAGACCTAAGCCAAAACCATTGCAATGTCTTTCCTTCCCTCCACACTCCACAGCACTCTACCACCACTACCTCTCCCATCTCCACCTCCTAAGAATCTTGCCAGAATAATCTGTCTCAGAATTCACCACTCACTGGAACATCTCAATGGCAGCTAATTCTTTGCTTTTAAACAATGTGATCCAGGAGGCATGATGAAATCCCTCAGCCAATTGGAATAGACTCTCTAATATCATTTCACTTCACCCAATGACTTTCAAAGACTTTCTATATTTAACTTAAAGTCTATGACTAAAATTGACTAGTTGAACATCTAATCATTTATTTTTAATGGGGTAGAGTCTTTTGGTTGTTTTTCTCAACCACCCCACCCTTACAGAATAATACACACACACACATATGGATGACATGGTATGGGAACTTTCATAAGTGACATTCTATCAACCACAACCTTGTGATAACACAATTGACTAGAAGGTGTAAAGAATACAAGATCCAATAATGCCTATTGTTTGCTACTAAAAATAACTGAGCAAATAAAACTTTAAAGGCTTTTTTCCATCAAAGTATTTAGCATGTATATGCTAAAACCAAATAAGATTCTTTGAAAGAGACACAGTGATAATTTCATACAAATCTCTCATACATTAGGGATTATAAAATATTAAGGAGAGACAGGAAAGTGTGGAAGAACACACACATAACAGAGACTTAAAACCTGAGTTCTGGTCTGGTTCTTCTATTAGCTTGTTTGTGATTTTGGACAAGGTGTTTCATCTTTCTGGGCTTCATCTGTAAAATGAGAATATTAAACTATATAATGAGATCAGATACTATTTCTACAATAATTTATAAGCATGTTATATTAATTATCTTACATGTTATTCTTATAATATACCTGGAGAAATATAGGATCATAGATTTAGAAACCTTTAGATTTTAAGAAAATTTAGAAGTTGTCTAGTCCAAATATTATCACCATTACACAACTGAGGAAACTAAAATCTATAAAGGTAAAATGATTTGTCCAAGTCTCTACAATTAATAAATGGCAAAACAAGTCTTCCAGCTTCATATTTATACATATTCTCTCTTGCAAAAATAAAATGCTCTAAGATCATTTGCTTTTTATCTCTAATACATAACACAGCACTCTTTTCATAACAGGAATTGAATAATATGGAGGAATTTCTATGTTGTATTACATTTATGTAGTGATATATACTTTTCAAAGTATTTTTAAATACATTCTGACCTTTTAGTAATATTTATAGATCTGTGAACTCTATATAGACAACATTCAAGACGCTTGAAAGAAACAGAAAAAAAAATAAATTAGATGTTAAAATAACTAAGAAATAGTGAAGACCATAGGTCCACTCAAATAACCACTCTGGGAATCTTACATGTGACCTAAATTAAAGACAAGAAGAGAAAATATTTGAGTTCAAGTCTTGGGCCTTATATTCTCAATAAGAAATAAATAATGATTGTTTTTTAAAGGAGGTTAGAGAAAGTTCTTGTTCTTTGATTTAATATAGATGTAAAGACAGTTGGAAGGTTCAGGACTGCTAAGGTATCGATTCATGACAGTAAGTGCCATTATGTGAACCTTATTTTCCCCCTATCCCAAGCTGTGTGATCTTATGCAAGCTGTTTAACCACTCTGAACCTCAATCTCCTCATCTGTAAAATGGGGATAAGGATATTTGTAAGTCTCTATCTTACAGGGATGACTGAGCTCAGGTGAGATAATGGATGTGAAAGTGCTTTTTTGTAACCCTAACGCATGATATAAATGCAAGCTATTTAACACTAGTTCAAACTTATATAGCATATTACTATTTAATTAATTGAGTGTTTATGCGTTAAAAAGTTATTCACTTGTGACTGTAGTGAAATTTCCAGGATTTATGACAGGAACATTTTATAACGGCAACATGTGTTTCCCTACGGTTTGTATAGCCTCATTCATTATAATTTTTCCTGATGTTTTGCCTACCATATTATTAACTTCCCCAAAGGAATGAAATACCAGCTTGTCTTCTCAGAGCAGAGAAATGAGAGGAATAATTATGAATGTGGAAATCCCAGCAAAAACATGCTTCTATTGAAAGAGGCTAGTGGTCTAAAAGGGAGCTAGTTGGATTTATGAAGACTATAAAAAAAAGCAAACACACAGGAAAACAGATGCATTTTTTCATCCCCAACCTTGGAAGCCCTGCACTCTGGGAAAAGAAATCTTTTACATTTATGCCACTATGGGCAAAAATTTATATTTTACTATAAGTTATAAAGTCCGAATAAATCATCAAAGTTTCGAGTGCTTGCCATGCATAAATATTTAATCATTTCGAAGTGTTCTTTTCAAAATGTAAGAGTTTGTAAGCAGACTGCTTGATTTGTTACTGCCGCCATGGTGGACCAGGAGGCTTGGGCCTCACAGCTCTTGGCCTCTTAAGAATTTACAATGATGGGAAAATGGATAGTGTTAGTCAGGTTTTTTTGCCTGTCAATGGGAAGAGGTGGCGAGAGTCTGTGAAATCAATTCCAGAGGAACGCTGTAGATCACTGGTTATTTTACAAAGAGCCAGAGCTGACAGGACCACCATGGTCATTCATGTTTATTGTTCAATGGGGTGTTTTGGGATCATCACAAGGAAGACCAGGCTGGGAGGGGTGGGTTAGGGAAAAGGACAGGGAGGGAAACAGGACTGAGTTGGGGGTTGAGGTGTGATTGAGAGGGTTGGGGAGGGAGAAAGAGAACAGAATGTGAGCCATGAGAAATTCAGAATACTAAACCTGACTTCAAGACATTCTCCCTGTCTGTTTTAGGCCCTGTTTGTATTATTACATGTGCACTACCCATTGTTATTTCTCACAACAACTCAGCCTGCTTCTGCACTCTGTCGTCAGGGTGGCCTGCTCATAAAAAGAAAAAAAAAGGAAAAGAAAAGAAATCTTTGATTTACATTCTTGCCTCGGACTCTCTCCACCTTTTTACTTCCTGTTGCTATGTTTTCTTTGCCTTTCCTGATATTTAGCTTTGCTTAACATTAATGCTGAACCAATTATTTTTTTCTGAAAATTGCAGAGCAAGAGGGGACCAACAGAAAGGGGGAGCTCTTGTTAGATCCCTGCTACCCAACTTCTACACATACACTACCAATTTCTAAAAGTTTTTCCTCAAAATAAAATGTTTAAAAAATTGTGATGGCAAATAGTTTTCTTAAAATACATCATCTCTCCAAGACTCAGTTATCTATAAAATAAGAGAGTTGAACTAAAGCATTTCAAAGGTGCCTTCCAGTTCTAATATTTGATGGCTTCCATGATTTATGATCACAGGTAATGGTTATGTGATTGATCCTGTGATTTATTTTTAAATACTGGCTCTCCCTATCTTTCCCAGCATAGAAGTGCTGGCCCACAAACTTATCCTACTGTTGACTGGCATGAGAGTTTTGACCATCTCCATTTCAAACCTGGACTGTTTACCCCTTTCATAGGCAATCTGGTAGCCTCCTGTTCTGAAATGCTCACTGAACTGATGCCAGATGTAGTAGAGATGCCTGATTGACTTTGTTCCCTAAAGCTCAAAACTCAAGAATTCAAGAGATCCATGGTCTCAGCCTCCCTAAGTAGCACTGATTATTAAAGGCATGTGCCACTCCATCTGGTGGTTAACTAACACAGTGCCTAGAACATAGAAGGCACTTAATAAATATTGATTGATTGATTGGTGACTTTTAAAAAATACTCCATTTAGTCTGTTGACAAGATCTGAGGACATTTCTTGGATGATACAAGGAAAATATTGTCAATTTTCAAGTGACTTTGAATAAAGTTGGGGCCTTGGTCTAGGCTCAGTAACTCCCTTTTAAGGTGCAATTTCCTCTGATAAAATGATACTCTGATGTCTCATCAAAGGCACTCTGCTGGTAGAGAAAGAACCCTGGAAGGCCCTACAGAAAGCTGAGGAACTCTTAAGTTGAGATGGTTTTTACCAAGATACCAAGCTAAGTGTGGAAGGAGCTTATCCACAGTTTTAACCACAGAGATTCACAGACTATTTACTAGAATGTGGAGCTTTCTGAAGGAATATCCATATTGATAAAATTGTAGACATTTGAAGCAATAAAGTATTGTTTACCTGCCTTGTGGAAATAAAGGCTAGAACTACTACCCTTAGAGTCTGAGCAGCTGTATTTAATCCTGGTTCTACGTACTAGTTGTACAACCTTGGGCAACTCATTTTACTCAGCCCTTTCGGCTTTGGGTTTCCTTATCTGTAAAATAGAAGAGTTGGAATAAAACATCTCTAAGGTCCCTTTTAGCTCTTTGTTCGTAATGAAGGGAAAAGACTGCAAACATATCTTTAATTTATCCCATGGGGACAACTAAATGTAACCCAGGGCTCAAGACCATTTGTATAAGAATCTTCTCATTGGTGGAGAATAACTGCTCAGTGTTCCGTGCCTGTGGGACTGGTAGAATTGGTGAGAACTTGGAAGAGGAAAGATCTTTGTCTTCTGGCTTCCAGCTTCAAGAGAGGAAACATGAACGAAAATAACCCACTTGAACCCCAGGTTACGTAAACATAAGGCCAACAATGTGCACTTTGGAGTAGGTTTGCTGTCTATATGGCTACCATGTTATTGCCTTAGGTAAATATGGGGAACTGAATCCTCCAGAACCCCAGATTATACTACCTGGGCACTTAATTTAGTTCTTCCTCATGCTAATGGAAGAGGAATGGATAATGTGAATGGTTCTAATGTAAATAGCGAATTAGACTGAAATGAAAACAAAAGGCTGCTTTCCATTTAGTATTTCCTACTGTTCTAATAGTTCATAGTCTTTAGCCTAAGACAGACCTTTGAGACCATCATCTTAGCAATATATCCCCCTCACTTTACAGATGAGGAAAAATGGAGTCCAGAGAGTTCAGTAACTTAGCAAAGCTTACAGAGGTAGGTGGCACAAAGATTCAAAACTTGCTTTGGTGATCTATTCTGAAAGATTTTAATAGGATAAAATAGTTCTAAAAGAAAAAAAAACAAATGAGAAGCTAGCCATTTACAATGCAAGTATTGAGTTTTTAGGTCTCATGGTTGTGTAGATGTAAACTCTTAACAGTTACCACCAGAAATAAGGGAACCTAATGGAGCACCTTCACCCAGTTATCTCAAAACACTTTCCCACCACTCCCTTGAAAAAATCATCCTTACAGTCTCATAAAATAGAAAGTTCCCTCATTTTCACATAGAAAAAACAGCACAATACTGCATAAAAAGGGTTGGACCAATGGTCAGCAGAGCTGGATTCAAATCCTGGATCTGGTATTTATTAGCTGTGTGACTATGAATCATAGGGTCATGAAAGGTCATAGGCACATAGAGAATCACGAATCTAGAGCCAGAAGGAATTTCAGGGGCTAAGCAATCTAACACCTTCATTTTATAGATGAGGAAACTGAGTCCCAGAGAGCTTGTAAGTTGCCTAAAGGCAACAAATGGCAGAGCTATGAAGTCCTCTGCCTTCACATCCAGCACATTTTTCCACTGTACCTTAAAGATTTAAAGATTTTTCTGACCTCTGATTTCCATACATTTAAAATGAGAGTGATTTCAGATCCGGCCTCAGACACTTAATGCACACACAAACAAAATCCTAGCCGTGTGACCTTGGGCAAGTTACTTAACCCCAATTGCCCTCCAAAAAGCAAAAAATAAAAATAAAATGAGAGTGATGATAATAGTTATTCGTGCTTCTGACCTTACTGAGTTGTGATGAAAATACTTTTTAAACCTAAAGACACTCTGTACATAATAATGTTATTTACTTTTTTTTTTTTTGCTTTTTGGAGAACAATTGGGGTTAAGTGACTTGCCCAAGGTCACACAGCTAGTTTTTGTGTTAAGTGTCTGAGGCCAAATTTGAACTCAGGTTCTCCTGACTCCAGGGACAGTGCTCTATTCACTGCACCACCTAGCCACCCCTACATTACTTACTTTTATGACTCTTGATGCCTGCTACTTGAGCAGCATACATAAAATGAGGCACGGTGGGCCAGGGAGAGATCTGGGTAGTCCCTCCTTTTACACCCTCAAGACCCTTGACCACCAGATACTCCAATTGTTCTATTCTATCATTCCCTGAGAAGACACAGTTCCTTCTCACATATATGCCTTTGCTAATGCTGTTTCCTCCCTCAATATAATACCCTCCCTCAAATGCTGCAGTTCCACCTTTCAGAACTCCACGAGCTCTATTGCTGGTCTCATCTCAAATGTCATTTTCTCCATAGCACCTTCCTTATTCCCTCCCCACCATCATCTGGAAGTAATCTCTTACTACTTCCACTCTGAAACACCTAAAGCACTTTGTACCACACATAAAGCAATTAGATGACTCTGGGTTTCAGCTTTGAGTGGGAATGTACCTATCTATTAATTTGGCTGGGGAGGATGGGAGGGTAGAAGAAGGAGAATCATATTATATTTACCTTTGTATTCCACATAATGCCTAGCCAAGTACCTTTTACATATCAAGGAGACATTAATAACTACTTGTTGAATAAATTAAAGAATAAATGAAGGAAGGAATAAATCAGGATAAAATAATTTTAAAAAAACACTAAAATTCATCTAGCACCTAAGGGTTTGCAAAGTGCTTTTTATACATTATTTCAGGTGAACATAACCAGGTACCCAAACCAAATGACTAATACCAAATGCCCAGCCCCATTCATTAAATACCACCTCAAGATGGCAGTAGCCAAAAAGAAAACCACAGGAGTTGGGGATGCTCTTACTCCTGAAAAGCAATAAAAGTCCTTATAGAAAACAGTTGGGAAATCCCCAGGAGGACAAAAATGGCTAGAAGCATCAATTCAGCCTTCAGGAGATATTTTGCCTCAAGAAGACCCCCCCCCACTCTCCCCACACTCCACCCCTGTTGAAAAATGTTCAAGCACAACAAACATGACTCAGAGAAGAAAAAAAGTATTTGGTTTCAAATGTTTTACAATGTACTCCTTAAGTGTTTTGTTTTCATTATGAAGTCCTAATAAATAAGCTTCTGTGGGACTGGGAAACTATCCCACCAGCAAGAGGAAGAGTTACAATCCAGACAGTGATGAAACTCCAAGAGAGTGATGGACTTTTTCCACACACAGGGGTTTCATTACATGCTCTACAGACAGCCCCTGAGGAAGAACTAATCTCTTTATGCCCCAAGCAAGGGGAGATGCCATATTGTGAACCACATTGGAACACTGAGGTTTCTTCAAATTCAAATGACCAGTAGACTGAATCATTGCTTTTATAAATGAGAAATTATAGAATCCTAAATTTGAAAGGGACCTCAGAGGTTATCTAATTCAACCTCTAGCCCAACTTATCAATGCTTTCTACAACATTCCCAAAAAGAGATTTCTCCCTGGAAAACCTTTAATGACAAGGAGTCTCACTATTTCAAAAGTCAACCCCTTCTGCTTTCATTCAGCATTACTTGGGTGGGAAGAAGGAACAAGTAATAGGGTTACTCAGCTGAGAAATTAGGGAATGACAAAGTATACCTGACATGGTATGTGGACAAGATTAAAGCATTGCATGGCTGGTTAATAACACCATGATGTAGATTTGGCACACACTGAATAATTAGACCCAAAGAACATTGTGTAAAGATTGATGTCAACCTAGAGGAAGGTTACTAATAGGGTGAAGAGTTCTGTTCTAGTCAACATTTTTATCAACATTTTTATCAGTGAAGGCAGAGGTGACAAGCCTGCTCAATCTCCAGATGTCATGAAGCTAAGAGGGATAGCTAATACTTTAAATGACTGAATGAGATTCAAAAAGAGATTAAAAGCTGCAATGATTAGATAAATCTAGTAAGGCACACTGCAATGCAGAGAAAATGTTAAATCCCATATTTGACTTCTAAAATTCAGCTGTTAAAAGGACAAGGTAAGAAAAGTATGTCTAGAAAACTAACTGAAGGAAGGGAAAGAGGGAAGGAGGAAAAGAAAAGAAGGAAAGAAAAGGCAAGGCAAGAGAAGGCAAAGCATGGCAAAGGGAAGAAAGAGAAGAGAAAAGAAAAAACAAAAGTTCTTGAAGGTTTTAGTAGACTTCAAACTCAAGATTAGTCAACAGTGTGGCATGGCAACCTAGAAAAGCTAATGAAACCACAGATGGCATTAATACAAGTATGATGGCCAGAAATGAAAGCCCCAGTATAATCTATGGTGGTAGGTGGAGCTAGAGGAATTTTAGGGTTAGGGTTAGGGTTAGGGTTAAGGTTAGGGTTAGGGTTAGGGTTAGGGTTAGGATTAAGGTTAGGGCTAGTATCATGATCATAGATCTGGAATATCATCTTCAGTCCTGATGAGTAAATTTTAAGAGGGACATTAAAAAACTGGAGTGTGTCCAGAGGACAGTGACTAGGATGGGGAAGAAACTTAATGTCAATTGAATGAACAGAAATGTTTAGCATTAGAGAGTAGAAGATTTGGGAAGGACGTGTATTGGAATTTCAAATATTTGAAAAGCTATCATATTAAAGGATTAAAGTTTTTCTGCTTTTCCCAGAGAGCAGAGCTAGGTCCAAGGGGTAGAAGTGTCAGTGTGGCAGATTCATGTTAAATACAAGGAAAACTTTCTAATGATTAGAGCCATCTAAAATAAAAGAGACTTCCTTGAGAGCTAGCAAGTACCTCATTACTAGAGTTCTTCAAAGCAGTCCAATTCAAGTTTTATTAAGTTCTTACAAGAGTAAAATTTCTATCCTAGGCACTAAGGATACAAGAACAAAAATGAAGGTGTCCCACCCTTAAGGAGTTTAAATTCTCCTGGGAGAATGCCACATGTACACAGACAAATAAATACATATTACAGGACTATGTCTTAGACTTGTGATTTCATCAATGTAAGGAATTCCAGGAAGAGGAAACTCCTTCTCCCAACATACGTTGGCAGATTACATCTCTCTTACAGAGTTGCCCCAGTTCTTGAGGAGCTGAATGATTTATCCATGAACACACAGACAGTAGATATCAGAGATAGGGCTTGAAAATGGCTTTAGACCAGTTCCCTATTTTATTACACTGCCTTTCTCAAATACAAAGTATATATAAAGCAATTTTTAGAGGGAAAATCCCAAAAAGTGATAGAAAGAGATGGTCAAATTAACTGTAAGAGAGTGTGCATCAAGGACAGTAGTGTACAATAAGATATAATAGGTAAGTATTTTGAAGGCCTGGATGGACAGTTGTCAGAGACATCATATAGACAACTGACATTTCATGTAGGGGTTGGACTAGAAGGCCCACGATGTCCCTTCTAACACTGCAAATATATTACAATATATTAGGATGCATAGATTGTACTATATTAAATTAAAATCTATTAGCATATTCATCTTTGGATCCATCCCAGAAACATTCCTCCCATCATCTTTGCAGATTATATTCTGAGTTAGAATTGTAAAGGATTGTAAGTAAAGGATATATATATAAATATATAGCTATATTATGGATATAATACAATATATACTATATAAATAGAATATATATATATATATATATAAATAAGTAAAGGATTGACTTCAGCTCTCCATGAGTATGTACTCTCCCACCATTACTGAGTAAGTGTCATAAAGCCCAGAGTAACTTTCAGATAAAAATAATGTGCTTCTTGTTGTTGATTGATATTTTTAAGGGGAAAAATTCATGGCAGGTGGGCAATTCCTCTGCCTGTCCTTTGTGCAGTCCCACTGAGGCAATGGTATTTTGAAAAGTTAGGAGTCAGAATCTCCTCCAAGGAGGCATCATGTGGACCTCAGCTGAGTTTTGCCTAGTCTGCCTATTCACTAGGTAGACCAATTCAATTCTTTGTCCATTATATTATAATGTATGGCTCCTCCCAGGGGGAAATGAATATTAAAAGCAATCATCTATAAAAGCCAGCCCTAGGAATTCCTGTAGCAGCAAAATCTCAAACAGTCTCATTCTCTAGTGGGGAAGACATCTAAAGCTGGAGAGCTTCTAAATAATCCAACAATCCCATCATATAAATGACCAGCTACTAAGCATAAGCACAATATCTACCATGGCAGATGGTAAACATGCTATTCAAGACATACTACACAGTTCTTTGATGAAAAGCCCCCTTTTAAGTAGCAGGGTTTTTTTTTCCTAAAAAAGGGCTATTTACACATATTCTAAACGCACTAAAACAATCTTTTCATTTTCTTCAGGTTGTGCACTCCTGTGTATACCCTGTCAGAGTGACAGGGATCCCCTGGCTGCTTTTGAGGTTTTGTTTGGAGATAATTACAGTACCATATGCCACTGTGAAACTTTCCTTTAGAATTTTTAGTGCTGTTTGTCTTTCCAAGTGGAACTTTGCAAGGCAACACAGGAGAGATCTGGAAAGCTGTCTATGTGGCAGAGTCTTGAAAAAATGGAATCCATGTAAAACTCTTCCTTTCACACACATCCCTTCTTCCCCAACCCCCCACTATCCCCACATTCTTTTTGTTTTGTTTTGTTTTGGTTTTGGAGGGCAATTGGGGTTAAGTAACTTGCCCAAAGTCATACGGCTAGGTTTCTGTTTATGCGTGCTAAGTGTCTGAGGCCAGATCTGAACTCAGGTCCTTCTGACTCCAGGGCCAACACTCTACTCACTGCGCCACCTAGCCACCCCTATCCCCACATTCTTAACATGACTTGCTGTTTTGTCTCATGGCACTTTGGGTGCCTACTATCAGCAAACCCCTATTGCCCAATGATAAGCAGAAAGTCACAGGATCTCAGAGGCAGAAAAGACTTCAGAGGTCATGTTAGGCCACTATGCACCTGAACAGCCATCCTGACTAGTTGTCATTCGATCTCCACTTGAAAATTTTCAACAGCGGGAAATGCTTTACCTCCTAAGGCAATCCATTCTATTCTCTCTGCCATACCATATAAAGCTTCTTACCCTGGAAGCTGCACCACTGACTCATATCCATTGGACTTTCTGTATCATGCTGCTGAATCAGGTACCTTCAATCCTCACCCACCTCTGCATCTCCCCTTCTTATGTTTTCTTCCCTTGAGGACATGGACCATATTTCTTTATGCTTGTATTTGTCATCCTAGGACTTTAGACCAGTGTCTAGCATATAGTAATAATAAATGATTATTGTTGTGGTGGTGGTTGACTATTGGACAACTCTCATTATTAGTAAGTTTATTTTTTTCCTTCTATCAGGAAGAAATATCCGGTCTTCAACTTATACTTTTGCACTTTCCCAGTCATCAAGGATATTGTCAGATACCTTCAATGAGAACAAAAAATGGGATCAAGGTCGGCTACCTCACTGACTGTAAATTATTTAACTTGAAAAGCTATACAAGCCAAGAGAAAAATGGAGGGAAAATTGGTGCATGATCTTTTTTTTCCAGATAGTGCCTTTAATGCTGCCTCTGGGGGTAAAATGCAACAAAGTATGGATGGATTCTCAGTCATTTGTGCTAATTTTAGCCTGATAATTACTACCAAGAAAATAGAGGTTCTCCACCAGTCAGCATGGCACCATCCATCATATGGGAACACCATCAATTACAACAAATGGAAAAATTATGAATGCTGTGGATAAGTTCACTTACCTAGGATGTACACATAGAAGATGAAGTTGTTATACACATTGCCAGAGCTAGTTCAGTGTTTGGGAGGCTCCAAAGTAAAGTGTGGGAGAGAAGAGGTATGAGGTTGCTACCAAACTAAAGACCTACTGAACTATTGTGTTGACTTCATTGTTGTATCCCTATGAAACCTGGACAGTTTACCAATGCCATGCCATGAAACTGAATCAGTTCCATTTGAATTGTCTTAGGAAGATTCTGAAGATCACTTGGAAAGAGCAGATACTAGACTTTAAAGTTCTTTTTTCTTAACTGAACTACCATGTATGCAAACTCTGTTGCAGAGAGCACAACTCTGATGGACTGGCCACATTGTTCAAATTCCAAGCATACATTTGCCTTAAAGACTATTTTATGGAGAACTCACATAAGGCCAATATTTACATAGCGGTCAAAAGAAGCAAAATAAGGAAACTCTCAAGGTCTCTCTGAAGAACGTTGGAATTGACGGTTAGTCATGGGAGACACTGGCACAAGACCATCTAGCATGGTGTGCCCTCATCAATGAAGGTACTGTATTCTTTTTTTTAATTAAACAAATGCTTTATTAACTTATGTTTTACATCATTCATTTCCGCCAGATTTTGAGTTACAATCATTTTCCCCCTGTTATTCCCCTACCCACCCTCCCAGAATAACAGTCCCACAAGATATCACTTCCTCCAATCTGCTCTCTCCCATACCCCCTTCGACTTTTCCATTGGAGGAAGATGAATTTTTGTGTCCCAATGCCTGCACATCTTATATCCCTATTACAAGCAAAAGAGTATTAATAATAGTATTTATATATATATATGAAACATTTAATGTTAAGACCTCGAATTTCAGATCCATTTCCTTCCTCCGTTGTCACCCATTCCCTCTTGGGAGATAAGTAATTCAGTATATGTTGTACATGTCTAGCTATGCAAAACATTACCATAGTAGATATATTGTACAAGGCTGCTTATAATTCCCTCCCACTCATCCCACCCCCACCTGGTCCATTCCCTACATGATCCTGTCCCTCTTCTATAGTGGGTACTTCCAACCTCCCCTCACCCCAAGGATGCCCTCCCATCCATCATCCCTCCTCTCATCCCCCTTCCCCCTATCCTACTGCAGGTTGAGATATCCCATTTAGTATGTATGTCATTCTCTCCCTGAACCAAATTCAATGAGAATGTGGTTTTGCCTTTTTAGCCTTCCTATTCTCCCCCTCCCTTGCAACCAATTCCCCTTGCTTCTTCTACATGGGATACTTTACCCTACCCTGTCTCTCCCCATCTCCTCTTGCCACTTTCCTCTCTCACCTCATAATTTCATCCCTTGAGTATTCTCCCTTCCCAACAAATTCAACCTATGCCCTCTATCCATATGTAACTTTAACCATATACACACACATTCACATATGTATTCATATTACCACACACCCTTCTTCCATTATTTTCATAGTGAGAAAGATATTATCAGTCACAGTTATTGCTTTTCCATATAGGAGTGTAAATAGTTCAACTTTGATAAGTTCCTTTTGATTTCTTTTCCCTGATTACCTTCTCAGGCATCTCTTCCTTCTTGTGTCTGGATGTCAAATTTCCTATTCAATTCTGGTTTTTTCCTCAAGAATGCTTGAAAGTCCTCTATTCCACTGAATGACCATATTTTCCCCTGAAACAAAATACTCAGTTTTGCTGGGTAGGTGACCCTTAGGTTCATTCCCAGCTCTTTTGCCCTCTGGAATATCATATTCCATGCCCTTCCATCCCTCAGTGTAGAAGCTGCCAGGTCCTGGGCTATTCTGATTGTGTTTCCACAATATTGAAATTGTTTCTTCCTGGCTGCTTGTAGTATTTTCTCCTTGATCTGGGGATTCTGGAACCTGGCTATAATATTCCTGGGAGTTTTCTTTTTGGGATCTTTTTCAGGAGGTGATCTGTGGATTCTTTCAACCTCTATTTTGCCCTCTGGATCTAAAACATCAGGGCAATTTTCCTTGAGAATTTCTTGAAGAGTGATTTCTAGGTTCTTTCTTTGATCATGGCTTTCAGGTAGTCCAATAATTTTTAAATTGTCTCTCCTGGATCTATTTTCCAGGTCAGTGGTTTTTCCCATGAGATATTTCACATTGCCTTCCAATCTTTCATTTGTTTGGATCTGCTTAACAGCATCTTGATTTCTCATAAAGTCATTAGCTTCCATTTGCTCCAGTCTAACTCTGAAGGAATGAATCTCCTCAGTGAACTTTTGAGATTCTTTTTCCATCTGGCAAATTCGACTTTTTAAGGCATTCTTCTCCTCATTACCCTTTTGGGCCTCCTTTGCCATTTGAGTTAGTCTATTTTTTAAGGTGTTGTTTTCCTCAGTCAGGCTGTTGACCCTCATTTCATACTTTTCCTGCATCCTTCTCATTTCTCTTTCCAATTTTTCCTCCACTTCTCTTATTTGATTTTAAAGTCCTTCTTAAGGTCCTCTATGGCCTGCAACCCGCTCATGTTTTCCCCTGGGGCTTTTGGAGCAGGACTTCTGACCTCACAGTCCTTTTCCCGCTCTATGCCCCCAAAATAGGAGTCTAGGGTTGCATTTTTCTGTTTCCTTTGCCTTGGCATGTTGCCACTTAATTGCTTGACTTTTGGGCTTGTTGCCACACTATGGCTTTAAGGCCAGCTAGAGGAATTTTCGTCCCGAACGTGTGGGGGCAACTTCCGTTTCTGGCAAGCTGTAAACCCACCCACAACTTCCACCCTAGATCACAATCCAGATCCAGGGAGGTTAAAGCAAGAGCGATTACCCCCCAAGACTGATCGCTGGATCTCCCTACAATTAATTCGCAGGCCAGGAGCTGGAGCTGCCTCTGAAAACTACAAAATGGCATGTCTCCTCAGCAGCTTCTAGCCCCCAGGGGAGGGAGCCGACACATTCCCCAAATACCAGTCCCAAAGTCCATAGGACACTAACCTCTTACTTTGTCCTAGGCATGTCTATGTTTATAATTCTGGAGTCGCCACAGCTGCTGGTGTTCTGGGGTTCCTCCAGCCGACTGCTAGCCCTGCCGCCCTTGGGCTAAAACCTTGGCTCACATGGACCTGGGCTCCGCTCGACTCCCCATGCTCTGCGCGCTGAGCACTGCCGGCTCCCAGACCGCTGCGCTCGTCCTTCCTGCAGGGCTGCTGGGCTGTCCTCAGCGGGAGGTTAGCTTCTCTGTGTCGTTCTGTGGGTGCTGGGGCTCCAGAAGTTGTTCAGAGTCCCCTTTTACATAGTTTGGGGGGAATCTGGGGGCAGTGTGGCTTGGATGAGCTGTTTCTACTCTGCCATCTTGGCTCCCAAGGTACTGTATTCTATGAGAAAAGTAGAATCAAAGTAGCTCAAAAGAAACATGAGATGTACACATTGAGAACCATCCACCCCAAACGTACATATGGACTACTTGAGCCTAACCTATGGTAAAGCCTTCTGAGCTTATATTTCTCTGATAGGCCACACTGTACCTTGACCCCTGACACAACGAATGGTGTCATTTTGCTTCTCTTTGAGCACAAAAAACTACCTGCAAGCACCTGAAAACTCTCATGTCCTGAGTCTTCTCTTCTGCAGCCCAAACATTCCCAGGCCCTTCAGCCAAATATCACTTAGCATTGCTTCTCATCATACTCCTCTGGACACATGTCAGTTTGTCCATGTCCCCCGCTAAAATATTTCCCTCAGAACAGAACACAGTGTACTAGATGCCAGACCAAATAAAAGCATGGTTGGGAAGTTACTTCCCTCACACCATACCACTATTAGAAGAGTCTAGGAGGATTACACTGACTTTTTTGGCTCAAGTGTTTCCCGATTGACTTAGAGTGGGCACAATATACTAATCCTCTAGAGAGAAGGAGAGAGCAAGAGAGGGAGAGGGAGGGAAGCAAGGAGGGAGAGAAAGGGAGAGGGAGAGAGAGAAGGAGGGAGGGAGGGAAAGAAAGAGACTGAAAGACAGAAACAGAGAAAGACAGAGAAACAGAAACAGAGAGAGACAGAGAGAGGCAGGGACAGAGACAGAGTGCACAAGCACTGAAACCCTAAAACCAAGAAGGTAGACCCTGGACATCTCCTGCTTCAGAGGGAAGGTTGATAGATGCAAGCAAGGGCCTACATCTATATTTGCTTCTCAGGAAATTCTGACTGACACATAAAGATGCACAATCTAAGACTATGGTATATGGAAATAACAATTCCTTTAGAGACAAGACTCTAAAGTTTATCATGTATGTGCCCTGTTTTAGAAGACAGGATGGAATAGTGGAGGGAAAATACCTGGGTTCTGGCTTCAAGTCTCAGTTTATCACTATAAAACCTTGGACAAATAACCTAAACTATCCTAACTTTTGGTCTCTCATCTTTAAAATGGGTTTAAAATTCTTGCACCATCAATTTCATACTACTTTTTTCTGAAGCTACTACAGAAGTAGAATCTGTCATTTCATCAGTACAGGTATTTATCATAGGATCTTATGAGGAAAAAGAAAGTAATAAGTACTTTTTACATGCTTCCTATGTGCTGGGCACTGTGCTACGCATTTTACAAATATTATTTGATCCTTCCAGTGACCTTGTGAGGTAGGTGCTATTATTATCCTCATTTCATACTTGAGGAAACTGAGGCAAACAGAGATTAAGTGACTTGCCCAGGGTCATACGGCTAGAAGTTTGAGTCTGGATTTGACTTCAGTCTTCCTGAGTCTTCCTGACTTCAGTCCAGCATTCTATCTATCTACTGTACCACCTATCTGCCTTCTGTTCTAGAGCTGGAAGGGACCTCAGTGGCCATCTAGTCCTTTGTTTACCTATATGGAAATCCAGGCCTAGGGAAGTTAAATGACCAGCCCACTGTCATACAGGAGGGAAACATCAGATCCAGGATTTTAACAGAGGTCCTCTGACTCCAGAGCTCATTTCATTGTAACATATTGCTTGTAGTACATCTACAAGACAGCAGATAGTTTTAGAGAGTTACTATGGCCAAAAAAGGCAACTAGGTGGCATCATAATGCAAAGATCACCAGGCCTAGAGTCAGGAAGGCTCATCTTCTGGAGTTCAAATCCAACCTCAGACACTTACTAGCTGGGCGAACCTGGGCAAGTCACTTAAACCTGTTTGCTTCAGTTTCCTCATCTGTAAAATGAGTTGGAGAAGGGAATGAAAAAGTCACTCCATTATGTTTACCAAGAAAACCCCAAATGGAATCACAAAGAATTGAACATGACTGAACAACAACCACAACATGGCCAACCGGGAACCAGGTAACAAGTCCTTCCGAAGTTAATTTGGCTAGTATCCATGATAAGACATACGTAATAAGATACTAAGCCCATACTTAAAGGCTTTCCAATGTATGCATTACTGTATTTTCTATTGTTTTATAGAATACAGGGTTGCCATATCTGATGATCTATAAGAGTAAGACTGTGATGAAGGAAGCTACAAACCATTATATAAATGTGAACTTTTACTAATGTTCTAGAAGCCAAGGAGGACGAAGGGCTGATGATAGAATAAATTCATTCTCTACCATTACTGATTACTTAGAAGAAAGTCACTTGTTTAAGACTGCTACAGTATAGAATTTTGATAAATGCATAAACTCAGATATACACAGTCACAGTGTCACAAAATCTGAGAGTTGGGACCTCAAAGGTAACCCAGTTTTATCTGTGTCTAAAAGAAAAGTTCTACATGTTCCACCAGTGGTCATCTAACCTTCACTATAGCAGGGGTTTCTTAACCTGGAGTTCAGGGCTCTATGGATAGATTTTAGAGAATCTGAGAACATCTTTATTTTCACTAACCTCTAACTGAAATTTAGCATTTCTTTCCATTTTGAATGTGGGCAACAAATTAATATTAGCTGAACCTGTGACTGTCACCAACAGAAATCACAGATGTTTATATATTACATTACATTTTTGCAGGTACCTTGAAATATCGTTTATATTCTCCATCACTTCAAAATCACTATAGTTGTTAGATGCACTGCAGGACTGTAAATAATCACAGTATTCCTGTCTACAGACGCTCGTGCAGTGCAGCTGGCCAACTATTGGGCAGCTCTGAAATCACCAAATGGTGAAGTCCTGGGTTCTCATACTAGTGATCCAGATATCAATGTGGTTTTCCAGTGTTCCCTAGTTCCAATTACTTGTTTATCAGTATGTAGGAAAGGGGGGATCATTTTTGTTATTTAAGTTTTGCAGAACTGGAAAATTCAAATGAGAATGTTTAACTCTCTGTAAAGATGATCACTTCAGAGGGGGGAGAGAGAGAGAGAGAGAGAGAGAGAGAGAGAGAGAGAGAGAGTGTGTGTGTGTCAGAGAGAGTCTCTAGGGTGTAAGTGTGGATCAGGCAAGTTCAAATATATTTGATGGCAAAGATAAGCGTTGAAGTGTGGTATTCAAGATAAGTTATTATTGCCAGCAGATTGCACCAGAATATAGATCATACATAATGTTGTTAACTTCCATGGGCAGAGAAATATTATTTTTCTCTTCTTGTTCCCTTTTTGCATACTGAAGTAAAAACACGTACACATAGTCTGTTGTCTGTTCACATATTGTTCATATGTAATGTTTGCATATTAATATTCCATGAAAATATGCATTTTTAAAGGAACTACATGAGAAATCGGCCAGGGATATCAGAAATATGAACCATTATTTCTAGGAAGGCACAGAAAGCTACGCAAGGAAACAATTGCTAAGGTGCTGCCATAACCAATATTCTATCAGACTGTTAAAAGCTATTAAAGGTGTTAAAACTTTGGATAAATTGTTTAAAACCCACCTTATTTCACTTACTTGTCATACAAACTACTTTAAAAATTGATTTTAAATATAATGTTACTTATTTCCATGCAGATTTATTAGGTAACTCAGTTGAAAAACATACAAAAATAGTTTTAAAAATATCAACTGTTGGGGCGGCTAGGTGGCGCAGTGAGTAGAGCGCTGGCCCTGGAGTCAGAAGGACCTGAGTTCGGATCTGGCCTCAGACACTTAACACAAAAACTAGCTGTGTGACCTTGGGCAAGTCACTTAACCCCAATTGCCCCCCCCCAAAAAAAAAGGCCAAAAAAGTACTGGAAATGGTCATAAAAAGCTAGCAAAACTGAAAAAGAAACATTTCATGTTTGTCCAACCTGAAAATGCATCTACAGGTGTGAGTTGTTTTGGTTTTTTGGGGTTTTTTTTGGGGGGGGAGCAAAAGTTTCACTTTTCTGAAAAGAAAAAAAAATAAAACCTACTCTTAGAACCCTTTGAAAGAATGTGTTGAATTTTTTTTAATGGGAACTAAGAGGATATCTAATAATTAAAGAATGGATGAATAAGTTGTGGTTTATGAATATGACGGAATACAATTGTATTGAAAGAAATGGGAGATTAGATGATTTTGGAAGGACTTACATGGACTGGTACAGAGTAAAGTAAGTGGGAACAGACCAATTTATACCATACCATCAATATTATATAAATAAATGATTTTGTTAAAGAAACACAGCAGAACGATTTATACTATAACAACACTAAAAACAACTTTAAAATTTCTAAGAACTGTGATCAATAAAGTGGCCATTCATGATTCTAAAGGACTAGTGAAAAAAATATACTATCCATAACAGAAATGTGATAGATTTAAGGTGCAGGATAAGACATCTATATTTTTGTGCATAACCATAATTTAATATAAAATAAAGTTATTACTAAGAAAGGGTCCATAAGCTTCACCAGACTGCCAAAGGGATCTGTAATACAAAAAAAGAGCTTAAGAACTCTTTCTTCTTGATGGGTATGGGAACCTACCATTTGCCAAGGTATTCCATTCCTCATTTGGATGGATCTAATTGTTAGGAAACTTTTTTCCCTACATTGATCTAAAATCTACCTCTTTGTAATTTCATACCTTTGCTCAACCCTCTGGGACATAGTAGAATGAATCTAATCTTTTCTCTTAATAGCATCCCTTCAAATCATTGCAGACAGCTATGATGTCCCCTGAAGTCTTCTCTTCCCTAGGGTAAGCATCCCCTGTTCCTTTGACCAGTGTTCATTTGATGCGATCCTGAAGTCCTTTACCATTCCTGTCACCCTTCTCTTCTCTAGGTGTTGCCTTTGACAGAAGTAGGAAAGTTCAGAAGACAGTCGGGTATGGAGAGGAAGAAAATGAGTTCTGATTTGTATATATTGAATTTGAAATGCCTAAGGGATATACAGATCAAGTTATCCAATAGGGAATCAGTGATGTGAGACTAAAGCTCAGGACAGAAATGAAGTTTGGACATATAGATATGAGAATCATCAGCAAAGAAATGATCATTAAACAGAAGCTTATAAGATCATCAAGTGAGAAAGTATATAGTCTCTCCTCCTTCCAATCCAGCCTCCACACAGCTTCCAAAATGTTAGTCCTAAAGCGCAAATCTGACCAAGTCACTCCCCTACCCAATAGTGTCTCCCTATTATCTTCAGGATCATATAAAACTCCTCTGTTATATTTAGAACCCTTTACAAATTAGTTCCAGTCTATCTTTCTAGGGTCATCACATATTATTATAACCTTCATTATACTCTTCACACTAATGGCCCAGTCAAACTAGCCTTGTTACTCTTATTTATATTCATTACTTTATCTCCTGTCTCTACACTCATCATCATCATTGTCGTCGTCGTCGTCGTTGTCGTCAGCTGTACTCACCATGACTGAAATACACTCCCTCCTCATTTCAACTTCTTGGAATTCCTAATTACCCTCAAGATGCAGTTTAAGGGTTCCTTTTTACAGAAATCCTTTCTTCATTTCCTTCTCCCCTTCCCCTTGTTGCTAGTACCTTCCCCCAAAATTACCTTGTATATGCTTTGTATCTATATGTATAATAAATATTCACACATGCATATATATATATACATACATCATATGTACATGTGTGCATTGTATATAGATAGATATAGATATAGACATAGATATGGTCTCCTAAGAGAGAGTTTAAGTTCCTTCATGGCAGGAGTTGTTTAATTTTTATCTCTGTACCCTTAGTGCCTACCACAATGCCTACCACATGGTATGGGCTTAACAAATGCTTGCTGATTTATTGATTCTAGATTTCAAGTTTCTAGATTTGTCCAAAATGCACAAAACAGAAGAGAGCTTGAGAATGTATTATTTATTTTAGTTTCACTGTCTAAATTCTCTAAGCCTTCTTCCTAATTTCCATTAGTTTACAAGTATGAGCTATACTTCTGGCCTAGACTGATCTCATCCACTCCATATTCCCTACCAATGGGCTCATTTACATGGTTATATTAACGTAATAGATATGGAGCAAGTCAGTGGCTGAGCTGGGAATGGTATCCAAGTTTTGTCCTTTGATCTCTAATCCATTATTCTATTTTCAGGGGGTGATGGTATTTGATGGGTTCCCTTAGGACAACAAATGAGAATTCTCCAAAAATGGATTCCAAGTCTGGTGTTTAGAGTGAGAATGGATGCAACATCACTTTCAAGGGCCAAAATAATGTCCCCTGTTATTACTTTCTTCTCTTGTCCATAGTTATAATTAAAAGCAGGAACAACGGGAATGCATGTTCTTTTGTTATAGCTTGCCAGGCTTTGAATCAAAGAAAGCACATTCTGATATGATGGATCAGTGAGACAAAACTCCATTAGGTTCCCTTTTCTTAGACCAACACATAGAAATGAGCATATTCAATATATCTAGAATGCATAATCATAAGCCATGTCTCCCTTTAATTCCTGCCCCCCTCCCCCAGGATATTTGGAAAAGAAGCATTGCTTGGCCAGTACCATTGATAGGGTCAGGCCCTGAAGGTCTGAGCCAAATGTTTGGAGCCTAGTTATCACTGCAGACAATGTTTGCCAACAGGGAATGCTCTGTTTATCTTTGACTGTGAAAATCTGAACTATTCTGCTCCTGCTGTTGCAAGATTTCCCTGAAGTTGAGTGATAGGTCCTGAGAAGGCTGATTATTCATCCAACATCTGTTTCTCCAATTTTCTAGGTTCCTTAATATTTAGAAGTGCTCAGAGTCAGTGTTTTAAGTGCATATGGGCATAATATCCAGTATATTAATACACACCAGAGACAGTTCTACTTACTAAAAATGCAGGTACAACAGGGTCATAAATGTCACTTGATACCTTGTAAAGCCCAAGATACCTAGCCAATGCCCAGGCCCTGTTACTTGATGTAGTCAGGTGATAACATATGTACACTTGTGCTGCCGGCTTCAGCAAGTGCCAGAAGTTCATGCTAAGTACTACATAAATTATCACCTAATTAAGTGCTGTTATGGTTTGGATCGGAGGGAAGTGTAAACTTGATTCTCCTTAGAGAGCTATATGCAGAAATATGATGGGGAATTAATTGTATGTGCACAGGTCAAAGATCAAAATATGAGAGGGATTGTTTTTCTAAGAAAAGAGCATTTGGGGAACATTTTTGTTGTTGTTGTTGTTTTGTCTCCAAACTTCATCATTTGTAATTTCCTTTTCATCAAACCGCTCTCAATGATTCTAATATATATTTCCAAAACAAAGGATTAGTGCTTTACCAGGTGGTTATCTGACTTTTCATGTGCTAAGACACTTACATATTGTTTTGCCTAGTTAATATCTATGTGACCTCTTTGAATTTAAAAAGGATTTTATTAGATCATGTGATCATATATTTTAGAGCCAGAGGAAAACTTAGAAATCTCCAAATCCAATATCCTCATCTTAAGGATAAGGAAACTAAGATCTAGAGAACCGAAGTGACTTTTTTATGGTCAGACATTTTCTTATTTGGGCTTCACACTAAACCAATAAACAGTATTATTATTATCTCTGTTTTTACAAAGAAGAGAACTCAAGAGAAGCAAAGCAAATTTCCAAAAGTCACACAGCTATCAATTCCACTAATGTACTATTGCTATATGAACCTAGGTCTCTCTGAAGCCAAATCCAGTGTTCTTATCTCCATACCAAATGGCACACTTCTGTGAAATCAACAACTATAAGAAAATCCCCAATAAGGGGTTTTTACGGAGTCTGTTATCCATTGACTCGATCTCATTGTTCCATTCCCTCCTCACCCTTCCTTTCATGTAGACGAAATCAAACATGAACCCTATAAATCAGTGATCTTGTCTTACAAACTCTCTCATTTAGCTCATTTGAATATACGGTATGGTATAATGTATATACAATCCACCAAACTTCCCATATTCCTCATTTGAGCAAAAATGGTTCTAAAGGCATCCATGAATAACTTATTTTCTCTTTTATGTACTTCATCGGACTTGTGTTCTCATGGATGTGAGCATTTATTCAAATAATAGAGATATAAAAGTAGAGATGGTAACACATTATGCCTTCTCAGCCTGTACAATTTACGTCAATGTCCTATCATAAATTCTCCATGAATAAACCACCCAATGTGCTTAGGGGGAAAAATTATAGAATTTTAGAAAAGAAATAAGGCAAACAAGAAAATATCAATTAATAATATGCCCATATGCCTACCATACCATGCTAAAAATGTCGTATGAAACAATATCTATGTAGGTACTTTGGGCATTCTTTCTGAAAGCATGAGAAAGGAGCAAGCAGATATTCACAAATCATATTCTACAGCATATCTCATCTTTATAGCCACACAGCTACCTAGAAGGCATGGAAAACTCAAACAAGACTCCATTATACATATTATTTGTTGACTTAAAAAAAAAGAAACACTTGAGGAGTAGAGCAAAATCATGACTTAAAGCTCCTCTCCAAAAAGTGTCTCCCGTACACGTTTCAAAATAGTTTTGAGACTCCTTACCATGGGAACAACAGGGATGAATTTGTTGTTCCCACAGGGAATAATATACGCGCGCGCACGCGCACACACACACACACACACACACACACACACACACACACACACATACACACACACACACACACATATATATGTATATACATACATACATGTGTGTGTGTGTGTATATATGCTATCACTGACTACAACAGATAATAGGGCCTGGACATTGACTAAGTGTGTTAGCCTTTATTATGTATGGAGTGAGATCTATAATCTTGCTGAAGAGGTCAACCCATTCACATAAGAAAACCCAGGTAGAAAAAAATATTATTGGTGTTTAACATAGAGCCTAGCTTCCCTACCACATAATAGTCACTTAATTAATGTTTGTTGAGTTGACTAAATTATTGTCCAAACTAGGATATACACTTTGATGGGCTGCCCATAGTACTGGTCCATCAGTACATATATCTTTGACAGTGCATATTGACAATGAAATGACATCCATGACTCAGTTGAAAGAATAGGAAAAATGGAATTACATTTGAGAATTTATGGATACATTTAATGACCCAACCATTTCTCTAAGTTTTTCCCTAAAATATAGACAACTTTTGAATAGCCAATTCTTAAATTGATGCTATATGGCCATAAATTATGGCATAACACCATTACAAAAGAATTTAAAGTGGTGGGTCACTTAAATAGCAATGAAGAAATATATGAGTGTGAATAAGATATAGAATGTTGTCAACATTATATTCCTTTTGGTGAACAATACTTGCATACTTGGACTATATATGCATCGTACCATACCATATATTCAAACAATACTTGCACACCAAAAAGAATACTATGAATATCACTAAGTATTTGTAAAACTTGGGGCAAAAATGGCAATTTAGTCTTATAGTAAAAGCTTGAAATTACTTATAAATGGCCAATGTGCTTCATTAAATGTCAAGAAATCTAGAGAATGGTCCTTAGCAAGATGAGTGGAATTCCCATAGAGGATTAATGGGAGGACATGAACACAACCATAAAGGATGAGAAGACATGGGTGTAATGTTGGGGAAAATGTCCATAGCAATGAGGTCATAGGTCTATTAAAATATTGAAGCATATAGGCCTGTGCATAGCTCCTGGGTTCCATTTGAGCAGCTAGGATATGAATAGGCTAAAATAAATTAGTCTGTCTTCCTGATGTCTGACTCACAGATTGGCTTTAGGGGATAACACGGGGCTCAAGAAGAATGGGATGTTCTCGAAAATAAAATGACAGCACACATACATATACACACACACATTCCATTGAGGGGGAAAAATGGAAAGAGAACTATTGATTTCTTAGGGAACTTGAGCTCAGCCTTAAACATGAGAAAAATTTGACTAAGTAGAAAAATGGGGTTCAACACACTCCAGATAAGAAGAAATGTATGCAGGAGGTACATTGTTAAATTAACAAAAATGTAAATACTTATGGGACAGATGAGAAAGATATTAGACCTACTGTGGGAAATGGCACAGCTTGAGGAATAACAGGAATAAAGACAGGAAAGGCAATTTTGGATGCCAGCATGACAAGCTTGGATTTGTCCATTGGTCAATAAACATGTATGAAGCCACTCCCATATTCCAGGCACTGTATTACAAATTGGAGATACAAATAAAGGTAAGCCCTCAAGAAGCTTACAGTCTAACAGGAGAGGCAACATGCATGCAACTAGTTACAAACAAACTAAAAACAGGATACATTGGAGATCATCCACAGAAGGAAGGCACTGGAATTAAACAATCAGGATTTTAGGTCAGCATCTCAAGGATTTGTGCTTTTTGTGATATGGGAATTCCCTTCACCTGGACAAATGAAAACCCTATCTATAAATTATTAGATAGCTTGAGGAACCAAGAGGTTGTTACCTATCCTTGGACACACAGCCAGTAAGCATCAGAGACAGGCAAAAAAGCCAAAAGAATTTCTGCTTTATAAGTTGTCCTAATGAGTATTTTCCAGACTGGGTTATTAAACCTGTTCCTAAAGGTGGCTCATTAACTCTATTCAAACTTTGCCACTTTCAAAAAATACAAATGAGGACTGCTAACCATTCCAATAACTTACCATACTATTAATAATCATTTACATTTATGTGGCACCTGAACACTTACAAAAACATTGTAAGTAAAATAATGCAAATATTATAATCTCCATCTTACAAATTAGAAAACTAACACTCACAGAGGTTAAGTGGCCTACTCCTGGAGCTTCAGTAATAACCTGGTCCTAGCTATAGACCACCTTCTAAATGAGAGATATTCATTTTAAGGAATTGAGTCCCATTGAATGGCATACAAGACAGGCCTGCCTTATACTTACTTTTACTTAATTCTGCTCCATAGTAAACAGTGTTAGATGCCAGAAACTTGGGTAAAAATTCACATCTGTCAATCTACCAGTTAGCTAGACTGACCACAACCACCCAAGGTGCTAGCTGGCACAGTGGGTAGTGTGCTGGCTAGACTTTGGATTCAGGAAGATCTGAGTTTGAATCCCACCTCAGACACTTATTTGCTAGCTCTGTGACCCTGGGCATTTAACCTCTAGGCCTCAGTTTCCTTATCTTGGAAAATGGGCATAATAACACTGTTTCAATGTTGTCATGAGGATCAAAAAGAGAAAACATATGTAGCAGCGCCTTGCAAACCTTAAAGCACTATATAAATGCTGGCTCCCATTATGTTGTGCTTGTCCTGGTACCTTTGAGGGGGATAGATTATTTGTCCACAGAAATTCAGATCTAAGAAAGCCTTCGGAACTCAGGAATAGTGTAGAAAGCCTATGTGGAAACATAGGCTGTTTCCCAAGAAATTAAGGAAACAGCACGATACTGGGCATATGGTAAAGACCCTTGGCTCTAGACTGCAGAGAATGGGAGTTCAAAGTCTAGTCTGGAAGATGGCTACTTGTGTGACTAAGTGAGTCACACAACTGTCATGTTGCCCATTTGAATAACATGTGGATGGACATCTTTTCCAGTTCCAAGTCTATGATCTTATTGTCACTAACACAGTTTAAGAGGACAGTCTTAAGGGGACTCAGAATGGAGAAATGGAAGTGAACTTAGCCTTGATATCATCTAGGGGTGAGAAACCTGCAGGCTGGATGCCGCATGTGACCCTCCAGGTCCTCTAGTGTGGTCATGAATTCACTTGAGAAACCAGAGGGCCACATGTGGCCTTGAGACTGCAGATTCCCAACTCCAGACTAATTCAAACACTATCTGGAGTAGCTGTCTCTACAGCTGACAAATGGTCAACTAGCCTCTATTCAAGCACTCCAATGATGAGGAAATCACTACTTCTCAAGATGTGAGTATAAACTGGTCCAGAATATGGTCCAGTCACCCAAGGGAATGAAGTCACAGTCACAGAACTACCAAAGAGTTGAACTGCCCTAATCATTCAAGGTAAGTTAGTCAAGAATGGAACTGAGTTCTAACTGGAGTTAAAGGGGAGGGTCAAGGGAAGATAAGGCAACAAATTTGATGAGGGTGAGTGGTTGGGATTATGTAACAGCATCAAGCAGCAGTCTAAATAACCTTGTTTCTTCCTTATACATTTTGCACAATCCCCCCCCCCCCACCAGATCCAGACTACAAGCATATAGACAGCCCCAAGCTGTCTAAATAGCCCCAACACTTCTTCAACTCCAATACCTTAGTTTCAAGTTCCACTATTACTATGAAAGCTCCAAGAAAGTTCATTACTTATTTAGGCATATTAGACCCTCAATCCCAACATCCCACCCAGACATTTATAGCCCCAAATTGTCCAACTATCCACACTTAACCAAATTAAAGCTGGAGCCTGGGAGAAGCAAAGGAAAGGCCTCAGGCATTCTCCTCCTAATACTTCCCCTGAAATTTCATTTGTATGTCAATAAAATAATAAAGCAAGAACATACCACAGAACGAAAGTGGCCTATTTCCTTCTATGCTGTACATGCATATTGGCCTCATTCACTATGCCCCATTCACTAGGAATAATTTTCCACTCAGGGTTCTGGGAACTATTTTAACTTCGTGACTCTTTCAATGGCACATGGACCTTTAAAATTTTGAGTTTGCTTATTTAGTATTGGGATGGTCAGGAAGAAGGGGGACTCAGGCTAAAACTCAAAAAAGAATGGAGATAATTGGGGAAGAAAAGGATACATTCCTGGAAAAACACTGTTATAAGCAAAAATGTACACATTTAATTTCAATTCAACAAGCATTTATTAGGTCTCCATTGTGTACTTGCAAGACACAATTTTAAGCACTAAAGAAATGGAGACCAAAATGAAACAAAAAAAATTGTCAAAAGGATCATAGGTTAGAGTTAGAAGTATCTTCTTCCTAGGTCATCTAATTTAACTTCCTCATTTTATAGATGAGGAAACTGAGGCCCAGAAAGATGACATGTCTTGCTCAAAGTCACATAGGGAGTTAGTAGATCTGTGATTTGAATCTAGGTCCTCTCACTATAAATCAGTAGTCTTTCTACTGAATCATATCATAACTGCTTTCAGAGATTACATTGTATTATGATGCATGGAAGCAGAAAAAATGGCATGTAGGGAATGTTTTGGGACAGTGAACAGACCTTCTGAGTAGTAATGGATGATATAAATGTATAATAGGAAATGAGACTGTAAAAACAGATCAAGAAAAGAGTGCAGAGGGTCTTAAATACTGTGATAAAGAGTTTGGGATGTGGCCAATTAATCAGATGATCAATGAGGGAATATCCTTAGGTTTAATGCAGCACCATGTATGCAAAATAGGAAATGTCTGAAGATAACCAGATTGTGTAATCATAGCCTTAGAAGGTTGTTCTAGTCTGATTCTTACTCTACCAACAAATGGGACGCTGGAAATACTTATACCGTTGTTGCTCTGTTGTGTCCAACTCTTTATGACCCCTTTTAAACACATGAAAATATAAGGGGAATATTGTTCCTTTTCCCTCTCTCCACCACTGTCACTGGCAAACTTAGTTGTCAATTAATATTAGGTAAGCCAGGGACAGTTTTTAATTATAGCCATAATGAGCAATTTTGGCACCAGGGTAAGTGATGCAAAAGGTATCCTTAAAGAAACTATTTAAAGAAAATTCAGTTGAAGGGATCCCAAATTCCCTGTCCATGCAGGTACAGCATCCATACATCTGTTGGTGGTATAGGGAATCAGAGATGTATCAAGCTGGGAAAGAACTCTCCAAGTGTACAGTAACTAATTATTCTTGTTAAATAGATGCCAAGCCCATTTTTCCCTACACTGTTGAAATTTAATTGCTGTCAGCACCCTATAAATTTTGGTGCCCTAGGGCAACAATGTAGCCACCCTACCCTAGTTACAACTCTGGTTGTTATACTATGGCTAGATGGCCTAATGCTGACTGACAGCACAGTCATCTAGGGACATCTGAGATATAGTCATATCTTTGAGACTGAGTCTACCCTACCTATCCTTGCTGATTCATCCCAGAATAGGTATTAATTACCAACTAGAGCAAATTATACATACAACTCCACCTAAAATGCTAGGGAAACAACAAATACTTCTGAATTCTAAGACTGATGCTATCTCCCTCACCACCTCAAAAGGAACTAGAAAGAAAAATGGTTCAGAATTAGAGTAGAAAGGACTTTGACCAAAGACCTTTCATGTTCCAATTATGGACACAGTCCTGATCTAATGGGAGCCAACCACTTAAATAGGCATAACCATAAATCACTACCCTAGTAAAATGGTCCCTGGCTGCTTACCAGGGAATTATGTGTGAGTCATTAATCTGTGTTCCATAGGCAATATAGTATGAAGAAATCCAACCCCAGAATCAGTAAGACCCAGGTTCAAGGCCAACCTCTGACCCATTCTGGCTATATGATCCTGGACAAGTCTTAAACCCTCAATGCCCTAGCATTTCTCAAAGACTAGTTGTAAAACAAGTACTCATCTACATTGGTGAAGGGTTTTCTTCACCAGGAATTCTCTAAAGCAACTAAATCACAAGTCTAGTCCAAAAAAGGAAAAGAAAAAATCCTATGCCCCAGAAGAAATAAAGTAAGAGAGAAAGAAAAGATTTGTTAGTGGATACAACAAAACTCAATTTGTATTCTGCCCCAAAGCTACCAAATTAAATGTAGGAATCTAAAAGAAAGGACTTAATATAAATACATGTTAGTATTATTACAAATCATTCAATTATAGTTAGGCCTGTTTTCATTTTTAAGAGCATGTGTGGTCGCCTACACATTGGAAATCTATTCACAGCCAGAGAAAATACCCCCCAAAATCCATTTTCCAGGGCATCTGTGTCCTAGTCTGGCCTTTCATTTTGTTTTAATTGAGTTGTATTGGATTTTAATTGAATTAGCATAAATGCTTCATTTTTAAGAACTAATAATTACATAGGTAGGGAAAGCATGTTGGCATCTGCTTGAGGTCTGACTTCTCTAGATAAATATTCTCTTTTGGAACGAGATCTTGATTGCTATTTTTAAAAAAAGCAAGTCAGACCTACCTCTTAGGTCCATGGAGGAATAATGCCAATGAAGGATCAGGTCTATTCAGGTGGTCACAGGGAAGAGGGCAAAGGATATGGAAAAGAACAATGGATTTGGAATAACCACACATCTGCTACTTAATTCCTGTGTAACCTGGAAAAATCATTTCTCTCTCTAGTCCTCATTTTCCTTTTTAGTAAAATAATAGGACTGGACTTGAGGGAAATGATTATTAGTAACCAATGATTTGGGGAGAACTAGAGTCCCCCTTTTTCTAAAGTCCTTATTTCAAAAACTCAAACTTGGGTAGAGGTAGATCCTTTGTCTAGATTGCCCAAGTCTGGGGATAGTCAGGATATAGGGATAGTCTCTGTCCAAGAGTGACATGATGTCACTTTCAGCCCCTCACCATAATATTCATTCTCTCATTAATTGTTAACCAATCAGAATTAATTGCCACTTTCAGGAATACTCCTCTTCCAAGAGCATATAAGCCATTAGACAACTTCCATGATTGTCTTTGGCATCTGAGATTGTCACTGACCTTTTACTAAAAATGCTGGCATTATTAATAAAAAGACTAATTGCCCAGAAAGTATATCTCTCAAACTTTTAAAATGCCATAGGCTATATTGCCTGTGAGGTCAAGTCAACAAAAATTTATTATACCTTACTAGGTATCAGGCACTGTGCTAAGTGCTAAAATTACAAATAACAAGCAAAATGACAGGCCTTACCCTCAAGGAGCTTATAATCTAATGGAAAAAGATAACATATAAAAGGAAGCGGAAAAGGGGATACGAGAATAGTAGCTATTAGGGAGAGGGACAACAATGACAGAAAAGTCTCTAGTGCAACCTGGTGAAATGAAGACTACCTAGCCTGGATGGACTCTTAGAGGAGTAATCTGATCATAGAAAAGGGCCACAGGAGCAAAGATCATTTCCAATGTGTGAATTCCAGAGCTGGAGCAATCTTCCAGGGTGAAGAGGTTTCTGGGACATGGTAAAGAAGGATAGAGTGCATGGGGTGGCTAGATAGTACAGTGAATAGAGCATTGGCCCTGGAGTCAGAAGGACCTGAGTTCGGATCTGACCTCAGACACTTAATCCACACACAAACAAAAACCTAGCCGTGTGACCTTGGGCAAGTTACTTAACCCCAATTGCCCTCCAAAAAGGCAAAAAAAAAAAAAAAACCTAGCTATGTGACCTTGGGCAAGTCACTTAACCCCAATTGCCCTCCAAAAAGCAAAAAAATAAAAAAAGAAGAAGAAGGATAGAGTGCTAGGAAGGACTTTAGAAGATACTTAATCCAACTTGTTCATTATACTATAACCTAACAACTATTTCTCTTATCCTCTTATAGCCCTTTCCTTTCTCCTCCTCTTCCTCCTCTCTCTCTCTCTCTCTCTCTCTCTCTCTCTCTCTCTCTCTCTCTCTCTCTTCCTCCCTCCTTCCCTCCCTCACTTCTTCCGTCCCTCCATCATTTCATTCCTTCTTTCCTTTATTTTTTCTCCTATATACTCATATAGTATACAAGTACATATATGTGCTTATATATGGTAGGCAGTTCTTTTTGGCTCCATTGCTAATATTCTCTGGCACAGTCCCAGTCTCTAGAACCAAGGAATCAACTACCAATAGCCTCTGTTATACATTTCCTTCAACAAAGAGCTGAAACTGGCTCATCCTGGAAGGAGACAGAACACAGGCTTAGTCCAACAGGAAGTGCCCCCAAGGCCAGAAGATCAGAGGGCCTCTGTGAATTACCCTCATTCTGTTACTGATGAGGGAAAGAGTACACAAAAGAATAACTTCACCAAGGTCACACAGAGTCAGTAATTAGCAAAATTAGGATTTAAACTCAGGTCCTATGAAGCCAAAGTCAGGGCTCTTTCCATTATACCAAGCTACCTCTTATTCTATCAAAGAGATGAGAAAAGAGGCAAGATTGTGATTATTGGGAAAGTCAGATTATGTGGCGGAAAAGATACAGAGAGTATAGACATTGTCCACATGCCAGCCTAGACAAATAAACCAGAGATAAGTGTGTTGACTTGAGTGCAAGTGCAAAGCATTATGAGGTGAGTAAATTGTGCCAACAGCATGCCTCTGAAAAGTGCAGTAATTAAAGTGGATGACTTCATCCTGGGATACTCAGCTTTGAAGGATACTCTATTTCATGGCATCTTCCAACATCTTCTCTCAAGTGATCTCTAAGACAGTGGGATACTGTTAGGGGCAGATGGGGGCTCTCCATGCCCCTGCTATATGATCTTGGCTCTTCATCTTCAGAGACCCCTTCGTCTAATGCATCTCCAACAAGAGCCTCAAGGGGAGCAGGTATCCAGATCCTAATGGAAGGTCCCTTGTGGTTCTTATATCCTATGACTCTATTGAGCTAATAAAGATGAAAGCTGATTTAGAAAAGTCCAGAGGAAAAGAATTGTCTGAGACAAATGGATTCAGAAGAGCAATTCATGAGGGAATCTCCCTAAGGAATTCAGAATCCTTCTGTGTCCTGTCGAGAAATAAGGGAGGAAGAAAGGAGAGTGAGGGAGAAGGAGGAGGAGGAGAAAGGAAAAAGGAAGGAAGGAAGGAAGGAGAGTGAGGGGGAAGAAGGAGGAAGAGGAGGGGAGGAGAAAGGAAAAAGGAAGGAAGGGAAAGAAGGAAGGAAGGAAGGAAGGAAGGCCCGTTTATCAGCATGCCAAAGCTTTCAGGAGGAAGAAGGAATGAGAAGGAGCAAAGCAGCAAAGAAAATTTCTCTTATTTGATATCCAACCAACAAATATATATTTGGCAAATGTCATATAAAAGGCACTGTAGGGATTACAAAGAAGTAAGAAATGAAGCATGTGCCCTCTAGGGGCTTTCAATCTAGTTAAAGAGAATACACACACACACACACACACACACACACACACACACACACACACACTAATTAATAGCACCCCAAATAGCAAATAGTAGAAATGGTCAGGATAATAAGTCCTCTAGTAGTAAAAAGGAGGGACTTTGCTATAAAGTGACATGGTCAGAAGAAGGTACAACTTGAGCTAAGTCTAGAAGAATGCTTTGAAATTAGAGGTGAAGAGGGAATTCTGGGGAGAAGGGAAGAAAAGAGAAACCACGTAGAAACAAAGGTAAAAAGGTATAAATGTATAAGATGTTTTTGTAATGCACCATATTTATAAAATCACATATATTGAGTATTAGAAATATTGTGAAAAGAATTCTGGAATTGGAATTGATATATTCATATGCATATATATATATATATATACACGCACTCACATAATATGTATATATACATATATGTATATACACCCACTATATAGTGTATATATAACACAAATAATATGTATACACACATATGTACACACATATATACATGTATGTATGTGTATATGTATGTACATATACACATATGTATATACACACGTGTATATGTGTGTATATGTATATGCATGTGTATATACATATGTGTATATGTATATACATATACACATACATATATGTGTGTGTACATATGTATGTATACATATTATATATGTGTATATACATATATGTATATACGTATATGTGTGTGTGTGTATATATATATATACTCATGTGCATGTATGTATATGTGTGTGTGTGTGTGTGTGTGTGTGTATAAAAATCTGGGCTTCAGTTTCCCCTTCTATAAAATGAGGGTGTTAAACTAACAGTCGTTCACATCCAAATACTACTTAAAGGTTTTCCATGTTTTTCCTCACACAACCCCATGAGGTAGTGAGTGCAAGTATTATTAGTCTCACTTTATAGATAAGGAAAATGAGGTCCTAGGAAGGGAAAAGACCAGCCCAAGGTTGTACAGTTAATAAATGTTTGGGATGTAGTTTGAACTGCCTTGTGATTACATATCCAGTGTGTTTCCTAAATGTGCTATGTCGCTTCTCAAATTTGGGGATCTGTAAGTCTCCCTCCAGGTGTAAATTCTGATGTTTTCATCATTGCAAAAATGTTCTTATCATTCTACAAAATGAAGGCACTCACTTGTTAAGGAAGGAATCTCATTTATCCTTGTAGAACATTGCTTGTTTCCATTTTCTTCTCTGATTTTTATCAAGATGATTCTGATGGCAAGAGTTTCCAGTTGTCTAGAAGAGAAAACATCAGCCTTTGGACTGGCATTTAAGATACTCCACAATCTGTCCCACCCCCACAAATTCCTCATTCTATTTTTTTAAGGCTAAAAAAAATCAACTTATGACTAACTCTCAAGTAATAATCCTCTCTACAATTATATAAATTATGCCCTACTTGAAGCCTTTTAAGCTTAGCAAGAACCATCAAATTGTGTGATCTGGCTAAGCCTTTAGGAACTGAGGGTCAGCTATGGCTATGATGGGGGTGGATTTTTAGGAGAAGAAATATTTTTGTATATTTCAGTTACTATGTGTGATGCATTGTCTTTCCAATAAATCTGTAAATTCCTCACATTCATTGACCATACCTGTTTCATTCTACTTAATAGAGTGAGTTCTAGGCACATGAAGGACAGAGTAAAATTTTCTGAATCCATGAATGGCCACACAGAAAGTTATTACATCTTTACCTCCACTGTAGCAAACGTCTCTAAGACTAGAGCAACGTACTTCTTGTATTTATTATTTGTAGTAGAGAATTTCATTGCAAAGAAATCAACAATCTCCTGTTTCTATAGGCTCTTGGCCAGGTCTTTAAAATATTTTTGCTGGTGTAAATTTTTGGGGGGGTAACAATATTTGTTATAACAGGATTTGACTATAACTCTCTCAATACTATTAACATCATATAATACAAAAGAACATTCATGCTTTCTTGCCTACAGGGCCTTTCAATCAAGTAGAAAAGTATTCTGCTGAGAGATAGTTAAAAAAGATTCAATAATGCTCAGTTGTCAGTCAAGAGAAGGACGCTTTAATTGCATAATATTAAGAATTATCTAGTCTGATAAGAGTTTTAAGGAATGAAAGACATTATTTTAAGGAATGAAAAACATCATATTAAGGAATAAAAGACATGTTGGAATGGTCAATGAATGAGAAGAGAATTAAGTTCTAAACCCACATCAGTTGTTAATTAATTGGGTGACCCTGGGTAAATAATTTTACTTTCCTCATCTATAAAATTAACAAGGGCATTGAATTAGATGATCTCTAAAGTCCTTTTTCAGTGCAGTGTTTTGGATTAAGGCTTCTTCTGGGTCTTACATTCTGAAATGGTATAAGAGGAAGTAGAACTTTTCTCATCATACTGAAGAACTATCGTACTGAGGAATGCCTTGGCCCTAACAAAAAGGTATTCCATTGCCTGCCCAGTTTCTTTCACCATTATATAGTCTACATCTATTTCCCAAGTATTCCCATTAGTATAAAATTCCTGTGTATTGACCAGAAATGAGGAAGAATAGGAATAAACAAGGGATATGTAACATCAAAGGAATCCCTGCTGAGTTAAGAAATAGTATAAATTGGATTTGAAGAGGGATTTAAAATGTAGAACAGCTGGAGGATTAGGATCTGGACCCAGAAACCAGAGAGGAAGAGAGACAACACATTAAAGTTTCCAGGGAAGGAGGAAGAAGAGATGAATGTAAGTAGTTGGGGTGAGCAATGAAAATTTCAGCAAGGGCATCAAGCCCAGCCTGCAGACAAATGCTAAAAATACTTCTATATCAGAGCAGACAACATTCCAAAATGTCCAAATTGGAAATTCAAGTTCATAGCACTTAACATGCAAAATTTTTACAAACTTTACATAAATTCCAATTCCATTAATTTCCAAGTGCCCATAGTCAAACTCAATCTGGAAGACAAACTTTTCTAGTGATAAAGCCAGCTGGACTGAGTAAACTGACTTCATTTTTGAGGTCACTAATATTTTCTTTGAATAATAATATTCAATCAGTTATCTTAAGAGGCTTTGTTAATATAATAAACTGCCATTCTGACTCCTTAGTAATGCGGTGTTGCATTTTGTTTTGCTTTGTTTTATTTTTTCCCAGACAGAATGTTTTAGCAATGTTTGCAACAAAACTTCATTCCTGCATTACTGGGGATATTAAGGTCAAGGGTAGGTACTGGGAAAGGAATTGCAATGTTTCCAAAAAATCTACTCCAGTGAGACAACTACTTTGAAAGTTAGTCAGCTGGACAGAATGTTGGAATTGTAGCAACAAAAAGACATGAGTCTGAATCTTGTCACAAACATTTACTAGCTGTGTGACCTTGGGCAGAGCTATTTAAACTATGACTGCCTCAGTTTTCCTATCTATAAAATGTGAGAGTTTGAGAAAAAAGAGATCTTTTTCTTCTGGCTTCCTGATTCAAGGGAGAAAACAAGGTTCCAGGAGCTGGCATTTCTACCATGCATCTATCCACACAGAGCTACAAAAGAAACTTTGTGAAATTTCCCCGGAGTGAGATCTAAGACTCCCGCTGTCTCAGTCTGAGATATATCACTCCCAGTAGGAAAACTCATTCACTCTGTGTATTATCTGATATAGTCTCATCTGTATACCTTCTCTGATTTCTGTTTGTTTTCAGCTTAAATCAATGGGTTTATTTCCTATCCACAAAATCTGCTTTTGTATAACTGGCATTTGGTGGGAAGGAGGAGTCAAGCCTTGCATATGTTGTTGGGGAACTCCTTCCCAGTTAAGAATCAAGGGAGCAAATGAGATAATATTTGTAAAGCTTCTAGCACAGATTCTGGCACATAATAGACACTCTGTAAATGTTAGAAATGATGATGATGATGATGATGATGATGATGATGATGATGATGATGATGATGTTGATAGCAATCAGGAGCATAGCTTGAATCTAAAATATTCCCCTAGACTAACAATATTGCTGAGGTAAATAAATATCATTCTAGTCTGACAAGCCCTCTCTGAGTAAAGTAGAGTGGAAAGTCTCGTGGCTCTAGCCTCCTCTAATTCCTGGCAAGAATCAGTCACCTAGGGGCGGCTAGGTGGCGCAGTGAGTAGAGCGCCGGCCCTGGAGTCAGAAGGACCTAAGTTCGGAGCCGGCCTCCAACACTTAATCCATACAAACAAAAACCTAGCAGTGTAACCTTGGGCAAGTTACTTAACCCCAATTGCCCTAAAGGGGCGGCTAGGTGGCACAGTGAGTAAGAGCGCGGCCTTGGAGTTGGGATGACCCGAGATCAAATCCGGCCTCAGAAAATGAGCACCCACATATAAATAATGACTAGCCGTGTAACCTTGAGCAAGTTACTTAACCCCAATTGCTTCAAAAAAAAAAAAGAATCAGTCACCTTGGAGAAAGATGGATGGAAAATATTCTAAAGATATCTATTCATACCTTCATGTGAGTCACATCTAGATAGTCTCACTTAAGCAATACGTAACCTAAATGGTCAATACCTCCATACAGATATACATTTGTATGTGCATACACATATATATTGATATTTATCGATATATATGTATGCATGTATACATATATAAAGCACTTTGTAAACATTAAAATATAATATAAATGTTAGTTATATATTTATTCAGTTCAGTCATTTTTCAGTCATGTCTGATTCTTTAAGACCCCATTTGAGATTTTCTTGGCAAAAATACCGGAATGGTTTGCCATTTCCTTCTCCAACTCATTTTACAGGTGAGGAAACTGAGGCAAACAGGATTAAATGACTTATCCAAAGTCAGGAAGCTAGTAAGTGTCTGAGGCCAGTTTTGAACTCAAGTCTTCCTGATTCCAGACCAAGTGTTCTCTATCTACTGTACCACCTAGCTGCACAGCCTACAAGACAAGTTCTAACAGGCCTGTGAAATGCAGGAGCATCATATTACCCTAAGGAATGGCTTGGAAGATCTAGACAAGTATGATCTCACCCAGAGCCAGGTTAAGCTGACCCATGCCTGGGGAAGAATTGCAGAACTGCTGTGTTTCTTAGAAGGTAGTATCCCTTCTGCTTGTATAGTATTGTCTCTGTATATGCCTCCCTAGAGGTGTTAATAGTCCCTAAACAAACAAAAATCTTGAGTTGTGATATATCAGACAAATGCTTCTAGATTCCTAACAAGTAGTCTTGTGCTAGTTTAGAGTTAATAACAAACATCTGTATGTTTTCAAATTATAGAAATAAAGTTGCATTGGAAATCAGAAAAAAAATTCAATATTTATTACTTAGTATAAGTGATCTTTGAATGAGGTGCTATAGAAAACTACAAAAGAACTTCAAGAAATAATGCCTTTGTTAAAAGACTTAAGAAGCAACTGTGGGAAAGGTAGGACAAGCAAATAAGACTATACAAAAAGTAAAAGAAAGTTAATGCTTTATTCAATTCAACAACCAATTCACTATTGACTGAATAGCTACTACTTGTGAGACTCTGCTAGGCATTCAGGGAAATACAAAGAGGAGCAAAATAGGGTCCCTGTCCTCAAGGAGCTTATACTTTGGAAAGGGGTGATAGATCAGTAAAAATAATACAAAGTACAAGAAAACACGCCAGTGTCTGACACATAGTAGGGCTTAATAAATGTTGATTGATTGACTGATTGATCAATTGATTTAAGAGTTTGTTTTCATTTTTTTTCCTTTGGCACACACTCCCTCCACCAATGTGACTCACACTAGGCACTTTTCATGAGATGCTGGGACTCAAGGGAAAAAAAATACTATCCCCTTATGGCTGACATAAGGCCCTTCCCCAGGTCTTGGTCAAGCCTTCCAGAGCTTGTGTTCTGACATCAGTAAAAGTGCACACAAATGTGAAAAGAGCTCTTTTTTGGGTGCTTGAAGAGGGAGAGATCACTTCCTACTGCTAAAAAGCTGAATACTAACTCACAAAGCCTAGGGCAGTGCTAGATGTAGACTCATGAACCTGGTTTCTAATGCTGGCTCTGCCAGTTACTACTTGAATAAATTTGGGTCCTACAGGTCTGCGTCACCTCTCCTTCACACTAGCAATAGTCTCCTAATTGATATTCCTACTTATAGTCTCTCCTGTCCCTGATCTATCCTCCACACAACTGAAATATTTATTAAAGCAAGTTCTATATCCTTCTTACTTAGCTCAAGAAGTTTCAGTGGCTCCCTATTATTTCTACAATAAAATACAAACCCCTCAGGTTGACTTTTAAAATCCTTCAGAATCTGATCTAAACTATCTTCCCAGATGTATGCAATATTACTCCAATTCAACATATTCTAACAAGTATTTTTTAAATGCCTCAAAGACAACACAGTCCCTGTCCTTATGTTCTACTGAGGAAATAAGATTGAAGAAGGAGAAAGAAGAGGAGGGAATAAAACCAACAACTAGGAGGATCAAGAAAATTTTCCCATAGCATGCTATCCCTGAGCTGATCCTTAAAGGAATCTAGGCAGTCTAAGAGGCAGAGGTAAGGAAGGAATGTATCCTAGGTTGAAGCCAAAATGGCACACATTCACCTTCCTGCCTCCATGCATTTGCATGCTTGGAATGTCTTTCCTCCTCACCTCTGTCTTTCCTAATCTCTGCCCATTCTCTTTCTTCCTATGATGTATTTGCATATGCTTTATATTTATCATATGGCAGGTGTATAAATGTGCTTCCATAACCCCCACCCTCTCAGTAGAATTTAAGGTCTTTGTGAACAAGATTTGTTTTGCTTTTTTCTATGTTGAATGAAGCTCCTGAAGTGGCCACATTATTTGAATTTGCACTGCATATTTCCATTGGGTGGGAGCCAATTACTATATAGTACATAATTATGACTTTAAATAGTGCCAATTCTAATACATGTGACGACTTCAGGGGATTCATCATTCATACTAATATAAACCTAGCTGTATAAAGACTAATGGAAGAGACCCTCTATGTAAGTGGCAATAAGTCTAATACATATCCATTTGAACCACACCATTTTTGTAATCATTAGAATAATTACAGGCTTGCTAGTAACAAAGAACAACTAGATTATTTTTTAACATAACAAAATTTGGAATTGCCCAGTTAACTTCTTGTTATAACCCCATTTTCTACCAAAGAGATGAACTCAAGCAGATCTCACAGAAAATTGTGTCAATGGGACAGTAGAACAGGACAAGGGAACAGTTAACTTTGCTCATTAGTTCAGGATTTTAATCAATTGAGTTTTTCTCCATTGACTTGTCCTTAATTAGAAAGACGTTTTATATAGCATGAAATTGTAATCCCACATGACATTTTTATCACCCCCTTAACATTTCAAATGAAACATTTTACTGCTTTTGATGTTAGTTAAACACTTGCCATGTACTCTTCAGTCTTACAATTCGCAATGTGTTCTGGCTATATTAAGCAAATATTTAAGAAACATTTGGAGTACATAGTGGTTTTTTTTCCATTTTTAAGTGTTTAATCTGTAGTAAACATATACCATGTTAAAAATACATTTCATGTATAGTATGTGTTAAGTGTTAAGAATATATTTCTGGACTGCCTTACTGGAACTGGTCAGACTTTCCATTACAACCCCCTAATTTCAGAGGTTTATAACCAAGCCATAAAATTCCCTTCATGCTGACATTTGGCATAAAACACTCTCTGCCAGAAAGATTTTTTGTTTTAAAGAATTTAAAGAAGAATTGAGTTAGTAAATTTCAGATCAGAAGAAAGATTTTCTAATTGAAGATGTTTAGACATGTCAAAAACTTTACCTGGCTCCCTCTTCATAGAGAGGTTTTCATAAAAGATCATAGACCTGACTCTGATGGGGGCTCAGGAAAGTGAAATGCTATAGTGGTGTGAATGTGTATGTGGATGGAGGGGAGGGGGCGGATGTGCACTACCTGGAACTATCTGGCATTTGTTGCTTCCTAGGGAATTCAAAATCTTAGTTATAAACAGTATATTTGGCCTTCATTTGAGACTCTGTAGTACAGGAAAATTTCAGAGACAGAGAATTAGATTTCTGGTTCTATGGTAAATCCAAGCTATCTTTTTAAAAGCTTATAGGGTGGTGATTCACAATCTTAATCCTATATTCAATAATTAATCAGAATTTGACAAACTAGAATAGTAAAACAGAAAAGCAAATGTTCATAAATGAAATCAGAGATTCATTGGTTTCTTTTGTTTGTTTTAATAGTAAGCAAAACTTTCAAAGGGAAAATCTAGTCAGAATATATTCAACCACATCTCATTAATCTCCTGCATATTCATTTATCAGAGAATTTGAGAGTTGTAAGGGACCTCAGATCTTATTTCATCTAGGGGATCATTAGCCTTAGGCCCATTTACTTTATATATAGATAATGATACCTACTTCAATAAAATTGGTCTTCTTTATAATCTATTATATATTTTATCTCATGCACTTTTTTTTCTGAAGAGCCTATGGACATAGGCTTTACTAGACTGCCAACAGGGTCCATGATACAATGAGATTAAGAATATCTCATCTGCGGGGCGGCTAGGTGGCGCAGTGAGTAGAGCACTGGCCCTAGAGTCAGAAGGACCTGAGTTCAGATTCAGCCTCAGACACTTAACACACACAAACAAAAACCTAGCTGTGTGACCTTGAGCAAGTTACTTAACCCCAATTGCCCTCCAAAAAGAAAAAAAAAAGAATATCTCATCTAATCTAACCAGTAACAGAAGCTAAAATCCCCTCCACAGAATTGTCAACAATTGGTTTTAACCAGCAATGAGAGATTCATACCTCCTAAGAAAGCCCATTCCATTTCTGGGCAGTTCTTTTTGGTTTATGAAGTTCATCTAAAATCTTTCTCCCTCCACAACTTTCATTCTATATCTGCTTCTTTCTATGTATGCTATAACCAACCTGTGTCCGTCATATATATTTCCAATGATCTTTGTATTGTTTTTAATTTTTATTCTTCCTAGACTATGATGTTATATGTTTCACAATTATAAAATATTGCCAAGAGAAAATTGGTATTAAAGAGATGGGCTTTTGAAAGAGCAAATAATCTGTGATCTTTGAAAGTACTTTGGGGTTTCCCAACATGATCAAGTTCAAACACCTCTTTAGGACTAAATTCTGAAATAAGCTAATCACTCACTGGTCTACAGAACCTGTCCTAGAGATAGAGACAAACTTGATGTTATATAAGTATATGTGTGTACATGTATATATGCATATATACATGTATACACAGACACATGTTTGCATTGATATAGTAACTATATAAACTTCCCATCTAGATGCATATCTACAGATGTTACAATATATGTTTTTATCACCTTGTTTATCTACTATGAGTGGTTAAAGCAACTTTTTAATTGTAAATTTCATTGAAGAAAAGCTTCATATGGTAAGCATGGGGACATACAAGATCTTTCATCCTCTAAGGAATATTCAAATAGTCATTAGACTCAAGGCAATAAAAATGGATGCAGATGTTTTAGAAAAAACCAACATTGCTTAATCAAAGCATAATATCTGCTTAACATCCAATTAACCAGCAGACTCAATTAACTAGAGAATTGCTCCCTAATGATTTGGTGTTTTGTTATTTTTATACAGCATTTTCAGTGAAAAGCCAATTTGCATCCTGGAAGCTTGTTGTCTACTCATGTTTGATTCTACTGAATATGTGGCAGACATTTTGAAAGTGGAATTTCTGTATCACGTAAGTGCATATTTGAAAAATATCCTGATTTTTCTCTGCAGTCAAGTCTTCCATTTCATTTAAGCCCATCTTCATTCCAAGTTCACCAGAAATATCTTCATACCTTCAGAGTAAATACATTTATGATCATTCATTTTTTCATTAGCCTAGGGCAAATATTGTGGGAACTCATGAAATATGGTGTTCCAAAGTAAACCTCAACTTTGGAATCTCTAGAACCACAGACTAAAATGCTACTGGAGTCAATTCCCCCTTTGATGCTCTAAAGTGAGATGTACTGAGTACACATAGTACTTTGTCTTGAAATATTGCCTTTAAGCAGGGTGGTCATATTGCATCTAAAAGGATGTATGGTAGCCTCAAGTCCCATACAGCATGGCCAAACTGGCCAAAGGTGGAAGCCAAAATTCACCAGAATTAACTACAAAGGGTCTCCATATTTATTCTGTTTCCTAAAAACTAGTGACAAATCAGAAACATAGATGCAATAATAATGTCACTTCCCCACCCAAAAATATTTAGTGACTATTGCTTTGAGGATAAGATAGAAGTGACCATTTGGCATTTAAAGCTCTTTAGACTATTCTCAACCTATCTTTCTAAACTGATTTTGCATTACTACCCAACTCACCCCCATAGAAACACTCTATAATCCAGCCTAATTGTCCTGTTTAAAGTTTCCTATATGCAATGTTCCATCTCCTACATCCAGGCTTTTGCCCAGTCTATCCCTCATGCCTGAAATGCCTTTCCTTCTCACTTCTGCCTCTTAATTCCCTGATCTTCAGGGTTCACCTCATGGGCCATTAATATCCAACATGATACTTTCCCAACTCCATCCCCAAATTATAAGTCTTCCTTTCCTTACCCTAAAATTGATTGGAATCATTTTTATATGTTTTTAAATTACTTTATGATAAATATGGTCTTTCTTTACCAGTAGAATATAAACTCCTGAAGGGCAGTGATTATTGAGTTTTTCTCTTTGTATTCTCAACAACTGGCACAGTGTCTTTCCCATAGTGGCCCTTAATTAATATCTGCTGATCTGAATTGAATGCATGCAGTATTTACCCATTTATTCACCTGAATGTGAAATTTGTTTTGTTTTTATCATTGAAGACTTTCAAATGTCATGACATTAATCAATCAGAGCTGCCAGACAAGCACCTGGCACTTTTTTTTAATTATATCTTCATCAGGAGCTATGTCATCTTGTCTCTATAGGAGTCAGTCTTTTTCATCTATAAAATTAGAGGCTGGTTGAGAAGACCTCCAATGTCCATTCTAGCCCTAGCATTCAACAAATCTATGAAATGTTTTATTTGGATTAAAGATTGGTCAGCCCCCACAAGCTATCATCCTAGATATTTTTCTCTCTTCGTGGAAGCAAACACCTCTATTCCCCTTATTTTCTTTCTCTTATAAATATTAAGAAATCATTTTAAAATTATCTCAGCCTTAAAGCCTTTGGACTAATCTAAAAGAGAAACCTTATCAGTATTTCTTTACCTATCAATTCAGAAATAATGCCTTGTCCCTTCCTCTCTGATCAGCTCAGAAAAGACTCTTCCCTTGAAGCAAATAAGGCAGTGACTGGAAAAGGTCCTTGATAAATTCACCTATGGGGAGTAGCTGCTTTTCCCATGCTCTAAGGAGATCCCTTGAGTTCACCTTTGGCCCACTGAAAGGGAACACCTGTGAATGGTATGGTCAAAGAGGAATTAAATCGTTTTAGAAAAATGGTTCCCCATGGGTTTGCCAAATGTTACGTGATTATTTTTTCATTTTGATGAAACCAAATTAAGCTGGCTCTTTGCTCAATCTTGAATGTAAAGTATTGCTTATTCAAAAACCTTACAAATTCACTTTAAAATGACTTGTATTAGAAAAATATCTGAGGGTATGAGGAGGCTCTGTCAATTTGGACACTTTAAGCATATACGCTTAAATTAGAATAATTATAAATTTAAAATGTTTCTGGCACTCTTGTGACTAGTATTATACAGTTGTTGCCATTTTCTTTCACAGCCAAAATCCTATAAAGAATCATCTATACATTTTGATTTAATTGACTTACCTCCTACTTCTTGGGTTCTGGCTTCCCATGACATCACTTGACAGAAACTGCTCTCTTCATGGTTACAAATGATCTCAACTGCTAACTGCTTTTCTCAACTCTAATACTCTTGGATTTCTTTTGATTTCTCCCTTCTCCTAGATAGTCTCTCCTCCCTTGACTCTGTGAAGGCAAGCATCATATTTTTTATCTTCCCTAGTCCCTAAAATAGTCCCCTGATCAGAGTAGGTCCTTCTGATATCTGGACCTCTGGAACACAAAATCTCAGACTATTGATTTGTTCAAATTATAACCTGAGGTCTATCTGAATGACCAATAAAGAATTTCCATTCTGTGGGCTTGAATAAGATATCTCTTATTATGCAAGAGTGGCTCAAACACAGTCAGAACACATATAACACCTGGGGGATGGAGATATATACAACACATGTTGTTTTCCCAAGCAATTGCCCATGTTCTCCCTCATCCACCTTTTTTGTGTCGGGTTTTTTTTGGAGGGGGGAAGGCAAGGCAATTGGGGTTAAGTGACTTGCCCAAGGTCACACAGTAGTAAATGCGTCAAGTGTCTGAGGCCGAATGTGAATTCAAGTCCTCCTGACTCCAAGGCCTGTGCTCTCTATTCACTGCACCACCTAGCTGCCTGCCCCACCCTCATCCACTTCTGCTGTCAGAATTGTATGGAATCAGCAGAGGTCAGCAGAAGAAGGGGAGTCTATACAGTATCCCCCAAAATTCCTATGCTTCTGGTCGATGAGCATCAGACTGGACCAGACAGCAAATGTGCAGCAGCCAGTTAAAACCATAGTTGGCTTACCTTACAATGCTTAACAGCCGTAAGCAGCAATCTTAGTGCCTCCCATCTGAGAATACACCCAGTTGGTGCTGTATATGTTTCTTTTGCACATTTTTGTGTTTGTGTTATCTTCCCCATTAGGTTATGAACCCCTGGAGAGCAGGAAAAGTTTGTTCTTTGCCTTTCATTGTATCTGCAGCTTTTAGCACAGTGCCTGACACAGAGGCACTTAATGAATGCTAATTGAAAGTGTTACAAACAGGGTGCTGGTGTCAGTGTAGGTGTGTGTTGGAGAGGCCTAGGTAGAGAAACACAAGGCAAGTTTCAGTAGATGTGGGATAAGTCCTTATTGGTAGAACATGTTCCCCTCAGTGATTGATAGGATCCACTTCATACCTAGCAGTTCAGGTCCCACTCCCAGCCACAGGACTAGAGATTTTGGGAAGGAAGAGGCTAAAGGGCTTATTCTTTATCTCTTCTCTCTGAGGTTGATGACCAGGGAAAAAATTCTGGTCACCTTGCCTTAGTTATGGCCACATTGACACCTCAGACAGCCACTGACAATGACATCACTTGACTTTGGTTGGAAAGAGGGAATGATCTTCTCCTATATTTTAAGTACCTCATAATGATTTCTGGGTCCCTGTTAGCACAAAATATGCATGTATGTTTCTTTCAGAAAACCAAATTAATGAATATGACTAAACACCTATTGTATATCCAGCCCTGCACTAGATACTATGGAGAATGGAAAAAAGCATATGACAACAGGCACTGCCCTCATTAACTAAAGGGAGATTTGCTCAAATATTGAAATATAGTTGTGATCTCTTCAATAAAGATGTTGCAGATCATGACTCTTTCAAGTCTGTCCGTCATCTCATCATATGGGCCCACTCAGTGTTCTGGAGGCTTTGTCCAATTTCTCCTGGCATTACAAGGATACCAGTGGATTGTTCTAGCTCTTCAGCTGCCACGTCATGCCCTTCCCATACAATCAGACTATCTTCTCTTCCTATTATACCTTTCCTTCATGACACCTTTCATTCAGATTCTTCACAGTTACTCCTTAGTTCTTGGTTACATTCAGCTCAAGTCTACCATACCAAAGGAAGTAAAGAAAAATTACATAACTATGGGATGCAAAACAAATTTATGATGTAATCTCAACTGAGCCCTCAAAGCAGGAAAACAATCATTTTACACTTCTCCAAATCTCCTACTAGCTTCTCCAGTATCAGCCTTACTCTCTGATATTCAGTTTCTTTCTACCTGCCAAGTCCTTCCCTCCAAACAAACCTTTACCTTATGTAATCATCTCCACTAGCAACAGAATGATGAGCTGGGTGGGAGAAGCAGGCAAAAGATATTAGTACATATTTATAAATGATTTCTAAAGTTTTATTCCTAAATATTAGAGATCAAAATTAGTCATTGTTTTCCAATGAAAAAAGTAGCATTAGATTGAGTTTTATGGGGCTAGTGACAATCTCCTAATATTTCACATACCTCTTTAAAGGGCAGCTCTCAAAAGCAATTTGACGATTCCTCATTCATTTTTAGTGATTTCACAGTAAGTAATAACATTAAGGATTTAGATACATTTCTAACCAAAGTTAGCACAAAATCAAAAATTTTAACAGGACCATAATCTAAACTTACTCAAAGTTGAGAGATTTTTTAAATAGTAATTACTAAAAAAAAGTTTCAAAAACCTTTTTTTCAATAAATCAACAAGCGTTCACTAATCCTATAATCCCCAGTGTCAACTTTGTAAAAAGGGGCATCCTCACCCAGTGGGGGTCTTCATGGTCATCACTTCTCATTTCCTCTGACACCCAAGGTGGAGGGAAGGGGATCTACTTAGGTATAGCTCTGACCCTTTGTTTTCTTTAGAATAACTTCCCTATAATGAATCACCCAAATCATCATACTAACTAGAGAGTACAGGAAACAACTTTAAAACAGTGCAAGGACTTGAACACAAAATATTAAGCTATTTGGAATATCACAGGGACACAGCACAGTTCCACAGTCCTGTTTAGTTTAAGAATTCAGGTTTAGTTTATTACTTCTTGATTCTACTCCCCTCTGCTCAAGCACCTTTTTCTGTCTCCAACTCATTTCTTGCCCTCTCTCTCTTTCTTTGATCTGGAGGGGGAAAAGTTTCTTTCTAACTAGCTTTCCAGGCAAAGTTCCCAGATTCACAGCAAAATTATTCTTCTTAGTAGTACTATAATGTTGAAGCACAGGCTCGCTATAGTGGGATTAGCAAAATGGAGCTATGGTGATCTTGAACAGGTTGTTCCAGATCAGAGGAATAATCTTGGAGTCAACAAGGATAAAAGCCAAAGTTGAACAATGAATGAGTCAAATGCAGGAAAGTACAAGCTGACCAAGTTGGCAGCCAATTTCCCCACCTTATGGAGTGTTGTATTCCCTATATGATAGTTTTTCTCTATGCAGAGAACTGGCTACCTGGTACTCTTTAACAAGTTCATGGACTCTATTTCCCCTCATCCTTAAAGGTATCTTCAATTTTAACTGCATAAGCCCCTTGACAACTGAAACTAAATGTTCTATTCTTCCTGGTTTCTATGATATCTTCCTGGTCTCCATTAATCTTTCTAGAAGTCTAACTTCCCCGAACTTTTCTATTCCAGATTCATTCTTCTAACTCAGCTCTTTGTCCAGTTCTCTCACTCTCCTTTTAATCTCTTTTAAACCCATATTTTTTTTCTTTCTTTCATACTACCAAATGTAATTCCAAGCTGAAAGCTTATTTGCATAAGACTCTCTTCATTGGTGATTGATTACTCAATGTTCTGCATCTGCATGAGAGGCAGAGGTCAAGAAATTGAGAGAAGAGAGATCTTATTCTTCTGGCTCCCAACTCCTTGAGAGAAGACACAAAAATAAGTATTTGCAGGGATCTGCTTTTACATGCATACACTAGTTTGGTTGAGAAGAAAAAGGACTAAACTTAAAGTAATGGGGAGGAAGATTATTTTTTTATCTATCCTTTATTAGGTTGGCACCAAAGAATTTTTTTTCTCTCTCTGTACCTCTCTCTGTATGTATACACACATGTACATATAAATGCATGTATGTGCCTGTGCATATATGTGCATACAGTTGTGCATGTATATACACATGTGTGTATGTGTGTGTGTATATGCAATATATAGGTAAATACTGCCAAATAACCATATATAACCAATATATATCAGTGAGTTTTTAGTTATTTAGCAGTAGATTTTGGTTACCCAGTGTTCTCAGCTTGATCATAAAATTTAATTGTCACAACAACACTGTGAGGTAGGGAGTGAAAATACTTTTATCTCCATTTTATAAAGGGTGAAATAGAGAATCTAAAAAGTAAATTTTTTTGGCCAAGTTCCCACAGCCAAGAAGTATTGGAATTGGAATTTATGTAGTAGTAAGACAAAGGAATATATATATACACATATGTATGTATACACACACACATATATGACTTGACTTAGTCCTTTTTTATTTCCATATTAATCTCATTGTCCTGAAAATTCCTCAGTTGTCATCACCTGCTCGGAAGAAGTAATCCAATCACACTGAATTACAATCAGAATTTAAGGTGAGAACTCCTTACACAACAATCATTTATTGAGCAGTGGGAGGTTGGAGATACAAAAACATAAATAAGAGTCCCTGCCCTCAAGAAACTTGTATTCCATAGACAATTCTAGTAACTTTATCCCAAGGAGATGTCTAGGACATGGAGAGGTCAAATGACTTGCCTAGCTTACTGCTAGTGTGAGAGGAGAGATCTGAATGCAAGTCGTACAAACATCAAGCCCAACACCATTATGCCATGCTGAAGATGGCAATATCTATCTACAAATCCACTCCTTGGTTTGGCGTTTGTTAGAGGCTCTAGGGATTTTTTAAAGTTTTTTTAGGTAAAAATGATTGAAAACTACAAAAGATCTCTTTGGGTTTCCTTTATTCATGTTGTTCCTTTTGCTGTTATGACAAATAATTGAAAGTTGACTTTACTTCCCCTTCTTTCATCTGACATCAACTTGCATTGACATGAAAACATAGAAGTATATATAAGTATAGGTGAGGTTGTTCTAAGTAAATAGTAGTTGGACAAGGAAGAAAAAAGGTGTTGACTTTTCATGAAATAAAAATATTTTCACTTATGCTTCAGTGAGAAAAATAATAAGAGGCAATCTGCCCTATATGAAGTCCTCAGCAAATTTGGGGAGATACACTATTCAGATCTGTTCTTTATTCCATGGAGCTTTTTGCTATTACATGTATTCTGTATTTAGTGAATATTTCATTTTCTTCAGAAGTTAAATAATGTGCCACGAACTGCTTTTATAGAAAACATTAAAGGAGGGAGATGAAACACTGAAGTTAGTCATTTTGAAAAGAATATAAGAGATTCACATAGTGCCTCTAACTTAACCACTGTATACCTTAGTTTCCTTATCTATAAAATGGGGATTAATATAATTACTAATATATTAATATTATAGTAATATGTAATACATATATATATAATAATACTTCCCAGGATTATTGGGAGGATGAAATATTTGTAAAGCACTTTGAAAACTTTAAAGAGCTATATAAATGCTAGTAGTAGTAATAGTAGTAGTAGTAGTAGTAGTAGTAGTAGTAGTAGTAGTAGTAGTAGTAGTAAACAGCCCCTAGATTCTATTTCCTTCCACAAGAAAAATTATATAGCTAAATTTCATTTGGTATAACTAATCACTCAGGGCAGCTAAGTGACTCAATGGATAGATTGCTGGCACTGGAGTCAGGAAGACCTGAGTTCAAATCCTGCCTCAGATACTTCTAACTGTATAACCCTGAACAAGTTACACCAATATTGGTGTGGTTACAAACTATCAATCTGATAGTGATTACTATTATCATTTGGAGATGTTCTTAGAAATATTATTTTAAAAATTTTAAACATTCATAAAATCCTAAAGAAATTATCATAAATATTGACATAATTTAAACTGAGAATTTTCAGAACCCAAAATGACAATAATTCTTTATTTGGAAAGTGGCATGGAATAGTGGAAATGAAATTAGATTGAAAGTAGGAGGGAAACCTCATTTCTCTTCTGGGCTCAGATACTGTGACCCTAGCTAAGTCATTGCATCTTTCTGGGCTTCACCTGTTGAATGTGGGAGTTAGACTGGATGATCCCTCAAGTCTTTTAAACTATGGTTCTATTTAAGACAAAGTATTACATGGGATTTGGCAGGAATTCCATAAGAACAAAGAAAAAGCAAAACAAAACAAAAGAAAACCCAACAACTTAGTAATGACTCCCCCAATAACTTCCCCAAGCTTCTCTATTCAAGATTCTCTCCTCTGGTACTGCTATCACTCTAATGAAGACCCGAATCACATCACACCTGGACTATTGAAATCACTTGCTATTGCATCTGTCTGCCTCAAATCACTCCCCACTCCAATCTATCCTCCATTTAGTTACTAAGGTGATTTTCCTAAAACATAGGTCTGATCATGTCACCTCCCTCCCCTACTCAATAAACACTAATAGTTTCTGATTACCTCTAGGAACAAATGCAAAACACTCAGTTTGGCATTCAGAACCTTGCATAACTTAGCCCCCTCCTAACTTTCCATTCTTATACCTTATTAACCAACACCTGTTCTTCAATCCAGTGACACTGGTCTTCTGGCTGTTCCATCAAAAAAAAAAAAAACACTCCATCTCAGCTCCAGGTTTTCTCTCTACTCATACTGGCTTCCTTTAAGTCCCAATTAAAATCCCACTTTCTACAGGAAGCCTTTTCCAACCCCTCTTAATCCTAGTGCCTTCCCTCTGTCATTTCCTATTTATCCTGTACACAGCTTGTTTGCATGTTGTCTCCCCTAGTAGGGGAGGGACTATCTTTTGCCCCTTTTTGTATCCCCGAGGCTTATCACAGTGCCTGGTATATAGTAGGCACTTAATAAATGCTGATTGATTTTGCACAACTCTTTTTTTTCATTAAACAAATGCTTTATTAACTTCTGTTTTACATCATTCATTTCCACCAGATTTTGAGTTACAATTATTTTCCCCCCTGTTTTCCCCCTACCCACCCTCCCAGAATAGCAGTCCCACAAGATATCGCTCCCTCCAATCTGCTCTCTCCCCTATCTTCTCCCATACCCCCTTCGATTTTTCCATTAGAGGAAGGTGAATCTCTGTGTCCCAATGCCTGCACATCTTATCTCCCAATTACAAGCAAAAGAGCATTAATAATAGTATTTATATATATTTGAAACATTTAGTCTTAAAACCTCAAATTTCAGATCCATTTCCTTCCTCTCTTGTCACCCATTCCCTCTGGGAAGACAAGTAATTCAGTATATGTTGTACATGTCTAGCTATGATAAACATTACCATAGTAGATATATTGTACAAGGCAGCTTATAATTCCCTCCCGTTCATCCCACCCCCCACCTGGTCCATTCCCTACTTGATCCTGTCCCTCTTCTATAGTGGGTACTTCCAACCTCCCTTCCCCCCAAGGATGCTCTCCCCTCCATCATCCCTCCTCTCATCCCCCTTCCCCCTATTCTGCTCCAGGTTGAGATATCCCATTTAGTATATATGTCATTCTCTCCTTGAACCAAATTCAATGAGAATGTGGTTTTGCCTTTTTGCCTTCCTATTCTCCCCCCCGCCTTACAACCACTTCCCCTTGCTTCTTCTACATGAGATAGTTTGCCCTACCCTGTCTCTTCCCATCTCCTCTTGCCACTTTCCTCTCTCACCTCATAATTTCACCCCTTGAGTATTCTCCCTTCCCAACAAATTCAACCTATGCCCTCTATCCATGTATAACTGTAAACATATATAAACACATTCACATATGTATTCATGTGACCATACACCCTTCTTCCATTATTTTCATACTGAGAAATATTTCATCAGTCACCATTATTGTTTTTCCATATAGGAATGTAAATAGTTCAACTTTGATAAGTTCCTTTTGATTTCTTTTTCCCTGATTACCTTCTCAGGCATCTCTTGCTTCTTGTGTCTGGATGTCAAATTTTCTATTCAACTCTGGTTTTTCCTCAAGAATGCTTGAAAGTCCTCTATTCCACTGAATGACCATATTTTCCCCTGAAACAAAATACTCAGTTTTGCTGGGTAGGTGACCCTTGGGTTCATTCCCAGTTCTTTTGCCCTCTGGAATATCATATTCCATGCCCTTCGATCCCTCAGTGTAGAAGCTGCCAGGTCTGGGCTATTCTGATTGTGTTTCCACAATATTGAAATTGTTTCTTCCTGGCTGCTTGTAGTATTTTCTCCTTGATCTGGGGATTCTGGAACCTGGCTATAATATTCCTGGGAGTTTTCTTTTTGGGATCTTTTTCAGGAGGTGATCTGTGGATTCTTTCAACCTCTATTTTGCCCTCAGGATCTAAAACATAAGGACAGTTTTCCTTGAGAATTTCTTGAAGGGTGATTTCTAGGTTCTTTCTTTGATCATGGCTTTCGGGTAGTCCAATAATTTTTAAATTGTCTCTCCTGGATCTATTCTCCAGGTCAGTGGTTTTTCCCATGAGATATTTCACATTGCCTTCTAATCTTTCATTTGTTTGGATCTGCTTAACAGCGTCTTGATTTCTCATAAAGTCATTAGCTTCCATTTGCTCCAGTCTAATTCTGAAGGAATGAATCTTGTCAGTGAACTTTTGAGATTCTTTTTCTATCTGGCAAATTTGACTTTTTAAAGCATTCTTCTCCTCATTGGTCTTTTGGGCCTCCTTTGCCATTTGAGTTAGTCTATTTTTTAAGGTGTTGCTTTCCTCAATCAGGCTGTTGACCCTCATTTCATACTTTTCCTGCATCCTTCTCATTTCTCTTTCCAATTTTTCCTCCACTTCTCTTATTTGATTTTTAAAGTTCTTCTTAAGGTCTTCTATGACCTGCAACCCGCTCATGTTTTCCCCTGGGGCTTTTGGAGCAGGACTTCTGGCCTCACAGTCCTCCTCTCTCTCTATGCTTTGATCGTTTTTGCCCCCAAAGTAGGAGTCTAAGGTTGCATTTTTTTGTTTAATTTGTTTCCTTTTCCTTGGCATGTTGCTACTTAATTACTTGACTTTTGGGCTTGTTGCCACAGTATGGCCTGGTGCCAGACAGGAACTTTCACCCCAAACGTGTGGGGGGGGGGGCAACTTCCATTTCTGGCAAGCTGGAAACCCACCCACGACCTCCACCCCAGATCACAATCCAGATCCAGGGAGGTTAAAGCAAGAGCGATTACCCCCCAAGACTGATCGTTGGATCTCCCTACAGTTCGCAGGCCAGGAGCTGGAGCTGCCTCTGAAAACTGCAAAATGGAGTGTCTCCTCAGTAGCTTCTAGCCCCCAGGGGAGGAAGCCGACTCGTTCCCCAAATACTGGTCCCAAAGTCCATAGGGAACTAACCTCTCACTTTGTCCTAGGCATGTTTATGTTGATAATTCTGGAATCGCCACAGCTGCTGGTGTTCTGGAGTCCCTCCAGCTGGCTGCTGGCCCTGCCGCCCTGGGGCTAAAACCACGACTCAGGCACTTGGCTGTGCTTGGCTCTCTGCTGTGCTTGGCTCTCTGCGCTCTGCATGCTGTGCTGCTGGCTCCCAGAGCGCTGTGCTGGTCCTTCCTGCAGGGCTGCTGGGCTGTCCTCAGTGGGAGGTTAGCTTCTCTGTGTTGTTCTGTGGGTGCTGGGGCTCCCGAAGTTGTACAGAGTCCCCTTTTACATAGTTTGGAGGTGATCTGGGGGAAGAGTGGCTTGGACGTGCTGTTTCTACTCAGCCATCTTGGCTCCACCCCCTGCACAACTCTTTATAGTTAAGAATTTTTTTAATTTAATAAATTTCTACATTGAGTTAAAATTTGTCTCTCTGCAAGTTCTACTAGGCAGTGAACCCTAGCCCTAGTTAGGATGGCGCTCCCTGCTTAAATAGAGCAATTGGGGTTCTCAGGTAGTGTCTTCTCCCTATAAAGTTTTGATCTGGCACAGTGAATAGAGTATCAGGCTTGAAGTAAGGAAGATTAGTCTTCCTTAATTTTCAAATATAGCCAATTGGGTCAATAGGGTCACTTATTGAGTTCAAATATAGTTACTATCTGGGTCAATACAGACATTAGTTGTGTGACCTTGGGCAAGTCACTTAGCCCTATTTGCCTCAGCATCTGTAAAATGATCTGAAGATGGAAATAGCAAACCCCTCCAGTATCTTTACTCAGAAAACCCTAAATGGGGTCACAAAGAGTCAGACATAAGAGAAAAGGACTGAATAACAAAAGCTAAAAGGATGAAGCTGGAAAGGTAGAGTTTAGTAACCAACCAGCTTCTGGAAGAGAATCCTGGGATCTAAGGAGACAATGGACCTTCCCATTATCCCTAGAATCATACCAATCCTTGAATATATGTGTAGTGAATGGCCAGCCAAATCTTGTCATTCTTGAATATTTTTCTCCACAGACTTAATAAGATTTTAAGTCATTCTGAACTGGCCTCAGATTGCATCAGTCAAATTGTTAGAAAGGATGTGTTGCCCACTTTGGGTTCTTAAAGCTGAGTTCCAGATTCTCAGAGCTGTGAAAAAATGGGTTTTGGATCATAATTTAGACAATCTTTCTGATTATTTATCTAAAACGAAAAGCAGGAAATGATTCATTTGATTTCTGCCAATGCTGGAGTATTGCCACTTTTCACTCAGGAAGAGCTGGCTTCCTTTGGCAGTCCTCACTTGCAGGATGATGAATGAAGTTCTATGTTTAGTGTGAGCTAGAATTTTATAGGGTCTAAAAAAGCAATTTATATATGTCTTGAGGGGGTGGGTATTTTTTTCCTTTTTTCAAGAGCTATTAGTCACAGAAGGGTCCTCAACAGATATCACAACAAGAACAGTAAAGCCATGTCCCTATGCATTCATTTTTTAAGAGCCTCATTTGGATTTCTCTATACTTTGGATACATTCTATATTCACCAAATATGGTTTTACTGAATTCTGTTCTTTCTCTTGACATATAAGCATTTCAGGAACTCATGCCCCTCAAAGCCACATTGTGAACAGAGAGGAATACTTTGCCTAACAAGACATTTTTCTAGTTCCAATAGTCAATGTTGGTATTCATGGTAGAATCTACATTCCCAACACAGGTCAAGCAATCTTACTTCCTAGCCAATCAGTCAATTGGGTTGTCAAGGGTCAAAGCAACCTCAAAGAACAGTGGCCATGTGCCAAACCAAGCACTTACTCTAAGTGAAGAACTCTCTTAGCACTAAGAACCTACCAAGCTTCATCCATGCTGAAATAAATTAGATTTCTTTTTCTTTTCTTTTCTTTTCTTTTTTTGGTAAACGTTACAGTAGTTGGGGTAATGGTTCCTCTCATTCATCAAACCCACATTTTCAAATATTCCAGGTCCACTCTGACCATAGCCTTGAGTGATCTAACTTCTCATTCAGTCTTGGAAAGCTGTGGATTCACATTTCTGGGATCCAATGGAATGTTCCTCTTAATATTTTAATAATAATATTAATAATATATTACAAGCCTAAAAAATCCTTGAGAATTCAATAAACTATCCTAGAAACAAAATGATCAGAGATAACACATCACCCCTTATCATCCAGACCTATAAAAATTTTATTAAAATGTTTTTAATAGTGGTTGCTATACCACTCATAATCTCTGAACTACATGGAATGGAGATACCAGTGTCTTGTTTTAGCTCTAAATGCTTTCAGTACATCTACAGAAAAGGAACTTTTAATAATAAAAGGATATATCCTCATCCTTTCATTCAAGTAAAAAATCATTTTATCTACCTGTGCAAAAGATTATAGAATACTGAACATTATTAAATTGTCATAATAGTTATCATTAGTATAGTGTTTTATTATTACAAAGAACTTTAGTATACATCATATTGTTCCAGGGTTGTCTTTCCCTGAACACCATTAAAGCCTAAAGATAAACAATGATGATGATGATGATGATGCCAATCATTATTGACAGGCAGTATGGTATAAAGGGAGCTAGGCAATACCTTGAAGACAGGAAGACCCAGGCTTATTTTCTGTTTCTGGAACACATTGGCTAAGTCACTTAACCTCTACAAGCTAGAGGCAGCTCTAAGATTATCAACTGCAGCACAGGTTCTGATGCAGCAGAGGGAGTTTGCTCACCGGAAGTTCCCTCTACCATTAAAATCACATGTCCAGGGGTGGCTAGGTGGCGCAGTGAATAGAGCGCCGGCCCTGGAGTCAGAAGGACCTGAGTTCGGAGCCGGCCTCTGACACTTAATCCGCACAAACAAAAACCTAGCCATGTAACCTTGGGCAAGTTACTTAACCCCAATTGCCCTAAAGGGGCGGCTAGGTGGCGCAGTGAGTAAGAGCGCCGGCCTCGGAGTTGGGATGACCCGAGATCAGATCCGGCCTCAGAAAATGAGCACCCATACACAAATAATGACTAGCCGTGTAACCTTGAGCAAGTTACTTAACCCCAATTGCTTTAAAAAAAAAATCACATGTCCAGTACACAAAAAAAGGAAAACATGTTAACTTGCATCTTCCATAGTGCTTTCCTCCCAACAATACTGTGAGGTAGGTAGGTAATATGCCCATTATACAAAGAGGGTTATTAATTTGCCCAGAGCCACAGCTGGTAAGTATTAAAACCAGGACCTAAATCTTTTGGTTCTGTGTGTGTGTGTGTGTATATACATGCTTCCTGCCACACCATATTCCTCTTTAATAATATTACAATAACATATTTCTATGGTGCTTTACAATTTTCAAATGAACGTGAACAATCTGGCTAAAAAAAGATTGATCCCAGAAGATTCATATGTCATGTCCCCATCCCCAAAAGGGCAGCTGGGTGGTACAGTGGATAGCCTGGAGTCAGGAAGAACTGAATTCAAATTTGACCTCAGATGCTTACAAGCTGGGTGACTTTAGGCAAGTCACTTAACCCTGTTTGCCTCAGTTACCTTATCTATAAGATGAGCTGGCAAAGGAAATGGCAAGCCATTCCAGTAACTTTGCCAAGAAAACCCCAAATGAAGTCACAAAGGGTCAGACACAACTGAAAATGACTAAACAACATTCCCAAGTATCTCACATTCAACTTGCCAACATATATTCTATGTAGCCTGCAGGTTATATGCTCCTGCAACACTCCTGAGTGTGGTCCAAACCAGATTCAAATGCAATTGGGAAATATTTAGCAAAATAAATAAAAATATAAGAAAACATAGATAATAATATATCTTAAAACTAAGTCAGTATGTGGCCCACTGGAATTCTCATTGTGGTTTAATGGGCCCCATTGCTGTTTTAAATTTAACATAACTGTTTTAGTTTACTTACTATTACTATTATCAAGATTAGGTTCAAAGTGACAAAATCTATACTATCATTGGAAGGAAGCACCCCCTTCTACCATGCCCAGATACTAGCATTTAGGAAAGGCATAATTATAGGTCTGGCCATATTTGAATCCAGATCCTTGGACTCCAAAATCAGTACTCCACCAGAAAAGCACCCACTTTTCAATAGCATCGTGCTTGCCATCGGTCTTCTTAGCATTTGGCAAACAGAGAAGGTTCTTTGTGAGAAACAGCTTAGGCCCAAATTGCAATATACTTTGTGTTCTTCCCATTCCTTCACCAAAACTCAGTCCCTTGAGCCCTTAGCAAGCCAGCTTCACAGGAAAATAGAAACATTCTTCACCCATACATGTGTGCACACTCCAAATTTATTAGAGAACTGGACCCAAAAGCATTTGTCCAATTTTCCACCATATATTGGGATCTATGTGGATTTTTCCTTTTCCTTTTTATTTTTACTTTTGCTGTCATTGAAATAGTCAAAAAAACATTATTCACCTCTGTGGTATGCAAGCTAGGAAGTCCTGCAGCCCTGACCCAAAATCAGGTAGGATTATTACCATTCCCTGCTGGGGTAAAAAATTAAACTGTGAATGCTGTTGGAAAATGCACAGATCATAGTCATTTCACTAAAATAATATCCATTGTGTAGTGAAGTCTTTAAAAAGGAGAGTCAGGGGAGGTGACAGTTGAGAAGCTGAGGCTAATTTCCAGGACAGGCTCTCGGCCCAAAATTTCTCCACTCTTGGCTCTGCCATCAAACCTAAAATGCCACCATTACTTGTCCAAGTTATTTCTGGATCTTGAAAATAGCCATTTTACATGATGACATATAACATGAAAGATCAGTTTCTTCATCTGTAAATAGATAGCCTCTGAGGTCCCTTCCAACAGTAGATCTAAGATCCTTGACAAAAAGGTCAGGTTTATTTTTCAATAGTTGGGGCCATCCTCCAAGAAAATTCAACCTCCTCCAGGAAGGATTCCCTGATTCCCTCCATCAAAGAGAACACTTTGTACCTCTCTTGTTACTATTGTAATTAAAATGACAAAAAGATAAAGTTTGTCACTTGTCATTCGTCCCTCTGTTTCACTCAGAGAATCATGCAACAATAGAACTGGAAAGCATTTTAGAGCACCCAATATAGGAACACAGGATTTTAGATTTGGAAGGGACCTAGAGTTCTCCTCTTCCTTGAGGATCTCAGATTCCATGGTTTGAATATCATCTCTCATCAAACAATTCCCAAATCTTAACAGTCAAACTGTTTCTCTTCTGAACTCCATTCCCACCTTACCAACTGCCTACTGGGTATCTCCACCTGAATATCCTCATGGGCATCTCCAACTGAGAATGTTGCAAATGGAACTCATTCCTTCAAAGCCCATTCCTCCTCCAAAGTCATGCCCACAGTGTTGGAGGAAACGATGTTGGAAGAGTCATCCTTGACTCTCCCTCACCCTCCCACCCCCATCCCACCCGTCCCTACAAACCTATTGGTTGATAATATTTCTGTGCAACTTATCTCACAGCCGTCACCCTCTTTCCACTTATAGCCTCTAGCTTGGTTTAGGCCCTTATCACTTCTCATCTAAAATATTATAAGAGTCTCCTTGTTTCTAGTTTTTCCTCTCTCTGACTTATCTTCCACATAACTACCAAATTTATACCTGAAAACAAAGATATGACTATATTATTTCATTACTTAACAAACCTTCAGTAGCTCCCTATTTCCTCTGGGATAAATTACAAAATCCTCATGTTAGCTTGTAAGGTGGACCATAATGTGGCTCTTACCTGCCTTTCCAGTCTTACTTCATATATCTACTCTCTATTCTAGTCAAGCTGGCTTGCCAACTGCTTCCCACACAATCTATTCTGATCCTGCCTCTCTTTTTCTGCATAAGAGGGAATCTTCTCCTTTCTTCCATCTGCCATCTGGGCCATCTCCAGTCATCCTGATCTAGCCACTGGACCCAGATGACTCAGGAGAAGAGAGTGAGGGTGGTGACTTTGCATAGCCCTCCCTCACTTAAATTCAATTCACTTGAAATTCATGGCATCATCTTCCTGATGTCATGGTCCTCTTTGAGAAAGAAGGACAAACTACAATCCTTATGTCTGCCGAAATCATAACAATTTGACTCCCAGTTAAACACGTGAAATTAAAAAGGATCAATCCTTTTTATTACCCAGGGATCATTCCCTTCTAAGATAAAAAGTTTCCACAAATATGTGAAAAGAAATTCCTATTACCCAGGGATCATTCCCTTTTAAGATAAAATGCTTCCACAAATGTGTGAAAAGAAATTTCAAACTTGAATGTGAATTAAATGAGGCAGCAGATTATTATTAGTAGGAATATTAATAAAATTACATGTATAAGCAGGTGTAGGAGGACGGCCCAGATATGCCACCTTCTCTCTCTCCTATTTCCTTAATAAGGTGTGAAGTCCCCAGACTAGACATAAATGTCTTAATGGTCCACTGAAGCTCTTTGTTCTGGCATCTACTCAGGTTCATAGCTGGTCCTCACACCTGAGGTAAAGGTGTTGGAGAGAAAGAATGCTAACTATAGCAGAGAAAAGAACTATATATCTTCGTGCGCAAGTTCACACACACACACACACACACACACACACACACAGAGGCATACACACACTTAATTTGTAATCCTGATCACACTCTTTGTCACCCTTGGGTTCCTTTAAGCATTCTACATTCTTGCTGACCTACTTTAGTTGTTGACCAAACTCAGAATTCTATCTCCCCCCACCATTTCTTTGAATAGACTTTATGGCTTTCATGACTGAAATGCATCCCTATCTTCACCTCTTTCTTCCTAAGGCCATTGACTCCCCTCAAAATCTGACTAAAAGGCCACCTTCCCTCTCCTAGACAGCCAATCCTAATCCCTCTACATTTTAGGACTCTCTTCCTCCTCAAATTATTTTATATGTATCTATCTACTTAACTTTCCTCCTCAACCAAAGGCCCCTCACCCCCTCAGAATGGTAAGATCCTTGGAGACCAGGGATTTTTTTTCTGTTGTCTTTATATCTGCAACATGTAGTTCAATACCTTGTACAGAAGTCCTTGAATTTATTGGGGAACCAGGAGAGTTGGAGGTTCTAGGCCAGGCTCTGCCATTAACTGTGTGAAGACTGGAAAGCCTCTTCATCTACCTGAATAACACTTTATCTATGCAATGACAATTGTGCCCCCTTTAAACTCTAACATTCTCCAATTCTTAGCAAGAAAGAAAAATTCTCATGAACAGGCAAAATCAGTCATGTAAAATTGTGAAGTAAATGAAATATGGTGCTCTGAATTCTCTACATCTAAACGAGCCCCTAATGCACTCATTCCACAATTTGGCTACCCTACAACCCCAGCTGAAAGTGTGTCATGCTCCAGATGTAACCTTTTTACTTCTCAAAGAACTACTTAGATGCCCTATTTCTTGACAATTCCAATCTCTGTTTTCAAAGAGGGACAAATCTATGACAAATTCAGCATGATTCAACAAACATTTACCAAACATCTGTTTATGCAGAATATTAGGCTAAAAAGATAGATAAGAGAGGACTTGGGGAAGATAGTGGAGTAGGTCAGAAAATTCCAAGCTATCTAGATTTACCCCACAAACAAGACAAAATAGAGCCTCTGCAAGAGTTGGGGCAAAATAGCGCTCCATCTGGGACAATCAGAAAAGATCTGAAGAAAAAATGCCAGGACCAAGGTTTGTTCCCTGTGAAGTGTAAACACTTCCAGGCTAGCTATACTGAAAAAGCAAGTGGCAAGCTTTGGGGCTAGCTGTGTTTGGAGGTGGCCTTGGCCATAGCCACAGGAATTTTCATTCCCTTGATATTGTGGGGAATTGCACACTTGAGCAGGGGATAAGAGAACCTCTGCTGATAAGGGATGTCAGACCCAGCTGTGCTGCCTAGATGTAACCCTGGACAAAAAGGAACCAGCACATACCTGGAGACTGCAGAAACAGTGGTGCAGGGACTTTGTTGGCTGTGGGAACTTACAGGAGGGCAGGGTCCTTAATTTTGGTTCCAGACCAGAGAGGAAAACTGAAGGAGGATTTGTGGCCAGAGGCATCATCCCCATAGTCCAGGACTAGAGGTGATTACAATAATAAGCTACTTCAAATAAAAAAAAAAAATAGCAGGCAAAAGAGAAAGAATCCAACTATAGAACATCACTATGGGAATAAAGACCAGCATTTGTATTCACAAAAGGATAGGAGCAAAAAATGCTTCTCCTATCCCAAAGAGAAATATCAAAAGATCACTTGCCCAAAAAGAATTTATTTAAGAACTTTAAAAAGAGTTAAAAAATCAAATGAGAGAGAATGAGGAAAAAATTTTAAAATATCAGAACAATCCAAGAAAAACAAGAAGATTATGAAAAAAGTTAAGGATCTGGCAAAGGAGATCCAGAATTTTAAGGAAGAAAATGTGTCCTTGAAAATTAGAATTGGGAAAAGGGGAACCAGCAAAGTTACAAGAGACTAAGAAATAATAAAAACAAAATATAAAGAATGAAAAATAGAAGAAAATGTGAAATATCTCATAAGAAAAACAACTGATCTGGAGAAGAGATCAAAATAAGAAAACATAAGAATAACAGGACTGCCTGAAAACTATGATCAAAATAGAGAATCTCAATATACAATACTATAGGAAATAATTAAATAAAATTGTTGTGAAGCTTTAGAACAAGAGGAGAAAGAAGAAATACAAAAAATCCACCAATCACCACCTGAAAGAGGTCTTACAAAGAAGCCTACAGGAATATCATAGCTAGATTTCAAAAACCCCCGCTCAAGGAGAAAATAGTTATGAGCAACACGAAAAAAAATAATCATTCAAATGTGGTGGGGCCACAATTAGAATCACACACAACCTACCAGCAGTGATGCTAAAACACCACAGAGCTTGGATACTATATATTGAAGAGCAAAAGAACTGGAGGTGTGGCCAAAAATATCATACCAAGCAATGCTAAGTATAATCCTGAGTGGGAAAAAAAGGACATTCAATGAACTTCCAGTCTTCAGGATTTTACTACAAAAACAAAACAAAACAAAACAACAAAAAACTAATCTTAATAGAAAATTTGACACACAAGATCCAAGAGATATATAAGGTACACATCAGAGAATAATTACAAGGGTTCAATAAGGACAGACTATTTACTTTTTTATGAGGAAATGTAAAATGTACACTTAAGATTGTTAGTAATTGGGGTAGTTTGAAAGAAAGACTACGGTAGACCTGAGCATGATGTGATTCTAAAAGTAAAACCATTTAGGAAAAGGGAAAAAGAGTAATTATCTTATGCAAATAAGGCATGAGAGGAAGAACTGACAGATGAACTAGATGGGGGAGGAGGGTAGTTCTGGAAACCTACTTTTATCAGGAATGGGTTAAAATGGAAAATAATAAATGGGTTTGAATATATACATACACAGTATACACACAGACATACACACATACACATATGAACATACATATGTTCATATGTATGTATTTCATACCTATGAACACAAACACATATGATACATGTACACATTCATACACTTATATACACATACATATTCTTAGATATCTATAATCATACTCATATATATATACACATTCATATATATCTATATATGACCATAATATATTTATCTGTTCAAAAATGGGTTAAAAAGGAAAATAAATATAGATATAGATATGGATATAGATACAGATACAGATATAGATATAGATATCTGGAAGGGGATAAAAGTCTTCTAAATTCTGAATGAAATAAAAGACTAAGGAGATAAGGAGGGGGCAAAATATAAGGGAGGGATTTTTAGAGGGAACCCTACTCACATCAGATCTGGGTTAAAGAGAGAACAATATCATACATCTAGAAGGGATTAAAAGTCTTATAAATTTATAAAGAAATAAGAGGGCGATGTAATAGGATAAGAGGAGATATAGAAGGGTGTTTAGATTAACAGGAATGGGATAATGAGGGAATAATATATATATGTGTGTGTGTGTGTGTGTGTGTGTATATATACATATATATATATATATATATATGGCTATAAAAGTCTTCTAAATTCAAACAGAAACAAGAGGAAAGGGTGGGGGGGACAGGATCTTTGGAAGGAGGAAGTAGGTTAAGTTACTGAAGGGCAAAGTAATGGGTAGAAGCAAAGTAGGAGAGTCAAGAAGGATAGGAAATAAGATATACACACAAACACAAAGATTGGTAGTAGAATTTATTAGTAAAAATAAATCAGGAGTAGTAATCATCATCTCAGACAAAGTTCAAGCTGAAATAGATTTAATCAAAAGAGAAAAATAGGGAACCTACACTATATGTCAGCCATCGTTAGTCAATATTGTTTTAGACTATTTAAAATAAATTAACAACATAAAGTTGGATTATTATTGTGGTGTAAGAAATGATGAGTTGGAAGACTTAGAAAAATATGGAAAGACTTAGACTTGTGAAGCAAGATATCCACACTCAGAGAAACAGAGGACAGATAAGTATAGTATGGTCATATATAGATGCATATGAATGTATATGTCTATAAATGAGTATGATTACAGATATCTAAGAATATGTATGTATATATGTAATTGAATGTGTACATGTATTACATGTGTTTATGTGTTCATATGTATGTGTACGTGTGTATGTGTGTATGTCTGCATGTATACTGTATATATATATATTCAAACTTAATCGTTTCCTTCTTGGGAGTTGGTGGGAAGAAGCGGGGAGAAAGAACAATGTAAAAAGTGCACAGCAGAAAAAAAAAGAAAAATTAAAAAGAAACAAAAGTTGGACAGCTCTGCACACAATGCGCAGTATTTGTTATATAGGCTTTCTTGAAATGGAAATCTATTGAGGTATATTTTGAATCCTCTCTTACATTCTGCTGTGCATATAGCAATACTTTTTATTTCTTTTCTTACTTCGTATTTAAGTTTTAACATTTGTTTACAACATTTATTTTTTTCTTATTGTGTATTTAAATTTTAGTATTTAAGTTTAAAGTAATTACAAAAAAAAGAAGAGAGAAAAAGTTTTGACAAACTGAGTCCCTGACCCAGCAAGACTCTTACAACAATGACTATAATGCAGACTAAGTGATTCATAACCAACCAAAATGTTATGATAAGCTTAGTCAGTGCTGATAATAGATTCATAAGTTCTCTGCCAGAGGTGTCGGCATTCTGGCAAGGTTTTCTTAAAGATCTAGTTTATTAACCCAAAGATTAATTAACCCAATGTGCAATATGTGTATTGTGACATTCAAACTTTCAAACATAACTTTTCAGAGCCTGTTTAATTTCTCTTAAACCCCATGCTTTAAATTTTGGTAATTTGGTAATAAAATTTGGTGCATGGTGGAACCTTGGCTTATAATTATATGGATCAATACAAGACTTTGTCTAGATATGGATAAGTGAGTTTTGAATTATTCCAAACAATCCAATTAATTGTACCTTTCTTATAAAAATACATTGTTGGGGAGGCTAGGTGGTGCAGTGAATAGAACACTGGCCCTGGAGTCAGGAGGACCAGAGTTCAAATCTGGCCTCAGACACTTAACACAAAACTAGTCATGTGACCTTGGGCAAGTCACTTAACTCCAATTGCCCTACCTCCCCCCCTCCAAAAAGCAAAAAACAAAATAAAATAAAAAATAAAAATACATTGTTAATATTAAGCATAATTATCAACTAAACACAAAGTATTCACATTTTCCCAGAAGAATATACTGCAGAAGACATTATAATGAAATTAAAACATTACGCAAAAAGTTTTACCTGAACAGCCATTGAATAAAATACTTTATCTACTCTACTTTAAGAAGAAATTTATAGCTTTCTCTCATTTACATTTTTTCAGAAGTTGAAAGTCCTTAGATCTTGTCCAAAATACACCTTTCTAAAAATTTTCCACTTACAGATCTCTTCTGCTATTCGTGCAAATTGGGATACCATTAGTTCTAATTACCCAATTAATTATTCTTATCTGGGGCAACCTTCTGCTAATCACCAAATTACCTCTGCCTTTTTGTTTATTTGTTTTTGTTCTATAAGAGAGATGAACATTTGTTTCCCCATGATCCCCTTGACTCCTTACATCTCTCATCTGGAAAGACTGCATTGGCAAGTTACATATGTATTGATAGCTAGGATACATGCATACTCTTTCCAGTCAGAATTCTGTCTACTTGTTCTCCTTACCCCAGTTAGCCTGACTCTTTGAGGCCTACACTTGGGTAAAAGTTGCTTTACATAAAATTGCTCAAGATTTCCCACTTAATCACATAGCATATTTCTAACATTAAAAAAAAACAATCTGGCTTCTGCTAGAAGTTTGCTTTTAATTTTTTAAAGAAGTCACACCTATTTTTTTCTTGCCATATTTAAACAGCATGCAGTACTAAACATACTCTCACTGGGGGTTTAATACCTATTTGATTATTTGATCTTAAACTTTATATATATATATATATATAATGTCTTTCTTCCAAAGATCTGAAAGTGCTTTTCTTTTCATAATTTTGTACTGGTAGTTCTTGTTTTTATATCACCTATATTTCCCAATGTAGCACTCACCTCCTCCTCCCAGAAGGTATCATTCTTATTCTTGCTTTATGGAAGACAAAGATTATCATGTTCCACATTATACTTTCAGTCATCAAATTCTCTTGATGTCCATCTCGTGTTTTACTCACTGAGCTAACTCAATGAGGTCATAACTCAATATGTGCATCTACTAATTGAATTATTATTCCTTTTGCTATTTAGAACCAAACATTCAGTGAACAAAAGATCTAAAGAAAGAGCAACTAAGTATATAGCAAATTATTTTTATTTTATTTTATAACCTTCCTATAGCTCTTTCTATTCTATAAATTACATTTTAATCTATATTTTCTTCCTTCACAATTCTGCAAAATTAAACAACTTTTCACTTTAACTTCACTTAAAGTATATTTTCTATCAATTAGCAATGGAAAAGGGAAAGGTATCATGGCATATTCGTGAGGGAAAGGGATGGCCAGGATACAAGTCTCAAACTGTGTTGCCCAGCTGGGACCCCCGGCTTAGTTTCAGTAATATGTGAGGGGTGAGTCATCCTTATACAGCTCAGGATTTGAACAGCCTCCAATATCTCTGTGTCATGCAGCCTCTCAGACCTAATTAAATTCTCATATGTTCCCACAATGATAGAGCTAGGTGGCAACTCACTAGGGATTTTCTCAGGGAGGGTGTGTGCAGAAGAACACCAATTACATGAATCCCTGTGATTGAAGGCAATCTGAATCCTGGCTAGATGCCTCTTCCTCCCTCCTACTGCTGGCATCTGCTCTGGCTCCCTTCAATCCTTTCTGCCCTGCCCTTTCCTTCGGGTTGAGCCAAAGAGTAAGCCACCCCTAAGGCAGACTTGGCAGCCCTGCTGCAAATCTGCATTTTATAACTTCTTCCTCTGGCACCATGTAGGTGTGTGGGTGAGTAGACCTTCGATGATTAGATACTTCTGCTGATGGACGGCTAGGAAACAGCAGGGAACCTCTGAAAGCTCTCAGATTTCACTGAGTACACAGAGTATTCTCTCCCACATTTGGTCAATGATGTGGCCCTCATTTCCTTATGTCTCAGCTCAACCTTGAGTGGGAGCATCTCAGTGAAAACCCCCTAACATCTTTTGTACTCATCTCCCTGATGGCATCTGTTAAGACTGATGTAAGGTGGAATGGTCCTGAAGGTAACCTCCTTACTTCCCCCACAATTAAATTCACAAAAGTTAAATTCGTTGCACCCATTTTCTTGTAGTCATGCATGATTTTTATGCCCAGTCACAAGAGTGTGGCATCCTTTTCCAGTTTTCCTCAGAATTAGAGGCAAAAAGATCATTCCTGTCACCACCAATCTATACTACTCTCCAAAGAAAGAGCCCTTTCTAGAAAATAGCAGCTAGAATAGTTTTATAATTTTAGGTGACCTATTATTTCAAAAGAAGTTGATCAGCTCTGTAATTGAGTTGAAAAGCATTCTTTTAATAACACTACAAAATACAAAATACAAGCCCTGAAAGCTTCCCTGAAGAATGACTACCAAGAGTTTTACCCATAAGGAGACTGTATGAAGGGCAGGTGAGGCCTAGTGATTTTTAAACCCTCTCAATACCCAGAGATGTAATTAGAACAAAATGATTGGGATTTTCCCCCAGAATACTGAATTTAGGAGGTACTGACAATACTTGCCATCCTTCAGCAGCATAGAAACCAAAGAGCTTAGCACCTAGTTTCCAAGAATAACCCTTGTTGTTGCTTTTGCTGTCTCTCCTTCATTTTCAAAGAGGACCAAAGTCATCACAGAGTCATATCTTGACTTGTGTGTGAATTGGATTTAAGTGAGGCAGAGCTGCACAAAGTCATCAACCTCGCTCTCTCCTCCATAGTCATCAAAGTTCAATGGCAGGACAGAAGTCAAGAGGTCTGCTGATGGCCCAGGATTCAGTGGATGACCTTGGTGTCAGCAATGTCTGACCAAGCTCTAAGTGTTTCCAATCCTGCTTTAAGCATCTTCAGGGCCATCAAAATAAATTGTTCTCATCTGTCTATTCCACCAGAGCAAGTCTTCACAAGATTGGGCTAGACATTCCCTAACTCACTTATCTGAGGCCCAGTGGTTACGCTCAGCCCATCTACCAATAGTTTTACTGAGGTATGGCCATTGCTGTGCATGCTATAGCTTTTAAGAGACACAGGTGAGAGTTGAGTGCCAAGTAGATACTAAAGGTGGATGAGCAGCCCTGTAAAGGGCCCTGCAAGCCCTCATACCAGAGGTGCTAGTCCTCCTTGAATAAAACAAGCAGTCAGGTAAACTCCTTCCTGACCTCCCTTCACAGAAGCTTTGCAAGCAGCAGCCCTGCACCAGTGTCTGAGTGTTTTTCTCTCTACCAAGGGGTACCCTGCCACTACCCTTGCCACTTGCCTTAGGCAGAGTTGTAGCATTTGCCTTGGACACAAAAATTTCTAGTTACTTCCCTGTTAATAACATAAATGGGACAATGTTTAAATTTATCTTCTTTTCATGAATATGAAAAACAATTATTTTGAGGAGTAATTTATGATACTAAGTAGTTGATCTATCCATAGGAATTATAATTTCTTTAATTTTTCCTATATTGAATTCTTCTTTAAAATTTATAGAAATATTAGTAATTTCAGAGTAGTATAATTATACTCATATTAAAAAATCTTTTTAAGTGTAAAAGTAGCTAGATTGCATATTATGAGAATCAATTGTCCACGCCTAAACACCTTTACCTAGCACTCAAATGTTCTCACAAACTGAGGACCAACCCACCTCTCCAATCAGATCTCCCTTTATTTTCCTTCCTATGCACTAGAGTTCATTTAAACTAGACTGCTTGGCATTCCCCAAAACAGATCCATACTTTCCCATCTCCATGACTTTGCTCACAATCTTCTCTCTACCTAGACTGATATCCCCTACAAATTCTTCCTGCCTAATTCTCACTTGTCTTTCAAATTCTATTTGAAATGCCATTTCCTCCTTGAAAGTTTTCCCCTGAATGGAAGTAGTATTTCATTTCTCTGAATTAACAAAAAACTTTGTACCTCACTAGGTTATCAGGAAAGTCTTTGTAAAACTTAGAGTGCTATATAAGTGTGAGGTATAGTTATCATCATTACACTTCCATATTCTGCTTTGAATTATAATTATTTGTATGTGTTTTTTCTCTCCTCTGGTCTATAAACACCATTTGGGCAGGGACAGTCTTATTCTTTTTTGTATGCCCCACCACACCTAACAGTACCTTATACATGGTATATGTTCAATAAAAATGTATTTAATGATTACACACCTGGGAAAAGCCTTACTGGTTGGCCCATAAAGCTACATAAACTAAGGCATCATCCAGCAGCCAGTGAAACTCCAACACAAGATTAGTAGTCATAAAATTCATACAATCTAGTTTAACATGCTATTACTGACTCTCATTGTATATTATTCAGAACTATCTTATATTTTGTCCCTTCCAGATTCAGAATTCTATAATCCTAGAGAAAGAACCATTCTCTTCAAGGTTAGAGGAAATCTATAATCAGATAAAACTGTGGTTGAGAATAGTTGTAAAAAAGAACATTTTTTACCCAAGTATTTGGTATTCATAAGCTCATAGATCTCAAGATGGGAGGAACCCCCAAAGCTGTCTAAGTCTAAGCCTTTGTTTTTACAGATGAGGGAACTAAGGTCCCAGGAGAGTAAGTGATTTGCCCAAGGTCACGCAAGTTACATCAGAAGTATGGTTTAAAGCCAAATCCTCCACGTCCAGAGCCAGGGCCCTTTGCTGTACCAGGCTGCCTCCTCTTACTCCTGCTCTGAACTATGCAGCTGATTGAAATAGTCTGTTTACTCTAACACTGGTTAACATTAATGCCGAGTTAATTAAAAGTTCCATTGCAATAGAAAACCCCTACCTATGTCTTTTAGCTAGCCATATTTATGGGAAACCTACCTGTCAAAGGAAAAGGATTTCATTTATAATAACACATATGTGCATGTGTGTGTATGAGTCCACACCACAGTTATATACAGAAGACCCAGACTTCCCCATTGAACCAATCAATCATAATAATAATAGCTAACATTTCTCTAGTGCTTAGTACATGCCAAAACATACACTAAGCATTTTACAACTGTTGTCTCATTTGATTCTCACAATTCTGGGGGTTAGGTACTATTATTATACCCATTTTTCTTAAAAATGAAGAAACTAAGGCAAGAAGGGGTTCAGTGACGTGCCCAGAGTCAAACAGCTAGTAAGTATCTGAGGTCAGGCTGGAACTGAAGTCTTCCCGAATTCAGGCTCAGAGCTCTATCCTCTGCACCACCGTTCATTCATTGCAGATGATGACACACAGGAAATATTTGGGGATTTGTTGAAAGGAATCTGCCATGTCCCTGTGGGCTGTGTATAACACTATGAGTCAATTCCAAAGCTCACCATCCAGCAGCAGAGAGGTGAAGCCTCAGGATCTTCCACTCTAGAGGCAAACCCTTGCACTTGAATTTAAGAGAAGATACCGGGTGGGGCAAGTGAGCCCAAGGAGAATGCTTCACTCCTTTACCTCCCTCCTCCACCCCACCCCCATTAACCAAGTTATCAGAGAGTCTGGACCTGTAGGAGACAATACCCACAGCCAGGAGCTGAAAGACCTAGTGAGGAAAAATCAGACCCTGCGAGAAAAAGCAGCTTTGGGACTCATCAAGAAAATCTGCCTTTGAAGCTCAACAATAAGGTATACCTATGAAGACCTTCATGGGGATTCCACAAATGTAGAAAAAGGACTTCTGTTAAGTAGAAGCTGTATATACTCTGGCCGCATGTAGTCTTTGAACACATTCTCCCCAGGAACCTTGTGGATAGAAATGGGAAGTGTGACCCCCCAGTTTGAGGAAACATGTTGTATCAATTGTTCTTATTATAATATGTTATAACTTATTATGATATGTTGTAACTTATTACAATGTTATAACTTATATTATAATTTATCATGATATGTTATAACTAACATATTAATAAATATACCTGTAAATATTAATATAAATAAATATAAATATTAAAATATATAAATATATTTATTATAAAATTATATATTTATACATAAATAAATACATAAAATATAAAATACATATAAATAAAAATATACCTATAAAAACTAATTAAGTCTAACTGATAATCAAGTAGGTGGTGCAATGTGGTTTGTTCTTCATTGTCAAGGAGGGTCATCATCAGGAAGGGGATGCCATGATTTGCAAGTGAATTGGATTTAAGTGAGGCAGGGCTCTGCAAAATCACCAGCCTCACTTTCTCCTCCAGAGCCATCTGGGTCCAGAGGCAAGATAGAGATCAAGATGACTAAAGATAGCCCTGATGCGGTGGGAGACTTTGGTCTTTTTAAACTAAGGTCTTTCCAGGTTCTCACTTAGACTGAGGCAAGGCCCATTCAATGATCAGGCCTATTTAAGAAGTATAATGAATGGAATGTTGGACTTGGAATGGGGGAGAACTAAATTCACATGCTGCTTTAGATACGTGGTAGCTGTGTGACCCTAGGTAAGTCATTTAATATCTGTCAGTCATAGTCTCCTCATATTTGAAATGAGGATAACACCCGCCTCACAGGATTGTCATGAAAATCAAATGAGCCAATGTGTTTAAAGTACTTTGTGAACCTTACAGCACTACATAAATGCTACAATGAAGAGGGAGTATGCAGGATGAGGGCACATGAGCTGAATAGTACTAGAAGCCCCAGATCCTTAAGGTTACTACTAGTTCTCTGAGGGGAATGGTCAGCTTCCTTCTGAGAACTCAGAGCCAGAGTTAATGGGAGCTGGGAAAGTAGCCCCACTGGGGATTTTATATGTTTTAATCACACATCATAACAAACCAATGAGACTGTTATTATAATTACCATCACTACTATTTTACATTGATAAATTAAATCCAAGGAATACTTAAGTAATTTGCTCACAGTCACATGGCTAGTAATTAGAACCCAGGACTCTGGCCTCCAAGACCAGTACTTTCTCCATTATCCTATATGATCTTACAGTGCACCTTCAAACTCCTGAAAAATGCAGAAGCTATTTCAGAGTTGGGCAGCTGGGTGACTCTGTGGATAGAGGGCCAGGGCTAGACTTGAAAAGATTCATCTTCCTGAGTTCAATTGTGACCTGAGGCACTTAGAAGCTGTGCAACCCTGGGCAAGTCATTTAACCCTGTTTGCCTCAGTTTCCTCATCTGTAAAATAAACAGGAAAAGGAAATAGCAAACCACTTCAGTATCTCTGCCAAGAAAACCAGGGGCGGCTAGGTGGCACAGTGAGTAGAGCACTGGCCCTGGAGTCAGAAGGACCTGAGTTCGGATCCGGCCTCAGACACTTAACATACACAAACAAAAACCTGACCGTGTGACCTTGGGCAAGTTACTTAATCCCAATTGCCCTCCAAAAAGCAAAAAAAAAAAAGAAAAAAGAAAAAGAAAGAAAACCCCAAATGGGGGTCATGAAGAGTCAGACACGATTGAAATGACTGAACAGCAATAAATTTCAAAGTTGTCTTAGTGGGCATACTCAACACTCAGAAGGATAATCCAAGCAACTTTCCTGGTTTATTGACTGTTCAAAAAGTTAAATCAAAACTAGGCACTTTCTGGTACTGAGGATCCTTCTGAAAGGAGCCAATGAACATGACCATCCTGGCATTGAGTATTTCCAGGAGCAAAGGTAAGATGGACAAAAACAAATCTCTAGTATATTAGTCACTTGAAACTTCAAGTGAATACTAATGTAAAGGGGCTGGAATAGCATAAGGGTGGAAGCCAGGTCAGTGGAGCCTGAACACGCATGTAAAAACAAAACAAGTGCATGGGGACACATTCTTCCTGGCCCCTCGGAGCACTTTACATGCTCACTGTGAGAATTCACACAAATATTTACTTAACGTAGTCAGGCCTGTTCATTATTTGCTACATTCCTTCAATGGAGAGGGGAAGTCAGCACAGACTAAAAATGTTAACGCATCCGGTAATCAAATTCACGTCTTCATCTCCTGGCTATTCTTTCAGTCCTCTCTGATGGGAACCAAGAGACCACTTGGATCAAACAATCAAAAATGATAGGATACATGGAAGACCCATTAAACAAAGCCAGTATATTCAGGAGAAAAATATACAGGCAAAGAGCCTCAGACCTCAATGGGGCTTCAAGGTCTCATCTACCTAAACATTCTATTTCAGAAGAGAAAAAAACTGAGGCCCAGTGATTGGTTAGTCATAAATAAATCATAAATAAAATTAATTATCAATTTAAGACTAGAACCCAAGCCTCTTGTCCTACTAACTGGAGCCCTTTATACTATATCATACTGACTTTTAAGATGATGCCACTATCATTATCAAATAAGATTTTCTTTTTAATTAAGCTCTGACATTGAGGGAAATTTCATAAATAGTAAACATGATGTATTGAACATCAAAAGAAACAGTGATGAAAGAGGAAAGAAATGGGAAAAGATGAGAAGAGGAGAAGACAGAGGTAGAGGAGGAGCATGAGGAGGAAGAAAAGGAGAGAGGAAAAGAGTGGAAGAGTTGAATCCAGGAGCCCCACACTAAAGTCATAGCTTTGCCTCTTTCAAGCTGTGTGACTCTGGGCAAGTCACACCCCCTTTCCAGATCTCATCAATAAAATTAGAGGTTTGACCTCTAAGGTCTATTTCAGCTCTAAAAATTTGCATGATGCTAAAAAAAAATCACATTCTTTCTAATATCATTTCTGATAAACAAGTGCCCACTGCCTTAGGGGCAAATCATTTTCCTTATCACCAGAAGCTACTTTAACCCAATTTTCTTGAGACAGTAGGGGTCAACGCATCAAACCACATCCATTCTCTGGGGTGTTATCCGAATGTAATCCTCTGCTTCTACAAAAAGTAGAATGAAACTGTCAGGTTGAGTTGTGGCCACCAAGGGTACATTTAGGGAGGATTCTGGTATCTTGAGTCCTATTTCCAACTCCTTCAGGGATACACATTTGGGATTCAGTCGCAGAGTGATATGATAGAGAGTCTTAAAGGACAAATCAGGAAATCTGGCTCTTATACAAAATTCTGAAAGAAATTAATAGTGCAAAAGAAATTGTGGAAGTCAGCTTTTTTGTCCTGGGAAAGTCCATTTCTCTAGGCCTCAATTTTCTTCATCTGAGAAATAAGGAAGTCAGACAAAGTTAGACCCATTTCTATATAATTATATTATAAAATTATAATATAATCACTAAATTCACTTCTATGTATAACTATAATTTAGTGATTCAGAACTAAGTTGATCTTCTCCAATTGCAATTGTTTCAAATAATCAATGAGCCAATATATATTAAATGTTAGTCATATGCAAAGCATTGTGCTAGGCACTGTACGATCTAGGGTGAAGAATATTTCTATTTCATTGGATTCAACAGGCACTTATTAAGTACTGACTACATAGAAGACGTCCTACATCCAAGATAAACACAGAGTAGATAGGGGAGGCTAGGTGGTGCAGTGAATAGAGCACTAGCTCTGGAGTCAGCAGGACCTGAGTTCAAATCCTGCCTCAGACACTTAACTCTTACTAGCTGTGTGACCTTGGGCAAGTCACTTAACCCCAATTGCCCTGACTTTCCCCCTCCAAAAGGAAAAAAATACACAGAGTGGATGGAAGATAATCTTGGAAGGAATGGCACTAGTGCATGGAGAGAACTGGGAAGGCTTTCTACTCAAGGGAGGCTTTGATCTGAGGTTTAGAGGAAGCCAGGGAAACTTAGAGGCAGAGGTAAGGAGGGGGAGCATTCTAGTCATGGAGAATAGCCTGGGCCATGACATGGTGATGGAAGATGAAATGCTGTGTGTAAAGAACAGCCAGGAAACCAAGGAGGCTGGATTGTATAACTTGTCTTAGAGAGTAAAATACCAGAAAGCTGGGAAGGGACTGAGTTATAGGGAACCTTAAAGGTCAAACTTTTTATTTGATCCTGGATGAGATAGGGAACCACTGGAGCTTACTGAGTAGGGATATGACATGAAAAATGGGTTGGTCAAGAGAGAAATGGCAGGGAGATCATTTAAAAAGGCTTTTAGCAGTCCAGATGAGACATAATAAGGGCATGGACTTTGGTAGAAATAATAACTAGCATTTATGCAGCACTTCAAATTTTGAAGTACTTTACAAATATTATCTCATTTTATCTGCACAACAGCCCTGGGAGGAGATGCTATTATTATCCCCTTTTTACAGATGAGGAAACTGAGGCATAGAGCAGTAAATTACTTGCCCAGGATCACAAAGCTAGTATGTGAGGCTGGATTTGAATTCAGTTCCTGAATCCAAGTCTAACACCATCCACCGGGCCACCAAGTTATTAAGTGGTATGAATCCACCAAAGATGATACATGTAAGAGATAGTTTACTCCCAGCCCTCAAGAAGATTATAATCAAGGTTTTCTCATTAAAATGCCTTACATGGCTTTTTTATTTTGTACTTGATGAATAGGTGAAGTATGTATAAGATACCATACATTACACAAAATTATTTTCTTTTTTTTATTTTTTTTTGGAGGGCATTTGGGGTTAAGTAACTTGCCCAAGGTCACACAGCTAGGTTTTTGTTTGTGTGTGTTAAGTGTTGGAGGCCGGATCTGAATTCAGGTCCTTTTGACTCCAGGGCCAGTGCTCTACTCACTGTGCCACCTAGCCGCCCAATAATTTTTTTTTTTTTTGCTTTTTGGAGGGCAACTGGGGACACAAAATTATTTTCAAAGAACCTGCTTGCCATATCTTATGGCTCATTCATGTCATTTTTAGGTTACAGAGAAAATCGTAATACTTAAACCAAATCAGTTCAGTACACCAAGGCAAGTACTGACTTGGGACTCAGGAGACCTCAGTTCTATGTCTGGTTCTGTTTAATGACTTTGGGAAGTGACTTGGGCTAATTACAAAATGATGGGGTTGGATAAGTAGTGGGTACCCCTCCTGAAGGATGGATGATTTCTTGGTAGTATGATCTAGATAGGATTATAGCTCAGGTACAGACTGGAGTCTTTTTCCTCTGAAGACTATCTCAGCTCTAAAAATCTAAGACACTAAGTCTGGTCTAAGGTTACTCTGTACCCCAAAGTTCTATAATTCTATTAAATATATCATATATTATATGTAGTAATATAATATATCAATATAATAACATCATATGAGATAATATATTATATTATCTCATATCATATTATATTACATTATATACAAAATATATTAAGATTATCAATACATGAACCAAAGAGCTACAGGGTACTGAATGTGGGGACCTAGAAACATTCTCAGGTCCTGTCTTCTCCAGAAGCCTTCAGGACTGATCATTGACTCATGACTACTGCTATCATGTATACATTCAGTGATGGAGGCCTGGTTGTACTGTAACATTTTCTAATGCAAATACTGTTTGTGATTGAATAACAATGACTCAAGGAGAGGGATCAGAGAGATTCTAGCAGAAAGAGAAGGAGTTGTAATTGAATGGGTCTCCAAATATAAAGCTCATTTCTTCTAAGTCTTAGGAATTCTTTTCAGGGGAGCTAAAAGTATTTCAAGAAAAACCTAAAATTTTAAAGCATATTTATTGCTCATTCAAAACCAATGCTGGGTTGAAAAGAAATTAGGAAAACCCACACATAAGCATGATAATATACATATATACATACATATACATATATATATAAACATTAATATTCAAGGGAAAAGTTAAAACCACTACCTTTGAAAGGAAAACCTATGCCAAGTAACTGGCCACACAAAATAAATTAAACAAATTAAGTCCTCGAGCCATCCAAGCCACCCACATGCCTTCACAATGTCAAGCCATGGCTTAGTAATGCTGCAGGTGTGGCCCATTACCCAATGTTATCCTTTTCTATTAGTGTACTGCCTGACACTGTATGCATTTCTGCATAGAGGTGGTGAAGTATGGGATTTTAAATAGCCAGGTGGGAAAGCGGCCGTTTCTACATTACTTATAAGTAGGGGAGAAAAGTACAGAAGATCACCTGGGAAACCAGCTGGGATTGCCATGATTACTGTCCCATGCATGCCATTCACGTTCTCAATCTTGCCCAGCCTTTTCCTCCTTGAAATAATGTCCCCTCCACTCCTATCTTAGGCAATTCCTGCCCAATATCCAGTGTCCAACTCAAGCTCTACATTCTCCATTAAACCAGTTCTGATCATAGAATCATAAAAGTTTTATGTTAGAAAGCAGCTCAAAGTTCATTAATCATCTCTTCAACAACCATTCACTCATTCAACAAGCATGTTTACTAAAACATGATCTTGGGCACAACTCCACCCAACTAGGAGACCTTACTTCTGTTTAGAGTATAAATAGAATCTAATTTTCCAACCCCAAAGCATTAGGCCCATGTCTTTGCACCCCTTTATTAGACTTTGAGGTAACCCAACTCATGAAGGAAAAAAACCAGTCAGATTGGTCTGGGTAGAGATGAACTCCCCCTGTCTAAGATTACTGGGGACAGCTAAGTTTCATGATTAAGCCATGCTCTCAGCAGGAGGACCTGAATTCTTTTAGTCCACCTCCTCATTTAAATGCCTCCCCCCTCATTAATTATTCACCAATCAGGGTTGATTTCTCCTGTCAAGGGCATTTCTTTTCAAAATACAACTTAAGGTATTTGGTGTCTTCATTAGGGGCTTTTGATTACTGAAAGAAATCACTAAAACATAAACTTATAGATTATCAGCTAGCCTAATTAATAAATCAATTATTCATTGCCCAGAAACTCCCTCTTGGACTTTTCATTCATCTGATAGCTGTGTAACTTCATTTCTCTGTACCTCAGTTTCCCCATCTGTAAGTCCCTTCCAGCTCTAAACCTTTCTTTTTTTTTTAAACAAATGCTTTATTAACTCTGTTTTACATCATTCATTTCTGCCAGATTTTGAGTTACAATCATTTCCCCCCATTATTCCCCTACCCAACCTCCCAGAATAGCAGTCCCATGAGATATCGCTTCCTCCAATCTGCTCTCTCCCATACCTTCTCCCACACCCCCATCGACTTTTCCATTAGAGGAAGGTGAATCTTTGTGTCCCAATGCCTGCACATTCTAAATCTATCTTAATCAAACCTTTGTACTTCATTCAGCAAGTGGTACAATCCTCTATACATACTTACTTGACGTTTGTTGAATGGAAATGGGATACTTTAAGCAATTTAGGAAGAGATGATAACCTGAACTATCTTTCAGCCCATTGAGTGACTAAATCTAGAAAGGATCTCTTTTTATCAATATCAAAAATATAACTAAATGCCTGCCAAACAGTTAACTCTAGAGGATTCCTGCTCACAAATATGTTAGATTACGTGACTTCTAAGGTCATCTGAGACTTCTGTAATCTGTGAGTCTCTGATGATATATATCTGATACCTAAACTCTGTGGAATATAATTAAATATGATAATGTAATACAAATATTTATTAAGCAGTTATGTGTGAACACCTAGTATGTGCTAGATATTGGAAAGATACCAAGTAAGGATAAGATACATACCTGTGTTCAAGGAAATTACAGTCTAGGGGGAATAAAATCCAAACACAAGTAACTACAAGATAATTATAGTTGAGTTACAAAACAAGGGTCTATCTTAGGCCTGAAGGGAGAAGTGGTGCTTTGTGTCTTCGAGTCACAGAGCCATTATAATTTCCAAAGAATTCATATTGTGGATCACCCAAAGAGCAATGGAGAATTGCATGGTAAGCATAAGTAGGTGTCAGGATATAATTCACAAAGGAACACATGGCAGAACTGATTTAAAAAAAGGACATTATCAGAGAGACATGACAAAAAAAGAGGTTTGTCCATTGTGACATCAAGAGATAACCAATAGATGGTCATCATTCTTCTCTGGTATCCAAATAATGCAAGAGGTACGGTATAGGTTTGGGAAGACCCTTCTAGAGTGCTGGTTGGACCTCCTGAGGGAGACTTATGGGAGGTCAAGGGCAAACGTCCCATAGGATAGACAAGAAAGATGTGAGTTGTGATCAGTACTGTGGCAGGAAGTACCTATATCAATAAGATCACAAATTAAGCCCAGATGAAATTAACTATGCATCTTCAGTGAGTGAAATTAGCTCATTTCTGTCACTTTAGCCAAAGTCTATCCACATTTAATATTTCAGGCTAAGACATCTATATTTTTCCCATTCTCTAGCCTCTTTTATTCCTCATTGTAGCACAATGACTGTGAATCAGTAACAGAAATACATCTCAGTTTAATGGATTGAATTCTGGACTTGAACTCAGGAAGACCTGGGGTCAGGAGCTGGACTAGATTTTTAATGTCTCCCTCAGCATAAATTATAAGATTCTAGATAATATCTAAAGTTTCTTACAGTTGCCTTATCTTTCTCAGTACTTAAAACAATGCATTATACATAATAAGCATATAGTAAGAGTTTATTGAATGAATAAATTAACACAATACCAAAGTATTTTAAAAAATCCAGACAGCAAGGAGAAGAGTTCAGATTTTTCTCTCAGAAACATGCTAGCTGTCTGACTCTGGACATAAAACAAAGTACATTGGAATCCAATTATATTGAAACACAGTTAAGAATTAAAAGAAAAAGTTTCTGGACTACAGGTTAAGAACACTATGTTCTATGTCTTTTTTTCACCATTCCTCATTGTGTCTGGGAGAGGATAAACTTCTTAGCAACCAGACCGTAAAGACTACTTACTCCCTTGCACATAAACAAGGATCTCCACAGGAAGCTCTCGCAGCACAGGATTCTTCTAGCTTCTACATTCTCTCATGTTCTCTTTCCACTCTCACACCAAATGCAAACCCAGAACACTCCCCCAGCACCTCAGTGCCTCCATAGTCTTTCTTGCTATTCTGCCAGACTCTCAGCACCCTAAGGAGCTTCTAGCCCCACCTCTAATACCACATTCACCAACCCTCTGCCTATTCCCTGATCTCCCTAGACTATCACTGTGAAATTGCATTAAGTTGTTCTCCTTTTCAGCCGTCCCACCACAGCCACAGGTGAGAAAGTAATATTATTTTACAAGTAGGAACCACTGCAACTCTCCCCTTCCAGGTCCCAATATCCTGAAAATATGGTAGCAGTCAATAAATATTTAAAGGGTTGTCATATGAAAGACTTGTCCTCCTTGGTCCTATGGGACAAAGCTAGGTGGGACAAAGCTAGGTAGGACAATGAGCAGAAGTTAAAAGGAAGACAAATTTCAGCTCGGTATAAGCAAGGATTTCTTAATGATGTGAGACATGCAAAAAAATGAAATGGTCTGTCTCAGAAGGTTATGAAGTTACTATTACTAGAAGTCTTCAAACAGAGGTTGAATCATCATAGTCACAGGTTCAGAGATTTAGATCTAGGAAGGTCCATAGAAGTCATCTAATCCAAAATTCACTTTACATCTGAGGCTCCAAGAGGTTTAGTAACACTCCCAAGGTCACAGAGGTAGAGCTACAATTGGAATCCAGGTCTTCTGACTCTATATTCTTTCTCCCTTACACTGGAACAGATATGACTTACCTGAGAAAATTTTTGTAGTGGTAGTGATTTGATTAGATGGCCTTTTGCATCTTTCTGAACTGAAATATTATGATCTTACTGAAAATGATATTTCATTCCATATTTAGCAAGCGTAACACAGATTGCTAATCCATGACACATTCATACACCACTGAATTTTAGAGTTGGAAGGTATCACTAAGATCATGTGGTCCAATTCACATATTTTATAGATGAAACAACCAAAGACCAAAAAATGTTAAATAATTTCCCCAAGGTCACTCAATAATTCAAGGACTCAATAAACTGGAAAATTTTGTTAACCAAAGCCATCTAATCTCTGATCATGACCAGTAGTAGATTTAACTGTATGAAAAAGCAGGAAGATAAGCTGATCCTTGCCAAAGCCCCTTGTTATTCTTGAAATGGGTAATGATATTTCCCCACCTATACAGGAAACCTGAACCACCCTAATCCAAACCTATCCTAGAAAGAGTCTGAAATTTGGCTTTAAACTGAGGGGACACTTTGTAAGAGTGTCCTCAATTGAACAAAAACATTTGTTTCCTTTCCATAACTTTTTGGCAAGAATCGCCCCCATCTTTTCAAAATACTGGAAAGTGACTTCAATTCAGGAAATAGAAAGGCAAAGTTTTCTGAGTGGTAGAAATAGGATCGATAATAAATAGTGCTTTTTTATTCTTTTTGACATTTATGTCTTTCAAAGGTTAATTTTCTATTCAAAAATCCATTTATAACTCTCCAGGTCCCCAACCATTAGAATTTCTCTTCACCTCACAGAGAGAATGGAGTTACCTTTCATAAACCAAGGTGTACACTGAGACTTTCATGTTACATCTCTTTCTTCTCCTGTGGCCAACTACCTCACAGATATTATTGCTTATTTGTTCAAGTGGTGAGGAAATATTAAATATCATAAGATCTCAGTAGAGACCAGACAGTAATGATCAACAGATGGCAGGAAGTAAGGAGAGAAAGAAAAAAGGAAAAGGAGAGAGAGAACAGAAGAGAAACACAGAATGTACAAAGGAGACAGGAAGGGGAAAGGGGCTAGGAGAGACAGAGATGGACAGACAAATAAGAATGAAAAATCCCCTTCTTATAAAAAAGCTTATGGAAAATCCCAGCTGACCCATTGGTCACAAACTGGGTAAAAATGAGGATCAAATTACTTTCCTATTTGTGCATGACATGTCACATTATTAGCCTTTCATTGTCATCTATCTAAAGGGACTAATGTTATAAGTGAAAGATATTTCAAGTGTACTGTAGGGTCATTCAGCTTTGCTTTGGGAGGAAAAAGGTAAAGGTAATAGAATTTTCAGATCTGTGGATGATATAATTAAAGGTCCTCTCTTTGACTGAATTTGGTTAAATGGAAGAAAGCTTCACATAAAAAAATTTAAACAGGAGGGACAGGGGCAAGGGACATATAAGAAGGGATTTGTTTTCAGGAAAAAGTATAGTGCTTTGACCCCATATTCTCAGAACTTATTTACAATAAATTCTCCTTATCCCATTTCTGCTTAGTCCTTTCATCTGCATTAAACAAAGAAATTATTAGATATGCAAGATATAAAATATCAAAATTCTGTTGATTGGAAGGGAGATAGACATACACATGAACATAGATATACATACATACTCATGCATCACCCAGGAAAGGGTATATAGTGCATAACCAGCTAGAGAAAAATTATGGAAGACAAATAGGTTTATTTTGTCATGGTACTTGTTGCTATTTTTTCTTTTGTTTTGTTTTTAATAAATAGTAGTCAGTATAGTATTGAGGGGAAGGGAGGAGGGGAGAGGAAGGGATGAAGGACGGTAGAGTAAAGAATGGTGCAAAAGTTATTACATTAGGTGGGGAAATTAAAATAGCAAGGAGTATTGGGAATTAAGGGAACCACACTGACTCCAGCTTCTGACTCAGTTCTGGAGCCAGCTCAGTATGCTTTCTATTCCATTTTGGATCTATTCCAATTTCCATTTTGTGAAAAATCTTTGTTGCATTATTTGAACCTATACCTGTATGGTTAGGAAGCTGTAACACCTCTACCTGCTGCTTAGAGGCCCTTAACTAAGGAACTACATTATGATGACCAGAAACCCAGTCAGATCAAAGACTGATGCAAGGAGCCTTCTCATAATTATACACCTCAAGCAACCCATATGTCTTATCTGAAAACTGGCCCCATACATGTCAATCAGGTATTGTTTCCATGTTCCTTTCATTTAATATAGTCACTTTGGAGGAGGGGGATGGGTGGGACACTTCTTATTCTGATTTCAGGGAATTGCACCTATTTACTCTCCTCCTCACAACTTGAAGCATCCCTAATCTTTCTTTCCATTAGGAATCAGATTACCTAATTGTGTATATTGGTTAATTGTTTTCTTTTCATTAATTGTTCTTTTTTGACTAATTGTTAGTACATAAAAATCTGTCTCACTTTGGATCCAGGGTCTTTGGACTGACTGAAGAGTCCACTAACCCATTTATTATGACTGTTTTGCTAATAAATCCTTTGCTTGGATTGTTTCCTATTTGTTATTAATTAACTACCACATAAGAAAGTCAAAAGAAGCCAGAAATCATCTCCTATTTATAAACACATAATCTCCTTGGCAAGTAAAAAGACATGACACCTAAGGGTAATGCTGGTCTAGAGTACAAAGTCATTTGTAAAACCTGGGGGAAGATGATACTAATCTCATGTCTCTCTATTTTCCTATGCCCTTTTACCTCACATATTTCTTAATTTCCCACTAATACCAAATCAGAAGAAAGAATAAGGATGAAAAGAACATGTTTAGTATAATAACCACATGTCCACTATGACCTTGATTAAATAAGATTTCAACTTGGAAAAAATAGGAAGTAGAAAAAATAAAGATATTAACTTTAATATTATTTCTAAGAAAAATCAACAAACGCAAAATAATGGCCACAACAAAGGTGCCAGGATGACCCAGAAACTGCCTTCTTCAGCAAACAATTACTGTCACCTTATATTTAAAGTACCATATAAGGAAGTGGCATTGATTCTTCAAGAAGTCAAGAATGCCTGGACCTAATCAAATACAATACATATGGCCAATACCATATGGCTACTTCCTCTGTATGAAAGTATGAGAATAGTATGCATATACCTCAGGGATATCCAATACAAATAGGGAATACCAACACATATGGATACTTCCTCACATCTATAGAGTATGAGAATAGTCCAAGTATACCACAGGGATATCCATTTTGAAAACCCACAAAAGTAATAGGCAACTGTGTTCAAATTTTCTAACAATAGACCATATATTTAGCTTCTCAACTGACTATGGGGCATGGCAAATTTTAAATTCCACTATTTTAACTACTTATTAATTATGAAAAAGCATGTGACATGGCAGGACAAAATGAAGTATTAAAATATTTTCTCAGTGTTTTTTGCCACAAATAGTTTAAAATTGTACAAGGTTAATGGTTCACATACATAAACATAGTCATGTATGGACATATACATATTCAGAGAGCTGGTTCTAGGACAGAGGGAAGGAAAGAGAAGAGGGGAACTGGAACAGGGAGGAGAAGACCCAGGTGGATCTCTTTACAGAGGATTTGTATTGGTCTGGGGAAAAAAAAGCCTGACCTTCTTCATATGAAATAAAATATAGATTAAGCAGAGAGGGATGGAGGGTGGGGAACATTCATTCTTAAAAGAACATAGGAAATCAGAAAAACCTGGGAAGACTTACATGAGCTGATGCAAAGTAAAGAGATCTACAGAGTGAAATATGGATGACTATAATGCTCTAAACGAAAAGATTAAGTCAAATTGTGTACATGAAAAAACAATGAAAACAGAGAAGTGAGAGGCTACTCAAGGAAAATGCCATATACATTATCAGATGTGGTCACTAAATGGTGTGTTTTGCTTCCTTAGTCTCCTTTGTTATAGCAGACAAGGAGGGAGGGAGTTTAGGAAAGGGGATTTCAGAAATTATTAAAAATAAACATATCAATACAAATTGTTTTCTTTTTCCTTCTCTCTCCTCCTCCTTTTCCTCCACTTTTTTTTAAAGAATTCCATTCTTGATAGTTGACCATACCTTCTGGCCTGATTTTCCCTGAGAATTTTAGCCCATAAACTAAAGCATACCCAAGAGCATGTCTAGCTTAGATATGACCTAAAAAATGTGCTCTCTCAAAGAATACATAAGAGACTGGTTTTCCTCTCCTCTATTAAGAATTATAAAATGGGATTAAGTCATTTCCCCTCCAAAGTTCCATAATTTCCATAATACCACACAATTAATTAATTCATTCTTGTAACAGTAGTTGACAAACTTGGGAAGGAGTAAGGAACAATCTGCAGTTTGGAATTTGGAAATCATTTAGGTTCCATAGCATTAATTGGTATGTAGCTGCTACAGATGCTGGATGTTCAGGGTCCATAGCACAAAGTTGTTCACATCATCTTCTATTTCATTTGAAGACCTGAGCTTAATTAGCATTCAGCCTAAAGAATCGGACTTTGTGTGGTAATCCTCCCAGTCCACCTAGGACCTCAAGCCTCTGACATCTGCTAACCTCACTGGTTCATTAATTCAGCCAGCATTTATTGGGCACCTGCTGTGGCCAAAGCACTGTGCTGGGGGTTACCATTTATCCTTTCATCAATTCACCACAACAGTCCACATCTCCTTTCTGCTTTTTTATGAGTAAAATGAGGGAGAAGATGACTCCTCACAAAGACTTCCTACCAAGTTGTGAAATAGCTGTGATCTGAATCAATGGAGGGAGCATTCTTACAGACAAAAATCACTTGACTTCTTTTTTGTTGTTGTTAAGAAATCAATGTTTTATTTTCAATCAGCATTTTTCCAACACTATTAGAGCATCTGGGTTTTAAGACCACTCTGTAGTAGTTCCTACCCACTCAGTGGCCTGAGCAGTAGGAGCCGCAGACCAGTCCTCAGTAGCTGGCTGAGCACTCCAATCTTCGGTGGGGAATTGCTGAATGGGCACAGATGGCACCTGTACTCCCTCGGACCAATCAGCCACCTCTGGTTGAGTTGCAGTGAATTCTGGGACGGGTGCAGTCCATTCACCCTGAAACTCCTTCTTTGTCACTGCCTTCTCAGCTGTGGCCTGCTCTTCCTTTTCAATCTCCTCTGGATCCCTGTAGAAGTAAAGATCAGGCATAACCTCCCATGGGTGTTTCCAGGAGATGGTACCACACATCCACAGGACTTCACGGGCCAGCATCCACCACATCAGACCCACAGAGTGAGCTCCCTTGTTGTTACATGGAATGGCAATGTCCACATAGTGAAGTGGGGAGTCTGTGTTGCACAGGGCAATGGTTGGGAGGTTAACATACGATGCTTCAGTCAGAGGCTGGTGATCTGCCCGAGGATCAGTGACCACCAAGAGGTGAGGCTCCCTGAAAGCTGCCTGGATCTGGTTGGTGAAGGTGCCCGGTGTGAAACGTCCAGCAATAGGTGTGGCGCCAGTGGCAGCAGCGAATTTCAGAACAGCTCTCTGGCCAGTGTTCCTGGATGAGATGACACTAACATCGGCTGGGTTTTCAATGGCTACAATGGCATGTGCTACCGGCAGAAGTTTTTCCCAAGTTCTCTTCAGATTAATGATGTAGATGCCATCACTCTTTCTCTTGTAAATATATTGTTCCAACTGGAAGTCCAGATTGGTGTAGCCCAGATGGGTTCCTGCAGCCAGGAACTTGAGGACATCCTCCTCCTTCATCTGCAGGACATCCAGGGCTCCGGACATTGTGAAAGTTTCCCTTTAAAGTTACGAGGGGGGCGGAGCCAAGATGGCGGAAAGGAAGCAGTAACCTCGCTGAGCTCCTCTGTCACTAAGTCCAAAAGGGTAAATCTGAGCGGATTCCGGAGTGACGGAGCCCAGTGGAAGACAGAGTGTGGCAGAATCCAGCACAGGAGGTTGCCCAGAGTGCCCGCACAGGTCGAGCGCAGAGCGCGTGGGGTCTGCACAGCTCAGACCTAAGAGCAGGCAAGCAGAATACACCAGAGAGAGAAAAAGCCCCAGCCTGCAGACTTACCAAGGACGAATCGCAGTCATCTCGCAGAGGGAACGGATCATTGGAGCCAGGTAGGAGAGTCGGGCCCCCAGTGGAGAGAGTGGCTTCTCAGGCTGCATTCAGCCCCCAGCCTGGAAATTTAGAAACTGCCTGCCTGTATGATACAGGGGCTGGAATGGCAAAGTAAATTCTAGCTGCTCCGATCCTCCCATCCCTCCTTCATGAAGCAGAAAACCCAAAGATAAGTCTCCCACCCAGACTGAAACCCCAAGTTAATGGAAATAGCCTCAGGCTTGAGAATCTCCAAGAAAGGGTGTAACTGAGACAGCCAGGAATCTGAAGAGAAGAGAGGGAGGGGACCCAACTAGCCCCACCTCACCTCACCAACAAAAGCCTACTTATAGCCCAGGGGTATAGAGGCAGAAATCTGAAGTGGTCAGACTCAACCCCACCTACACATCTACATTCCTCACTGACTTCCCTGACTTAGCCATAAACTAGCCACCCAGAGGTATTCAAAGTCAAGGATCAGGCCCCAAACTCATAGCCTGAGACACTAAGAAACAGGAAGTCACAATGGGAAGGAAGGAAGCTGAAAAGGAGAAGGGGAAGGCAAGAAAGTCTATTCGAGCATACTATGCAGGGCAAGAACAACAAAACACACAGGACAATATAGACTCTCTGCCCACACCAGAGACCACAGAAGGAAACATGATCTGGTCTCAAGCCCAAATAGCATTCCTGGAGGAGCTTAAGAAAAATTTTAAAGACCAAATCAGGGAGGCAATGACCAACTTGGAAAAAGAAAATACCTCCCTAAAAAAGGAACTTCAAAAACTTACTGAAGACCATAATTCACTAAAAATTAGATACAACCAAACTGAAACTCAGAACTCTATGATGCAGCAGGAGTCAATCGAAAAAAACAAGATGATCGAAAAATTGCAAGAAAATGTAAAATATCTCACTGGAAAAATAACTGACCTAGAGAACAGATCCAGGAGAGACAACCTAAGAATTATTGGTCTACCAGAAAGCCATGATGAGAAAAGCAGTCTAGACAACATCCTCCAAGAGATTGTCAAAGAAAACTGTCCTGAGGTCCTGGAATCAGAAGATAAAATAGCTATTGATAGAATTCACCGGACTCCTCCTGAAAGAGATCCCAAACTGAAAACTCCAAGAAATATAGTAGCCAAATTCCAGAATTATAAGATTAAAGAAAAAATTCTACAAGCAGCCAAAAAGAAACAATTCAAATATCGAGGAACTACAGTTAGGATCACACAGGACCTAGCAGCTTCTACATTAAAAGAGCGGAGGGACTGGAATTTGATATTTCGTAGGGCAAGAGAGCTAGGACTACAACCAAGGATTAACTACCCGGCAAAACTGAGCATAATCTTTCAGGCAAGGAGATGGACGTTTAATGAAGTAAGGGACTTCCAGACTTTCCTAATGAAAAAGCCAGAGCTCAATGGAAAATTTGATCTCCAATTACAAGACTCCAGAAGAACATAAAAAGGTAAACAAGGGTAACATAGACTCACACATGCAGAAGTGCACATACCCACACCCACAAACACAAGCTCATTACTTGGGATGCAACAAGAGCAAAATGTTCACATCCCTATATGTGGAGCTGATAACTGTCAATATTTGAAATCTCTATGATTATCATGACCTGCAAAAGGGTTATACTTAGAGGGTGTGGGTATGAATGCACTAACATGGAGTCTAAAAAAAAAAAGACTATTAAGGGGATCAATGGTACTGTAATGGGAAAAAGGAAAGGATGAGCTAGGAAAAGGTAAAATATGCCATCTGAAGAGGCATCAAAACACACTATAGAAGAAGGGAAAGTAAGAGGGAGAGGAACATCATTTAAACACTATTCTCACTGGTTCTGGTTCAAAGAAGGATCAAATTAATCAGTGAAGTTTAAGAATCTAACGTGAATAGACACATAAATTCATTAAATAGAGGAATTGGAGGGAGGGAGAGGAGCATTGTTTGAAATTTACTCTCATTGGTTTGGAATCAAACGGGGAGTAATTTACTCTGATAAGTATAAAAATTTGTTGTGTCCTATAGATAGTGGGAGGGTAAGGGGGGGGTGAAAAGGAGGAGAATAAAGGGAGGGATTATAAGGGAGGGAAATAGTAGTAAGGGGAGAGGGTAGGTTAAGAAGGGGGGTCACTGGGTGGGAACACTGAGGGAGGGGGTGGTCAAAAGGGAAAACTTCAAGGAGGGGAAGGGAGAAGGAAGAAACAAAAACATAAACAGGGGAGGGAATAGGATGGAAGGGAAGAGACAGATAGTCATCATTACTGTGAATGTGAATGGGATGAACTCTCCCATAAAACAGAGGCGGATAGCAGAATGGATTAAAAACCATAATCCTACAATATGCTGTCTTCAAGAAACACATTTGAAACAAAGGGATACCCACAGGGTAAAGGTAAAAGGTTGGAGTAAAATTTATTATGCCTCAGCTAAAGTAAAAAAGCAGGGGTAGCAATACTTATCTCAGATAAAGCAAAAGCAAAAATAGATCTAATTAAAAGAGATAAGGAAGGAAACTATATCCTACTAAAAGGCACCATTGAGAATGAAGCAATATCACTACTTAATATATATGCACCAAGTGGTATAGCATCCAAATTCCTAGAGGAGAAGTTAAAGGAATTAGAGGAAGAAATAGATAGCAAAACTATACTAGTGGGGGACCTTAATCTCCCCCTCTCTGAACTCGATAAATCTAACCTCAAAATAAACAAGAAAGAAGTTAAGGAGGTGAATAGAATCTTAGAGAGACTAGATATGATGGATCTCTGGAGAAAACTGAATGGGGATAAAAAGGAATTTACTTTCTTCTCAGCAGTGCATGGTACATACTCAAAAATAGACCATGTACTAGGGCATAAAAACCTCACAATCCAGTGCAGAAAGGCAGAAATAGTAAGCGCATCATTCTCAGATCATGATGCAATAAAAATTATATGCAATAAAGGGCCATGGAAAGATAGACTAAAAACTAATTGGAAACTAAACAATTTAATCCTAAAAAATTGGTGGGTCAAAGAAGAAATTATAGAAACAATCAATAATTTCATTCAAGAGAATGATAATAATGAAACAACATACCAAAATTTGTGGGATGCACTAAAGGCAGTTCTCAGGGGAAGTTTTATATCCCTGAGTGCATACTTAATTAAAGCAGAGAGAAGGGAGGTCAGTGAATTGGACATGCAATTGAAAAAGCTAGAAAAAGAACAAATTGAAAATCCCCAATTTAGTACTAAATTAGAAATACTGAAAACCAAAGGTGAGATTAATAAAATTGAAATTAAGAAAACCATTGAATTAATAAATAAAACCAAGAGCTGGTTTTATGAAAAAATCAACAAAATTGATAGACCCTTAGTCAATATGATAAAAAAAAAGAAAGAAGAAAACCAAATTATGAGTATCAAAAATAAAAAGGGTGAATCTACCTCCAATGAAGAGGAAATCAAAAAATAATGAGGAATTATTTTTCCCAATTGTATGCACATAAATATGACAATCTTAGTGAAATGGATGAATATTTACAAAATCACAAATTGCCCAGATTAACTGAAGAGGAAGTGAATTACCTAAATAACCCCATCTCAGAAAAAGAAATCAAACAAGCCATCAATGAACTCCCTAGGAAAAAATCTCCAGGGCCAGATGGGTTCACTAGTGAATTCTATCAAACATTTAAAGAACAATTGATTCCAATACTCTACAAACTATTTGGGAAAATTAGTGAAGAAGGAGTCC